>CM065637.1:32242549-32784805 GCA_033220585.1 Dipteronia sinensis
GATGGCGTGTAGGTGCGTGGCCAACTTGCCAATGTTCCCTCTCTGTCCACGTGAAACCCTCGCCAAAAAGCCCATTTGAAAATTTTCAATTTTATTGAATGTTTTTAGTACACGTTAGACCTTGTGTTTTGTGGTTCCTTTGCTGTACACGTGGGCTTAATGGAGTCTTTTATTGGACTGCTTCAAGGAACTTAAAATCAATATATCCTCCGATATATTCATATTTTGGAGGGACCGATATCGAAACAAGGGTAATATCTAATGTCTCGCAAATATCAGGTCGATTTCGAAATATCCATAAAAATCTCCCGATATTCCCGAAATATCCTGATATTCCCGAAATATTGTGAATTTCATCTCGAAATCCAGGGATATTTTGCAAATTATTATTTTTTAAAATTAATCTTAAACACTTAAATTATTGTTCAAATAATCTATATTGAAAATTATTTGAAAAGAAGCATTAACAAATTTATAAAAGATGCAGTTAATGCGTGTGATGCAGTTAATCAAGATTGGTTGATAGCGAAGTGTTACCCACTATGCCTATCTTATATGAGTTAATATGTGTGATGAAAGATGCAGTAAAACAGTAAAGAGGGAATACTAGATGGATTCTAAACATTATACAAAACCTGTAGGATAAAATGCTTAATCACCCACTACTTGCTGTAGGTAAATTTTATTTCGGATTGTTTGTCATTCATAATTAATATTTAGTCTATTATGTAATTATTTATACTAAAATTATTATTTTTTATTCTTCTGGCTTACTATTTGAACCCAAAGTACCAATATAGAGACAATATTGAGGATAATTCAGATCTTTTGAAAGCCGTACATATTGTCTATACTCAATTAGACCCTGAAGCTACAGGGATTGCTAATTTTGGAAATGAGATAAAAAGTTACAACGTACAATCAATTTTATAATTCCAGTATTATAACTTCTTTGCATGAGATTATTGTGTCATATACTCATATTTATATATAATATATACATACTTTATGAGTATGAGTATTGTGTAACTCATATACTTTAAGGATGGAAACAAAAGTTCTGGTGAACAAGCAGCCATGACAGCTAGAAGCAAAATGCAACCGGTTATATAAGTTTTATTACAAAAATCTATGTAATAATAATAAATAATAATATCATTGAAATTGTATTCATACTTATAATACTTAATAATTGTTATTGCAGCTGATTGATGGGTAATGTATGGAAATTGTGCTCCATCATTGCGTGCAATAGCAGTTCGTATACTGTCACAAACAACATCATCTTCTGCCTGTGAAAGAAATTGGTCCACATTTGCTTTAATCCACACAAAACAAAGAAACCGTCTTGTCTATTCTAAGCTTGAACAACTTGTTTATTGTTATTATAATATGAAGTTGAAACTTAGGGATATGGCAGCTGAAAAAGATAAAGTAAATGAGACTAATTTTATAGATCTACTTCAAGTACCTGCTGAAGCAAGGGACGATAATGAGAATTTTTTTTTTGAATGGGTTAGACCTGCCTATTTGGATGATGATGAGGGAAATCTTGATCCACAAATTGCTTCTCATGCTCGAGACATGGGAATAAATGTTGAACAAGTGATTAGAGAAGAAGTTGGTATAGATCGTGGAGTTACTGTTAGCAGCTCTTCCGATGACCAACGTATCTCTGATGGAAATAGTGGAGGAAAAGATGATGGAGATGATGGAGATGATGGAGACGAGGGAGGAGGTTGGGATTCTGGTGCAAGAGGTTGGGATGCTGGTGTAACATGTTGGAATGCTAGTGCGGCAGGTTGGAATGCTCATGCAGGTAATTTTGATCAAAATCGTGGTAGACAACATGGAGGAGCAAGTCAAATTGATGAAGATTCTTTGAATATGACTCTCTTTTCAATGAGTATGGACACAAAAAATGGTTCTTTGGGTGATTCACAGACAATGTCGGGTTCTCATGTACCATATTATGGTAGTTGTAGAATATTTGATTATCCTTCTCCACAAATGTCATATGCAATACCTATGCTTGTAGATCAACAATATCTACCAAGTTGGGTAAATCCAAACTACCCAATTCATGGATCAGTTGGAAGAGATCAAGCAACATACGTGTGACATATTAATAACTAACTTGAAAACTATGCTAGCACGTTTTCCTGGAAAAATTATTGTTCGAATCAAGATAGAATTGTATCTTATGTATTTGAACCAGCAAGGAATTCATTTTGGATTTAAATTTCAGACATGCAATGTATTATTATGTATGAATTATGATTTATGATAGAATCTTAGAATTATGGAACTACATATGTTTTTTAATAACAATTTTGTTTATTAAATATTTAATCTCTTTATATTGTATATAATATTGTAAAAGTGAAACAAAGTATTATTCTATTAAATACTCATTTAAAAAAAATTATATACAGACTCTATCTATGTTATAATTTATAATAAACTCATAACTATGTTAATTTATTGTTGAAATATGATTCATTTGATGTATAATTACTTGTTTAAGTTTGTCCTAAAATTTCATAAAAGAAATTCTAACTTTAGATGTAAATATCCATCGTTTGTTTAATTTTTTATCGAATATCCACCGATATCAATAATATCCCCGATATATCCATAAATTTAGAAGCCCGATATCGATACCGATACCGATACCAATATTTTATTCCTTGCTACTTGAATGCTTCTAGCGTGAGCTCAGTGCATGAAATGATTTTTGATTTGATAAGCTTTTTATAGAGTGTGGCGCTTACACGTGAATCTTTGTGTCATGTGGTTCTTTGGTTGCACGCGTGTCGTTATTGTAGTCTGTCATTCGGAGTGTAAGTATTTAACACGTAAGCTCACTGCATACAATAATTTCCCTTTGAATTTTTCAAAATCACGCGAGATGTAATGCTGTTGGCGCGAGGCTTTATCTCTTGTAGTCCCTTAAAATTTTTCGTATATTCATTTTTGACCTGAACATTTGAAAAACAACTTTTCATTTTTTGTTTTGGTCATATCTCTCTCAAATAAACTCCGATTTTAGATTTTCAAAAGCCGAAATTGTTGAACTTGAAGAGAGAAACAAGTCCCAAGCATTTTTAGAGTCGAATGATGTCCAGGCTTTTCACGGTGATCTGATCTCAGTTTGTGTGTTCATCATTTGTAAGTGAATTATCTTCTTTCCTTTTTTTTTCTTTTGTGATCAACTTAATGAATCTTCTTATTTGATTAAAGAAAAATGTTTATAATGATCTTGATTCAACTTTTGGACTTGTTTGATTGATTTTCGAAATTAGCTCTTGTGATTTTTAATTGAACATCTTTTAGCTAATTTTGAACAACATGAACTTAAATCTAGAATCTCTTTATGATTTGATCTTGATTGTTGATTTCTAGGTTTTAGTCACATGTCTAGAACTAGAATATTTTGGTTGTGATTTCTATTATTTATATCTAGTTCTTATTTGATTGAATATGTTGATGATTTCAAGTGTTAACTTGTTCACTTGATTTCAAAGCTAGTTTTGTGATTTCAATTGAAAACTTGTTGTTCTAGCTTTGATTGACATGTTTAGGTTTCTAGATATTTTTGTGGATGATTCTGAATGCGTAATCTAGATCTCTAATCACATGTTCATAAGAATTAGTTACATTTATTTGTGAGCTTATTTTGTGCAAAACTAATTCTTCATAGAGTGTGTTTGATCAACTTGCTCTATTTGCTTGTGCTTGCATCATTTGCATTCACTTAGATCATTTGCCTTGTGAAGTGGTTGGAAGTCAAATTCCTTAGAGTGATTCTTTGGATTGAGCATTGGAAGTCACATTTGGAGAGTGATTCTTTAAGTTGTGCATTGGAAGTGTTTGCTAGGATCGGGGTGATCCGGATAGCTAAGCGAGGAAGTCTTGTCTAGAGTCGGGGTGACTTGGATAGACAAGCAAGGTGTCATCCTAGAGATGTGGGGTCTTGGATAGGAAGTTGGCATAGTAAGTTGACTAGGCCCGAGGGTAAAGTAGGTGTTGATAGCTTAGAGAGTGAATCTTATGTTGATTACCTCTTGAGTGTGTAACTCATATTTGTCATAGTGAATTGCTTTTGCCGGTGGTTATGGTATCAACCCGTGGATGTTTTCTCTTTTGAGGTTTTACCACCTAAAAATCTTTTGTGTTGATTTTTGTTTTTATTATCTTCACTTACTTTGAATTTGAATTGATTCATCTATTACTTAATTGTATTCATATTGTTTTGTTGAATCAATATAATTGTTAAAGTTTCTTTGTACAATTGTATATCTTGTGAAGAAAAAAAACTGCAAGAATTTTGAGACTATACCTATGTACACCCCCCCTCCCTCTAGGTATATTTGACACTATAATATTAAGGGAATTTCAAAAGTCACTTACTTCTTACCAGAACTTCGACTTTACGAGCATCAGCATTCACGTCGTTCTGCAAAGAGTCAAAAAATTCAGGTATAGACCTTATTACTCGTCACCGTTTTGTTGAGCTATTTATTTATGCCATTGAGACATGTGACAAAGAGAATGCTGATAGGATTGAGTTCATTTTGAGAAGGAGTTCACAAACTTCTGCTCCTATAACTCAGCCCGAAGCTCTTAATGTCGATTACTCAATTGCTCATCTTGAGTTTCAACCCTCTTATTCTAATCCAAATGTCTCTTCTGTCAACACACGTCCAGAGATGTCGAAGACAGTCGATACCAGTCGAGGTGGAAGATTTGCTCCTAAGGATTCTCTATCAACCGAGCTAAAGATCTATTTTCAGCTTTTTAAGTTTAAGGATGTCCCTAAGAAGCGCCAGACGCATCTACTGAGATTCTCTACTAACCAGCCACACGCTTTCGATTCTGAAGTAAATACAGTGACCATTCAGGAAATTGAAAGTTTGTAGATAGATTCGAAATTCCTTCCTCGATGGAGCTCTTTATGAACGATCACCGAGCCATATGGAACCCTCCCAAAGGAGCCGTTGCCATATATGGGACCATGCTCACTTCTGCGGTGACTCTGCACATTCAACCTTTCATTGCCAGATTCCTAGCAGACGCTGGGATCGCTCCCACCCAATTGGCCCCTAACAGGTATAGGATCTTGGTCAGCTTGTGGCATCTAAGGGAACAGATCGGTGCCAAGTACCCCTCCGACTCACCAAAAGATCCGTAACTTTTACACTCTTGGCCAAACGGATTCTGCGGGCATCTTCCACCTCCAATCTAACTATCTCAATCACTGGATTCTTAAAGGATTCAAAGAGAGACCTCCTCTTACATCCAGCAAAGAACACAAAGGTTTCATATGAGGCTTCCCTACATCAAACAAATACTGGATGAACAGCTGGTTCTTTGTATGAGGTGATTGGGGTGAGACGATAATGGCTAACCCTCACCAAGACCTGTCCAAGAACAGTGTCCAGAGACACTTCTGCAGCCTAGACGCATGGAACAAAACTTAAGCTATGTTGAATGAAAGACAAGCCAGTCAGGTGATCAAAACTGCTCAAAGGCCTTAGGAAGAGAGGGATCTTCGTGTGCTATTCGTGGAGGGAGAATTGATCAGGATCAAGCTCCTCCCTGCTATTTCCAGTCATCAAAGATGCTGTAAGTTTACATACATATTCTATTTTTAGCTCATCTTATGTCAATTTTACATGTCTTGTGACACTTCTTGGGTTTATCTTTTAGTGTATGACATTGATATTATTGCTGGCGAGCAAGTTGAGAAGGCTAAAGATATGGATAAAACTAGTTGAATGGAAGCTGCTGCCCAATTGGCTCGAGGAATTGCTCCCCCCGAGCGGGATTTGATAGAACATACTTATGAGCATGATCCTAACACATTCTCAGGTTCTGCCTATCGGGAGCAAGGAAAGAAGATTCCTCCTAGGAATTTGAAAAGAAAGTTCACTAAGGAGTCTTCTGCCAAGAAGGTTGCTAGAACAACAGTAAGACCTCTGCCCATATGGCTTTTCATGCCCGAAAAACAACACAGCTTGTACTTGGTCCAGAGGCCTATCAGGTAGAGGTAAGTTTATAGATTTTGATAAGGAGGATGATGATCAAGAAACGTTAACTGGCCTGATTTTAAGAGAGCAACATTCAAAGAGCAGGGCTAACAGTCTCTCCTCGATACCCACTTCACTTCCATCCAGACAAGTTAAAGTGGAAGACTAGATTCCTGCTAAGACTGACAATCGGGTTGGTCTCCAAAATATTGAACACCCCCAACCGGTCAACCAGCCTGCATCATCTCATGCTCAAGTTAGCCCTTCTGTAAGTCAGCCTCCAATTGACCTTCCTGCTCAAAGAGTTGGCAAAGCCCCGATGCAGTTAGTTGTAAAATGTCAGATAATCTTCACTAACTCTGACTCTGATGGGGACCAGGTCAACCCTCTTGAATATGCTGTTGAGGAAAATGTATCCGATCATTTCTTGGATCATCCTAACAAGATATTTTTGCAATCAACCCTACATCCGGGATCCTGTCAGATGCTGAATTGGCCCTCCTAGAAGATGATGTGGAGCCAACCTGGCTAAGAACATTGATCGGTACATTTATGTATCTATTTTGGGCTCCTTATTCCTAGCTTTTATTCTCGATTTCAAGTGTTTTTGAGTATATAATATTTGTTTGAGCCTTGTGTAGGTTCATTTTCCCATAAGCTAGGTGTTTGAGCTTAAAGCGAAGGTTTGAAGGCAAAGAGGAGGAAAAATAGCTGAAATTGAGATAGCTTGTGCAGAATGTCCTCGGATTGAACTAGGTGTCATACTACATGTTTTCAGAAAGTTCAGAAGTCTAGTTTTCAGCGAACTTTACGGATAACGATTCTGGATTTTTTAGAAGGAATTATGCCCATTTTAGCGACTACTGCGCGAAGTGAGAAAAATCTGCTAGATGGAACTGCGAGTTCCAACTCGCAGATTGAAGTCGCAGATCCATTCCAGAGCCTTCCGCTAGATGAATCTATGAGTTAGACCTATCAGAATGAAGTAGCAGATATATTGCGAGTTGGAACTACGAGATTAAAGTTGCAGATGTCGCTCGCAAAAGTTTTCCAGAACCTTCCGCTAGATGAATCTGTGAGTTAAACCTAACAGAATGAAGTAGAAGATATATTGCGAGTTGGAACTGCGAGATTGAACTCACAGATTGCGGTCGCAAAACTTTCCCAAAACCTTCTGCCATTTAGATTTGCGAGTTATAACCAGCAAAATGAATCTGCTAGATGGATCTGCGATGAAAATACACAAAGTGTGTCTAATACAACCTAGAGGGGGGGTGAATAGGTTTTAGTTGATATATTACCAACTTTTCGACTTAATCAATTTCGATAATCCTACTCCATACTAACAATCAATCAATCCAAAATAAATATGCGGAAAACAATAAAAACACAAGGATTGATTTACGTGAGAAACCCTCCAACTGGGCAAAACTCACGGGCTATCCTTCTAGCCACAAACGGTCCTCAAATCCACTATTTGAACGAAAGTTTACAACCTAGGTTGACCTCAAATCACACCTACTTGGTTACTAACCCTTTCAATCTACCCAACTGGCCTTTAATAGTGATTCTTGACCACAAGCTTGTGCACTAACTCACTTAGTCACAAAGCTTAACAATCAATGAAGAGTATAAACAACCTATGTGAATATGTAAAAGATATTCAAACATGCAATTAATGCTAGGCGACAATAAATGCTTATCTAAGGATTTAAGATATCAATAAATGCAAATCCTAGATATCAATATCTAAATGCAAATGCATGAAGATTTAGCTAGAAGGGTAAAATCGTCCTAAATGCTAGCTATTAATGAACAAGGCTCTCAACCAACAAACAACAACTCAATCATGTTATAAATGCCAATGAACATAAAGATATGCAATAAAATCACATAAAAGAGCTAACCCTAGGCAAACAAGAACATAAATAAATACAAAGAGATTTAGGGCATGTTCAAGTTACATAGTCAATGAAAGCAAGAAGAATCCATGATGAGATGATGCTTGAAGATGTTAGATGCACATGGATTTGTGTTTGGTTGAGTAAAGATGAGTTCTTGGGAGTTTCTCTCTCTAAGGAAAGCTTGGCCTATCAAAAATGGCTTCTTGAACTCCTCAAAAACGAGCAAGGAAGAAGATAGAGTATATATAAGGGAGCCCTAGTTGAAACAACGTCGTTTTGAACTTAGGGCACAAAATCCCGTCAATACCGCTAGATGGACCGCGTCGCAGGCAAGTGTCCAGACCGCGGTACACACAGCAGTGCACCGTCTGGGCAACAACGCGGTGCAGGGCGCTGTGCATGCAGGTGCACAGGCCGCGGTATGGGCAACAGAGGCTTACTGGACAACACCGCGACTAGGGTCGCTTTGCGTGCAAGTGTACAGGAAGCGGTACATGAAGCATGACTCTGCTGAGGTATACAGCTCTGTATGCCGCGGTGCAAGCAAGTCATGCAAAGCGGTCTAGGCCGCGCTAAGAGAAGAAATTCTCTTTTCTGGGCAAACTCAACACACTAAGTGATGTGCAAAATGTGCAAGTGTGGAGTGTGAAAAGAGGCATACAATACATCATTCAATTACATGAAGATAGAAACATAATGCATGCAAGTGAGTGTGTGCAACTAGATCTCTTCAAAGAAAATTAAACTAGCGAGATACCTTTGAAGTGCTCTTTGAGAGAGATGATGTCCTTGAAGCTTGATCACACTCAAGAGGCCTAAAATCCCCTTACACAAAATAATCCCCAATGTGGTTTGTCAACGAAATAAGCCAATCAAAATATGAGGAACTTACAATCTCCCCCTTTGGCTATTTCGTGACAAAACCACCACTCACAAATCATCCTCACAAAAAAAAATAAAAACTAAAGGTCAACAAAGAGATATTCTACATTACAAAAAGATACCTAGTTACTAGGTCTTTAAAACTTCAAGCTCTTGTAGAATAGCCAATCCCTACAAAACAAAGAGACTACACTTTCCAAGACAAGTGTATGTGAGGTGATCAAGAGAGATAGATAAATAAGAGCAATTTGCATAATAAAAGAAAACTTCAACATGCAACATGCAAATGCTCTCCCCCTATATAGGTTACTCCCCCTCAATGGGACAATCTCTCCAAATATGCAATCCCCTTAAATAAAACCACATTACTCCCCCTTTTTGTCATGAGATAGGCAAAGGAGTATTCCCCAACCGGGTCACTTTAGCAAAGAGAGCTATTAGCAAGATAAGTGCATAATCATATACAACAACTTTATGCAACTCAATTAATTGAGAGAGAATCATTGAGGGTTTTATTGTTTAGAAGAAAATGTGTGACTTAGTTGCTTTGGATGTAAGACATGTAACATCATGGTTCAAGCAAATGGTATTTGGCAAAGCAAACATTAAAAGGGTTTCCAAAAGAATTCAAACCAATTTATACCCTTTTGTTATAAGCAAACAAGATATAGTTTATCAAAATGAATTTCAATTTAAAGAGCAACTATATCAAACTTTATGAGCAAAACAAGACATGAGTGACTTTTGCACCCTATTTGATTTTTCCGGGCAGGATACCCGTATGATAGTAGTCTTGTTCAACTGATAAAGAGAGAGAGAATACTAAATTTGGATGAGACATCCGTATTTATTGCAAGGATACTAGATCCTTATTGGGTTTAGTCTTCTCATTTGCTTTCACACAGATTTTGCACTAGAGCAATCAAAAGCATATCATGCATATTATTTTAAGCATGTCATTAAAGGTTCTCATGTCATGGAGTTAAATTATGGGTCATTCAAGTGTACTTTCCCAATCAAAATCTCCTAGTCCAAAAATGCATTTTTTGAACATAGAGGTGACATGGATTACAAATCAAGCAAGGCACACTTATTAAATAAAAAACCATATAAGAATATATATATAAGCACAACCAAGAATACTCAAGCAATTAATAAAGAAGCATAAAGTTGATCAAGTTTTTGCTTATTCCAACATGCAAGGTTGCTCTCTTTGCTTGAGTTCCCCATAAGGGGTCAAACACCAAAACACATCAAGGCATATGACAAATCCCAATAGACCTACTAAGTGACTTGAACCTAGTTGAGTCTAAGGGCTTTGTAAATAAATCCGCTAGTTGATCATTAGTGCCCACATGCTCAAGAGCAATGCATTTGTTTTCAACTAGTTCCCTAATGAAATGATGCCTAATGTCTATATGCTTTGTCCTAGAGTGCTGAACTGGATTCTTTGAAATGTTAATTGCACTCATGTTATCACAATAAAGGGTAAGAATACCTTGATCAAAGCCGTAATCCACAAGCATTTGTTTCATCCAAAGGAGTTGTGTGCAGGCACTCCCGGCGGCTATGTATTCCGCTTCAGCTGTGGATAGAGAGATGGAGTTTTGCTTCTTGCAAAACCATGAGACCAAGTTGTTGCCTAGGAAGAAGCAACCGCCCGATGTACTCTTCCTATCATCACAATTTCCTGCCCAATCTGCATCACTAAAGCCAACTAAGCTAGCATTAGTGTCAAAAGAGTACCATATCCCATAGTTGGATGTCTCATTCACATATCGAATGATTCTCTTCACGGAGGAGAGATGGGATTCCTTGGGATCCGCTTGGTACCTAGCACATACACCCACACTAAAGGCTATATCGGGTCTACTTGCGGTCAAGTAAAGCAAGCTACCAATCATACCACGATAAAGACTTTGTTCCACACTCTTGCCACTAGCATCCTTGCTTAGTTTCAAGGTGGTACTCATGGGTGTGTCACAATGTTTGGCATTCTCAAGGCCAAACTTCTTCACTAGGTTCTTAGCATACTTAGCTTGGGATATGAAAATCCCATCATGCAATTGCTTGATTTGCAAACCTAGGAAGTAATTGAGCTCCCCAACAAGACTCATCTCAAACTCATGAGACATGACATCAACAAATTTTTGGACTTTGGATTTGTTGGTGGAGCCAAAAACAATATCATCAACATAAATTTGAGCTATGAAAAGCTCATCTTTGTTCCTCTTGATGAATAAGGTTTTGTCAACACTACCCCTAGTGTAATCATTGTCAACAAGAAATTGAGTGAGGCGCTCATACTAAGCCCTAGGTGCTTGTTTCAACCCATATAAAGCCTTCTTGAGGCTATAGACATGATTGGGGTGGTGTGGATCCACAAACCCCTTCGGTTGCTCAACAAACACTTCCTCATGCAAGAGACCATTTAGGAAGGCACTCTTAACATCCATTTGATGCAATTTGAACTTGTGCACACATGATATGGACAAAAGAAGCCTTATGGACTCAAGACGGGCAACCGGAGCAAAAGTCTCCTCAAAGTCAATACCCTCAATTTGAGAGTATCCTTGTGCTACAAGTCTAGCCTTGTTGCGTACAATGTTGCCATTCTCATCCGACTTATTCCTATAAACCCATTTGGTGCCTATGACATTAGTATCCTTGGGTCTAGGAACAAGAGTCCAAACCTCATTTCTTTCAAATTGGTTTAGCTCTTCTTGCATGGCAAGAACCCAAAACTCATCATTCAAGGCTTCATCAACCTTTTTGGGTTCAATTTGAGAGGTGTAACAAGTATAGCTAATTGGATT
Organism: Dipteronia sinensis; assembly: GCA_033220585.1. Lineage (NCBI taxonomy): Eukaryota > Viridiplantae > Streptophyta > Magnoliopsida > Sapindales > Sapindaceae > Dipteronia > Dipteronia sinensis. The sequence goes on from CM065637.1 coordinate 32,254,184, forward strand.
AGCTATTTGACGCCTAGTCCTAACACCCTCATTCATATCTCCAAGAATGTCATTCTTATTGTGGAGATGTCTAACCCATGGAGCGGGTTCTTTAGAGTCCAAAGATGGATCTCTATCAAGAGGTTGGATGACCTCTTCATCAAGACTTGACTTCACATCAATTGAAGTCTCAACATTCTTCTCCAAGAAAGGATCATCAAGCACAATGACCTCCTCATCATGGTCTCTAGTCTTAGGCCTACAATCATCTATGACGACATTAGATGATTCCATGACACTTCGAGTTTTTAAATTGAAAACTCTATAGGCCTTACTATTAAGGGCATAACCAATAAAAATCCCCTCATCACTCTTGGCATCAAACTTGCCAAGTTGATCTCGGTCATTTAGAATATAGCATTTGCTCCCAAATGAGTGGAAGTAGCTAATATTTGGCTTCCTACCCTTCCATAATTCATAGGAGGTTTGCCTAGTACCGGGCCTTAGGAAGACTCTATTTCCTATGTAGCAAGCCGTATTGACGGCCTCGGCCCAAAGGTTCCTAGGGACATTGTTACTAAGCAACATCACACGGCCCATCTCTTGAAGGACCCTGTTCTTCCTCTCAACAACCCCATTTTGTTGAGGAGTTCTAGGAGCCGAAAACTCATGGGAAATGCCTAAGCTATTGCAATAGCTTTCAAAACAAGCATTTTCAAATTCCCTCCCATGATCACTCCTAATTCTTTTAATGCTTTTAATGTGTGAGTTCTTTTCATTTTGAATTTTAGTGCAAAGCATTTTAAATTTTTCAAAAGTTTCAGATTTTTCTCTAAGAAAATATGTCCAAGTAAATCTAGAAAAATCATCAACACAAACAAAAATGTATCTCTTGCCACCGAGACTCTCGGTTTGCATGGGACCCATAAGGTCCATATGTAGAAGCTCTAATGGCTTCTTGGTGGCGAGATACTTGCCTTTCTTGTGCATACTTTTGGTTTGTTTCCCTTGTTGACAAGGTCCACAAACGCCATCGACTTTCTTCCCAAGCTTAGGGAGGCCATGCACAACCTTGAACTTATCTAAGATCCTCAAATCTCGATAGTTCATGTGGCCAAGTCTTTGATGCCATAACTCAATTTCCTCACATTTGGACATATTGCAAGAGATAGCACTAGCTTCAAGACAATAGCAATTGTCACTAGATCTCTTTCCTTTTAGCAAGGTTTGTCCATTTGGCATTAAAATAGAGCAATCATTTTTGTTAAACAAGACAGAGAGTCCGTCATCATTAAGATGAGAAATGCTTATAAGATTGGCTTGTAAGCCATCAACAAGTGAAGCATTGGACAAGGAGGGTAAATCGGGAATGGAGATGGTTCCTTTCCCTATGACTTTCTTTCTAGATCCATCACCAAAGGTGACAAATCCTCCATCCTCCAAGACAAGGGATTTAAAGAAGCTCTTGTTCCCCGTCATATGCCTAGAACACCCACTATCCAAATACCAAGTGTTAGAGGCATTTGCCTTCAAGGCAATTTGAGCCACATAGCAAGAATAGTTATCCCTTCTAATCCACCTAGGTGTAATGTTCTCATTCCTAGTGGTATTAGTCACATTGACTCTAGATTTTCTAGGATCATGCAAATTTGCTCTGGGTTTCCTAGGAACATGCATTCTAGCTCTAGCTCTATTTCTTTCAATCATGCTCTTGATTCTACACATTTCAATGTATTTAAAGCAATTTGGTCTAATGTGACCATCAACACCACAAAAGTGACACGTGGGAATAAAATAAGAAGACATACCATGCCCTTGTGAGTACAGAGGGGCTTTCCCACGCATTTGAGCTTGTCTTTTGTGTTGGATTGGTTCTCTTCTTCTTTGTTGTTGAGTTGGAACGAATTGCTTCCTTGGTTGCCCTTGCATGAATTGCTTTTTGGCTTGATGGTATTTCGATTGAGGGAAACTTGCTTGATGCACCCTTGTTGATTGAGCTTGAGCTTGTTTCCCTTGTGCTACCTTGACTTGAGGATCTTTAGAGCACTCTCCTAGTTCGATCTTCTTCCTAGGATATTGTGGGGGTGGAGGCTCTTTGTTATCCAAACCCTTAACAAACACAATTTTGCTTGAGGATGAGGTCTTCTTGTCATTTTCGTAGCCAAGACCTTTCTTATCACTTGGCCTCTTGCCAACTCCCAACATATGGTCAAGTTTATTCGTGCTTGAAGTCATCTTAGCAATGATCTCTCTAGCTTCTTCAAGCTCCTTTTCCATCAATTCCTCATTCCTTTTGGCTATCTTCACTTCTTTATTTAAGTGAGTAGCTTCGGTGGATAGCTTGAGATTCTCCCCTTTTAGCCTTTGAATCTCCTTCTTCATCTTCAATCTTGAGCTTTGAAAATGCTCAATGAAGCCTTCAAGATCCATTCCTCCTACATCCATATTTGTTGAATGGGATGAAGAGTCACCATAGCTAGAGTCATCTTCACTTTGTTTCTCTACCTCTTCATCATCTATTGCTTCCTTACTCTTGAGAGAAGATGCGAAGGCAATAAAGTTTGCCACATGATCCTCATCATCTGAGGATTCTCCTTCTTCTTCCAAGTCATCACTATCGCTCCACGTGGCGGCCATGGCCTTTACTTTCTTCTTATTTTTCAAATTTCCACAATCCGTGGAGATGTGTCCGAAACCTCCACATTCGAAGCATTGAATCCCTTTTCTTGTGGGCTTGTCTTCACTTGACTCAAACTTCTTGAAAGGAGTCTTCTTCTTTATTTCCTTTCCTTTGGATCCAAATCCCCTCTTCTCAAAATTGATGAACTTCTTGAATCTTTTCACCATGAGGGCCATTTCTTCATCTGAGTCTTCTTCCTCCTTCTCAACCTTAGAAGTCTTCAGAGCAATGCTCTTTTGCTTCTTTTGAGGTGTAGGTGTGGGAGTCCATCTAGACTCATATGCTAGAAGCCTTCCAATAACTTCACTTGGCTTAATATTCTTGTAGTCACTATTCTCCTCAAGAGCCGTCACCTTTGACTCAAATCTTGCTGGAAGAGACCTCATAATTTTTTGCTTGATCCTCCTATCCGAATAGGGATCACCAAGTTGATGGCTTTGATTGACTATGTCCATCATCTTCACTTGAAAGTCGTTGAAGCACTCATCCTCCTCCATCCTAATTTGCTCGAATTGTGTTTGGAGGACTTGAAGCTTGGAGTCCTTGACCACCTCGGTTCCCTCATGGGCCGTCTCTAGAATCTCCCATGCCTCTTTTGCAATTCTTGTTGTTTGGATCAATTTGTACTGATTGTCATCCATTGCACAAAGAATAGCATGCATAGCCTTGTTGTTCCACTTGGATGCTTCAAACTCTTGAGTTGACCATTCCGACTTTGGCTTGGGAACTACACTTTCGTCTTCAAGAGTCTTTTCCGGAAGAGCGTAGCCATCTTCAATTGCCATCCATGCTCGGTCATTTATTTGGCAAATGTAAGACTCCATCTTACCTTTCCAAGGGGCATAGTTTATTCCGGTGAGCAAATGGGGTCTTGTGCTAGAGGCTCCCTCATTACCACTCCCGTTTCCACTCATAGTGTTTGGGTATGAATGAGATGAATGTTTATGATGCAACAAACACAAACAAAATGCAAGACACACAACGAGCAAGGATCACCTAAGTGTATCTAGGAACCCGCTCTGATACCAATTGAAAATACACAAAGTGTGTCTAATACAACCTAGAGGGGGGGTGAATAGGTTTTAGTTGATATATTACCAACTTTTCGACTTAATCAATTTCGATAATCCTACTCCATATTAACAATCAATCAATCCAATATAAATATACGGAAAACAATAAAAACAAGATGATTGATTTACGTGAGAAACCCTCCAACTGGGCAAAACTCACGGGCTATCCTTCTAGCCACAAACGGTCCTCAAATCCACTATTTGAACGAAAGTTTACAACCTAGGTTGACCTCAAGTCACACCTACTTGGTCACTAACCCTTTCAATCTACCCAACTGGCCTTTAATAGTGATTCTTGACCACAAGCTTGTGCACTAACTCACTTAGTCACAAAGCTTAACAATCAATGAAGAGTATAAACAACCTATGTGAATATGTAAAAGATATTCAAACATGCAATTAATGCTAGGCGACAATAAATGCTTATCTAAGGATTTAAGATATCAATAAATGCAAATCCTAGATATCAATATCTAAATGCAAATGCATGAAGATTTAGCTAGAAGGGTAAAATCGTCCTAAATGCTAGCTATTAATGAACAAGGCTCTCAACCAACAAACAACAACTCAATCATGTTATAAATGCCAATGAACATAAAGTTATGCAATAAAATCACATAAAAGAGCTAACCCTAGGCAAACAAGAACATAAATAAATACAAAGAGATTTAGGGCATGTTCAAGTTACCTAGTCAATGAAAGCAAGAAGAATCCATGATGAGATGATGCTTGAAGATGTTAGATGCACATGGATTTGTGTTTGGTTGAGTAAAGATGAATTCTTGGGAGTTTCTCTCTCTAAGGAAAGCTTGGCCTATCAAAAATGGCTTCTTGAACTCCTCAAAAACGAGCAAGGAAGAAGATAGAGAATATATAAGGGAGCCCTAGTTGAAACAGCGTCGTTTTGAACTTAGGGCACAAAATCCCGTCAATACCGCTAGATGGACCGCGTCGCAGGCAAGTGTCCAGACCACGGTACACACAGCAGTGCACCGTCTGGGCAACAACGCGGTGCAGGGTGCTGTGCATGCAGGTGCACAGGCCGCGGTATGGGCAACAGAGGCTTACTGGACAACACCGCGACTAGGGTCGCTTTGCGTGCAAGTGTACAGGAAGCGGTACATGAAGCATGACTCTGCTAAGGTATACCGCTCTGTATGCCGCGGTGCAAGCAAGTCATGCAAAGCGGTCTAGGCCGCGCTAAGAGAAGAAATTCTCTTTTCTGGGCAAACTCAACACACTAAGTGATGTGCAAAATGTGCAAGTGTGGAGTGTGAAAAGAGGCATACAATACATCATTCAATTACATGAAGATAGAAACATAATGCATGCAAGTGAGTGTGTGCAACTAGATCTCTTCAAAGAAAATTAAACTAGTGAGATACCTTTGAAGTGCTCTTTGAGAGAGATGATGTCCTTGAAGCTTGATCACACTCAAGAGGCCTAAAATCCCCTTACACAAAATAATCCCCTATGTGGTTTGTCAACGAAATAAGCCAATCAAAATATGAGGAACTTACATGCGAGTTCTAACTCGCAGATTTGTGTTTGCAGAACTTTATCCACTTGCAGATCATGTGATTTTTAAGGGCAAACTTGACTTTTAACACCCAATTAAATATCTAACCTTCAAACACTACAAATATACCCTTTTGCCTCTTTTTCAAGTGTGAACAACAACCTAATACCATAGATTCGAGATCTTACACCACAAAAGAGAGAGAGAGGAGCTTCAAAGGCTTCCATGGAGGTTTTCCTCCATGGATGTCTCACCACCACCACCTCTAAACTTCCTCCATCCATCATTGAAGTATATCAAAGGAGAAAGGAGAGCAAAAATGAAATAGAGATCTTGTTATCTCTAAACTCTTCTCTTTGTTTTATTTTCTATTTCTTTGATGTGTAATCCTCATTAGAGAATATTTGTAAACCAACACTTGAGCTTGTTATATATGGTATTTACTTAGATTCAGCTTGGATCTTGACTCTATATTTTGAGCTTATTGCTATATCTCTCTTTTCTTGACATGTATGTTGGTGAATGAGTAGAAATTGATATGTTTGCATAAGTGAGACTTTAGATTAAAACAATGATGTAGTGTACCTTAGTATAAACAAATGATGTAGTGTAAAAGTAGAGTCTGTTGGAACCCCGTTCACTGGTAAAGCAGCGAAAATAGGTTTTAAATATTTTATACATATCATAATTAATCTAGAACCAGTGAACTTAAGATCGTAATTATTTTTTCGGAACTAATACATACAATATGTAAACACATGAAATTGTAATCAATATAGTAAAAAAAATTAGAAACACATGAAATTGTAATCAATATATTAAAAAAAAATTAGAACCTTAACAGCGTTTGGAGGCTCCTTCACTTACGATATGCTCCTGGTCTGTACCACCGATCTTCCTAGCTATTTCCTGAACTGGTAACTGCGTGTGGGCGCGTCATGTACTCAGGAACATAAGAGGATGTAGAGAAAATTGATGACGAAACTATTTCTTCCAAGAGAAAAATTCATAGAACAACTCATGTTCTTCGGAAAAAAAAAGAATTATCAAAAAATATATATTATTATACATTCTTTTTTTTTTCTTTGTTTTCAATCGTGCACTTACTGCACCAATTGCTTCTCTTTTTTAATCACCAATTGCTTCTCTTTTTTAATCTCTTTTCTTTCACGCACCAATTGCACACCTGATGCGTTTTGTTATCTTTTTTTTTTATATTATATATTATTATAACTAAAATTTTTTTAATTGATATCTTTGTAGGTTTTAAAACTAAATCTTTTAAAATGATATCTCATATCTTTTATTTTAAAAGATAATTAAATATTTATTTTGAATTTAAATATTTTAAATTCAATTTCAAATATTTAATTTAGTAAAATAAAATAATCATATTATCTTATTCTATTTAAAATCAAATATCAACTATCACCCTCCATTTAGTGATTAACAACACACTTAAATAATCTTATTATTTAATTTATTTAATCACCATTATTCATTAATTAAATAATCTTATTATTCAATTATTCAGGAATAAATACGTGTCACTTTCGTAACACAATTAATTGGACTGTCCAATTAATTATCCATGACCCTTGTTACCTAAATTGATCGAGCTAGCAAGGGGACCTAATGGAACCACAGTATGTTGAGCTCCAATAATCCTCGGAATCATTAATTAAACTCTTTAATTAATATTAATTGATTATTAACTCCAGTGTTATTCCACTAAAAACCCGAAGCCGCACTCTCTCAACTGCAGACGCTTTTACACAGACCGATACAACTCAGTGTCCATCGATATAGCTGTTACACATGGTGTGACCTTCCACAGTAGTTCATAATTAGAGCTAGGTCATAATATCCGTTATACCCCTCTAATTACATATATCCTTTAAGTACCGTTGATTCTCTATTGGACAATAAATCTTATTTCCTCATAGAATTAGAAGAGCGCTCATATTGTCCAAGCCCCGAATCAACTCTTAAGGGAACTACCATCTACTTCTCACAAGAAGGAGTGGATTCCATTATTGTGCACAAACCTTCCCAGGCACAAGCCAAACCGCAATTCCAACAAACGGAGCATATTGATCAGGAACTGCATCCGACCTCACCCAAGGTATATCAAAGACCACGAACTAACCTGAAGGAGTCGATAAGACACTCAGGATTAAGATCACCAACATATAACCATCATAAGTTGATATATATGAATCTCATCAGTAAATGGATCTTGGTGAGAGATTCATATAGATCATGACCCAGTCCTATATGATCACATCATACAAGGTACCTTCATTCCCATATCTCATATGAATGATTCAGGATAGAATCACTGTAGATTACGGAATGGACCGCAGCTATAGATTAACTACAAATAAAGTACCCAGCTTTATTTTTCATCTGTGGACTCTTTAGATTGCACGTCTCTTACTGTATCCATCCGTATATGACACTCATATACACAGTTCGAGATTAAATCCAGAAATCTAGGATGTTAATATATGCACAAGTTATAAAATAAACAACACAACAAGAATGAATTGAATTTTTTTTCTTCATAAATCCATTTACAAATTACATCTTTAGGGCATAAACCCTAACATAGTCTCATTCTTGTTTGCATGTTGGTGATGAAAGGGAATCGATATGTATGGATTGATTCGAGTGAAAGAGTACATCCGTGTTCCGGTTGATTAACTATGAATGGATCTTTATTGTTAACTCTTGAATAGAGGGGACTTGATTTATGCATGCTTATGCTAGAATAGGTTGTTTGGTGTATTGTTCTTTTGCTTAATGGGTATAAACCTAGACACAATTGCTCATTTCATGCATTTGGTTGAGTGATGAGAATTGATTTCGGTATTCCTTAATCAACAAATGATTCGTAATAATAGATGGTTTTGTTTCGGAATCCTTAATCAAGAGAACTAGCCCTTGAATCAGTGTTGAATGGTGTTGAAATGTTTATAATTAACATGACTAGCTTGTGTGTTTGGTGAACTTATGTACCTATTGTAACCACTATCTGGCATCTCTCCAAGCCACATTTATTTTCGTAGTTAGGGTGCTCTGCCTTTAGGAGTAGACTAATTTATATTGCTTTGTAGCGTAATTGATTTCCCTCTTTAGCTAGATTTAGAAAGGCAAGCACCCGGTTACATTTTTATCCTTTGTGTAATTTAATTTAGTTTAGTTTATTCACACCTCACACACCATCCACATTATGCATACACTTCACACACACCATTCTCATCCCTTTCATGTTCTATTTACATCTCTTTCATTAACGCTTTAGTTAGAGACAGTTAGACGAATACCACCTCTCCGTGGGAACGACCCTTGCTTACTTGCTATACTAGTCCTTTGACTCGTTGCATTTGCGAGGTAGATTAAATTAGATAAATCTTTTTTGAGAGGCACAACGACAGCCTCATCAAAAAATAGCTACGTTGCCGGGGAGGTGGCTTATTCCTTAAATTGTCTTTAGTTTTGGTTGATAATAATGTAGTCATGATGTTTGTTCTATTGTTTTTGTTTTTGTATAAATCAAATGCATTTGATATTGTTAGAGTTGTTTGTGCTAGGAAAAGAAAATTTTTAGGTCGGATGGACCACACAACTCATGGACCACATAACAACTCCACCAAGAAAAATGGCAGCGCGTGAAGGCTTAATTGGTTTGAAAAACAAGGACGTGGGATGGACTGCGAAGGATCCTAAGGAAGAAAAGAATTTGGGCGTAGCCACATGAGGTAATCCTTTACACTTGCTTCTCAAACATAAATCTCTCCAATAGATTCCTCCATGTTTGGAGTTGAATACGATTGTGATGAAATTTAGTTTTTGTGCTTCAAGTATAGTAGAATGCATTTGTTGATCTTAATTGATATGCTTGTGGATATAGTGGTTGATTATGGCGAAAACCGCCTAGTGCTTCAAGGATTTAAATGCATTGCTTATTGTTGTAATTTTTTTATTTTCTTGTTTAGATCTAAGAGTGCGGATTGTATTGTGCCTAGATCTTAGTATTTGCTTTGTTTTGTTTTATTTGTTAGTTTGTTGTGAATTTTTTTGTTGCCCTTATTTCCGAACTCTAGCTTGCATTGTCCAATTTTTGAGTGGAGATGGTTCCACGAAGCAACATTGAGGACAATGTTAGGTTTATGTTTGGGGTGTGGACAACTTCGTTGTGTTTTGTGTCGTTTTTGTAGTTTTTTTTTTTCTAAAATCTCTACAAAATTTGGTGAAAATTGAAATTTTTGGAATTGAAGTCCATTTTGGTTGAGATAATATCTTTGCTTTCCGGTGGAGACATGTCATGTATGCTTTTAGCTCTATGTTTTGACTAGCATTCATGCCATCTGTAATTGTTGCATCGGTTAAATTTGCATGTACAGTGGCAATCTTTTGATGTTGAGGTAGATAAGACTCTATGCTTGTTTAGCTTAGGAGAATAGTGGAGACTACCCTTGTGAGATTTTGTGCTTAAACGTTCATTTTAGAGGGAGTATTCATTTCTATTCTTAAACACTTATCTTGTTCTTCAATTTATAGATTGATCTCTATAGATTTTGCATTGGATATTAAAGAACAATCATTTTATGATATCACATGTTTGTTTGCATTACTTTTTCGTTGGTTGATCATTGAGAAGTGATGCTATGCAATGTGTGCTTTAACTACTATTTGGCCTAAACACTACTCTTACCCTATGTGTGTGCTCCAATTGCCATTTGAAACCAAACACATAGCCTTTTCTTTCATTACCCACACTTCCAAAGAACCAAGCATATATAATGAAACCGTACCTAATTAGCTTAGACCATAAGGTGATATAGATGGTAGAGTATTATGGTGTGTTGTAATTACTACAAATTTTGGGAAGAAACCAATGAGTTTCTTGGGTTGAATTGTAAAATGTAATTGTATGTAATGAGGCTTGAATAAAAAGCATTAAAGTTATATTTGTATAGTAATTCAAAATGAATGAATGGTGAATCAAAAGAAAAGAAAAGAAAATTGAATATATACTCAAAAGAGAAAATGAGTATGAAGAAGAAAACAAACGGGAAGCCTAGATGCATAATTGTAATAGATTGACTTAAGGATGTAGAGATTGCATTGTAGATGGTCAACAATCCTGTGATACAATCTATTGTTGGGATGTTAATATTGCGTTGTGTATGGTCAGTAATCCCATGATATAGGTATTTCGATTTCCATTTTCCCATTCTTTCTTAGCCTACACCCATGGCCCTATTACAACCATGAAAGACCTAGCGGATCTCTTGGTAATGCTTGCTTAATTGTAAAGTTGCATGTGCTCTATCTATGTTCTTAATGTTTAATTCGTTCATGAGATCCTTTGCACTTATATAAGCGGTCTTTCTAATTATATGTATATGCGAATACATTTAGTTTCCATATACCTAAATTCCATATTCGCATATGTTGATGAGTGTTATCGCCTAGGTTCTTAGAGAAAATATGAGTGTAATCCGGTGAGAATTAGAAGTCGAGGCGAATTCGATCTTAGGCATTCGAGCTTAGTTGTTGAGTAAACCAAAAACATCTTTAGTATTGACATACATGTATTGTGTGATGTATTGATTTAAATGGCATATTTTTAGTCGTAATACAGAGATTTTAGCATGCATGTAGTTATTGCTTGGTATGTTTAGGTGGCATCTCAATGTCTTGCTTTGTAGAGTTGTGTTTGTGGGTACCGTATTGGTAAACCCTCAGGAGACTATAACTCCTCCTACTATGGACACCTAGAGGTTTCAAAGGCTTGTGGCAGATGCTAAGTGCCATCGTTTCTCCCACAAAAGTGAACTAACTAGTTTTTACTTGTTTATCGCTTTTATGTGTTTTAGATTTCCTATTTGTTGTTTTTCGTTTTTATTTTTGCTCAAGGACTAGCAAATGTTAGGTTTGGGGGTATTTGATTGGTACATTTATGTACCTATTTTAGGCTCCTTATTCCTAGCTTTTGTTCTCAATTTTGAGTGTTTTTGTGTATATAATATGTGTTTGAGCCTTGTGTAGGTTCATTTTCCCATAAGCTAGGTGTTTGAGCTTAAAGTGAAGGTTTGAAGGCAAAGAGGAGGAAAAAAAAGCTGAAATTGAGATGGCTTGTACAGAATGTCTAACTTATGGAAGCCATATCTCCCTTCTTGGATTGAAATAGGTTTCATACTACATGTTTTCGAAAATCCCTGGAAGTCTAGTTTTTACCCATCTTTACGGATTATGATTCTTGATTTTCTAGAAGAAGTTACGCCCATTTCAGCGACTGCTATGTGAAGCAGAAAAATCTGCTAGATGGAACTGCGAGTTCCAACTTGTAGATTGAAGTCGCAGATCCATTCCAGAGCCTTCCGTTAGATGAATCTACGAGTTATACCTAGCAGAATGAAGTAGCAGATGTACTACGAGTTGGAACTGCGAGATTGAAGTCGCAGATGTCGCTCACAAAAGTTTTCCAGAACCTTCCACTAGATGAATCTGTGAGTTAGACCTAGCAGAATGCCGTAGCAGATGTACTGTGAGTTGGAACTGCGAGATTGAAGTTGTAGATGTCACTCACAAAAGTTTTCCAGAACCTTTCGCTAAATGAATCTGTGAGTTAGACCTAGCAGAATGAAGTAGCAGATATACTACGAGTTGGAATTGCAAGATTGAACTCGAAGATTTTGGTTGCAAACCTTTCCCAAAACCTTCTACCATCTAGATCTACGAGTTACAACCAGCAAAATGAATCTGCTAGATGGATCTGTGAGTTTCAACTCGCAGATTTGTGTCAGCAGAACTTTATCCACTTGCAAATAACGTGATTTATGAGGGCAAACTTGATTTTTCACAACCAATTAAATATCTAACCTTCAAACACTATAAACACACCCTTTTGCCTCTTTTTCAAGTGTGCACAACAACCTAATACAATTTATTCTACATCTTACACCACAAAGAGAGATAGGAGCTTCAAAGGCTTCCATGGAGGTTTTCCTCCATGGATGTCTCACCACCAACACCTCTAAACTTCCTCCATCCATCTTTGAAGTAGATCCAAGGAGAAAGGAGAGCAAAACGAAATACAGATCTTGGTTATCTCTAAACTCTTCTCTTTGTTTTATTTTCTATTTCTTTGATGTGTAATCCCCATTAAGGAATATTTGTAAACCAACACTTGTGCTTGTTATATATGGAATTTACTTAGATTCAACTTGGATCTTGACTCTATTCTATGAGCTTATTGCTATATCTCTCTTTTCTTGACATATATGTTGGTGAATGAGTAGAAATTGATGTGTTTGCATAAGTGAGACTTTAGATTAAAACAATGATGTAGTGTAACTTAGTATAAACAAATGATGTAATGTAAAAGTAGAGTCTCACTCTTGTTTGCATGTTGGTGATGAAAAGGAATCGATATGTATGGATTGATTCGAGTGAAAGAGCACATCTGTGTTCCAGTTGATTAACTGTGAATGGATCTTTATTATTATCTCTTGAATAGAGGGAACTTGATTTATGCATGCTTATGCTAGAATAGGTTGTTTGGTGTATTGTTCTTTTGCTTAATGGGTCTAGACCTAGACAAAATTGCTCATTCCATGCCTTTGGTTGAGTGATGAGAATTGATTTCGGTATTCCTTAATCAACAAAAGATTTTTAAGAATATATGATTTGGTTTCGGAATCCTTAATCAAGAGAACTAGTCCTTGAATCCATGTTGAATGGTGTTTGAATGTGTATAATCAACATGACTAGCTTGTGTGTTTGGTGAACTTATGTACCTATTGTAACCATTATCTTTCATCTCTCCAAGCCATATTTATTTTCGTAGCTAGGGTGCTTTGCCTTTAGGAGTAGACTAATTTATATTGCTTTGTAGTGTAGTTGATTTCCCTCTTTAGCTAGATTTAGAAAGGCAAGCACCCAGTTACATTTCTATCCTTAGTGTAATTTAATTTAGTTTAGTTTATTTACACCTCACACACCAGTCGTATTATGCATACACTTCACACACACCATTCTCACCCCTTCCATGTTTTATTTACGTCACTTTCATTAACGCTTTAGCTAGAGACAGTTAGACGGATACCACCTCTCTGTGGGAACGACCCTTGCTTACTTGCTATACTAGTCCTTTGACTAGTTGCATTTGTGAGGTAGATTAAATTAGATAAATCGTTTTTGAGAGGCACAACGATGGCCTCATCAAACTCCAACCAAGAGCAATTTGCCGCCATACCTTTGGAGGCAATTCCTTGTTTTTCCCTGATCAGTGAAGATAGTGATACTCGGGTGGTTGGTGTGCAAAGAGAAGCAGATCCTCCAATAGACACCCATCTTCAGGTGATTAGGGGGATTCTTGTTACAATCGCTTAGCCGACCCGACCACCACAAGTGTGTCCCCGACCAATTCTCATCTTCCGAGGCATGAAGAAATAACCCCCCCCCCCCCCCCCCATTTTTCCTAAACAGTGCATCATCTGAACCTTTGGCCCTTTCAAGCTCAAACAGACCACTAGTCAATCTCCTTGACATGTTACGCTCCAATTCCGCCAGTAAGGGATATATCGGTAAAGGATATTGGAAAGATGCTAAAACTGCTAGCAGCTCCAAGCGAATTCGTGTGGTCTTCAACAATGGTGTATATGTTAGTGCCCCGCATTTTTTACTTTTAAGTCAGACCTACTGTCGTACTTACCCCTACCTCATTTTTTGCAGGCTATAGAGGATTCGACTCAAGCCTTGATCACTCAGGACAGATAGGCTGCAGAGATCTCCTAACTGAAAATGAGCTTACCGAGAAGAATGAAATGCTCCAGTCTGCTTCAGCAGGTGAATCCAAGATCAACCAGACATTTAAGGAAAAGCTGAAGCAGTGCAATGTGATTGAAGCCGCTCTAAGTAGATCATTGGCCAATGTTGAGACTAGAGCCTCTGTGGCCACTGAGAATGTCAGTGATCTTACCACAAGGAATGATCAGTTGGTTGCAGATATGGCCAAGGTTGAATAGAGATGAGCTGAGTTAGAGCACAAAGTTACCTTAGCCAATCAAGCAATCATCTATCATGAGGTAGAGGCACGTACAGCCAAGGAGACCTTGACCTTTGCTTAACAATCAATGCTTGAAGCTCAACGAAAGTTTGAGGAAGCCAAGCTGTATTATGAAAAGCTGGTTGAGGATTTGAGTCAGCAACGGATCAGTATGAAGGTGCTTTCACAAGAAACCAAATTGGCCATTGAAGTTCAAGCTGTAGATCGGTATAAGAGGTATCATGCTTTTGACACCGTTATACTAAGGAAGTTAGAGCAAGGACTTAGCACTGCTAGACTATTCTTCAGTGGCAAAGAACGAGCTACAATAGAGGCTTACCAAAAGTGGGATAAGATGATTAAAGGGCACAAAACTGATTCCCCAAAAGCATTAAGGAACCAGAGAATATGCTTGCGAGCTTATTATCAATCAATCAAAAAGGAGCCTTACATCATGCATCTTGAGCTTCCCTTAGAGTCTTCCTTGGTAACCTTTCATACGGACGAGAAAGCTGACCCTTCGGAGAAATGGGTTGACATTGGGCCTTTGCCCGACCTTGACTATTCCTCTTTCATGACTAACAACCATGATAACATTAGTTGGCCAGACTTTGGGGACCTAACCAAGGGCTATGAAGATGCTCCTTCTGGTGACCTATCAGGTGATTCCCATCTTGGCTCTGGGCCTAGAGGACCTTTAGACACGTCAAAAAGCCTGAGCTTGCTGCATCTCTCCCTATTATTTTCAATTTTTGCTACCCTTTCTTGTAAAAGGCTCATGAATATAACTTAAGTTTCATCATTTGTTGTACTTTATTTTCATTGCTGCACTAAGTTGAATAACTATTCTGATTAATCCAATCAACTCATCACCTTAATTTAATCAAAGTGACTGATTGATTCATCATCATTAACCAAGTTAGTTATCTTATCAATCATTGGTTTTTGACCCGATCAGTTATCTTTTAAATCGACCGATCTTGGTCTAACTAGTTACCTTATACTGACCATCTTTGATCTAACCAGTTTTCTTTTTAACCTTAACCCAGTCTTTTTAGCTGACCAGACTTTACCGAACCGATCGGTTTGAGCAATGTTTGACCCTCCTTGCTTAGGCTGCACACAATTGATCTTGAATTCTTGCCAAGTGGTGTTCTTTTTATGGTGTTCTTGACAAATGTAAGAAAATGACAAAGAGGAGAGAAATAGAAAGAATCCATGTGAGACCTTCTTCCTTCAAGCTTGAATCCACCTCTAATGTCCTTCTTAAGTAGAAAATGATGAAGATGATGTATGGGTTTTGCATGATTTGGGAGCCAATGGTTTTTAGATCTAGAGAGAGAAAATATGATGTAAAATGGTATGTGGGCGTGTGGCTGACCTAACATAAGATTCTATATATAGGTTCCTCGAAATAGGTCTGATTTTGCTGACAAGGCTGCACCTGACGCACATAGTGCATGTAGTGCAAAGGTAGTGCACGGGTAAGGGACCCGTGCTATAATCGTACAGTCTTCTTCTTACTTTCTGGTCTAGGCATTGTGCACGGGTTGACTACCCGCGTAGTACCTGTGCACTGAGGACTTCTTTTCTGGTATGCTCCATGGTTTGGACAAATGCACGGCTTATGCACGGGTTGACTACCCGTGCAGTACCCGTGCATTAAGGTTGCTTTGAAATCCATCCCTCAGTGCACTGGTAAGGTACCCATGTACTAGGGTCTTCAAGAGTTCTCTTTTGCACCAATTTGTCCCTTTTCGATTGCGATTCTTGATTTTCACCTACTAATGCTACTAATGCATATAGTTGTAACAAAAGAGCCATAAGACACATACAAAAACACCCTAAAATGACACAAATGATAAGGATAAGAGGGCCAAAATATATAACAATTTTGGCTCGATCATTACCCAAGGCAAAACAATAACATAATGATGAAACAAGAAGTTCTAAGTCATATTGAATTACCTAGTCAAGAAGTGCATGAAGACCCATGATTAGATGATGCTTGGATAATGCTAGATGCACATGGTATGAGTTTAGTTGAGTAAAAATGGGTTCTTATGAGTCTTTCTCTCTCTCTAGAAAATCACCTTCTCTCATTAGGAAACAATTCTAGACTCCCTTAGCACAAAATAGAGAGAAGATGACATATATATATATATATGAGGTTAAAGTAAAGGTACATCATTTTAGAAATATTTAGTAAAAGCAGTTGAAAAGATCGAAGTGCCAGGGTAGACTACGCGGGTAGTCTACCCGCGCAACACTGGCGTACAGAGTTCCCTCTAAAGACTGTACGGGTAGAGACCCGTACATTAACCGCACATAGGAGACAACCAACTGACCATCAGAACCATTGCGCTGGTATGTGAGCGGGTAAGGACCTGCACACTGGGAGATGAAAATCCAGCAAGGAACTTTGCTGGTCAGTGCGCGGGTAGTGACCCGAGCATATGGACCTGTGCATTGGGACACTCCCTCATCGGGCTAAGAAAAACACACCAGCGTGCATGCACAGACGTTTCTGATCAAGTATCGGGAAATAAATTACAGAGAACACAACCACACTTAGAACTAACAACGAGGTGTAAGTGTGAGAAGTGTAAAGAAAACACATAACAAGGATTATAACACAAATGCAAGATGTGTAAGGCATGTATGAGAGTGTCTGTGTGCAACTAATTCTCTTTAATGAGAGTTAAGCACAAGTTATATACCTTTTAAGTGCTCTTGAACTTAAGGATTTTGTTAACGGGAATTTTACTCGGGATGAGAAATCTCTGTTAACGCCCTCGAGACCACTACCACGTAGGTGGTGGCCGAAATTATTCATATATGTGACAATGGTTTATCTAGTGACAAATAAACAACAACATTTTTATTTAACATGCATGGTACATGAGTACAAAGATTTTTCTCTCTTTTCTCTCAACTCTCTTTGGTAAATGGTCAATTGCTATTCGTATGCCTGTCGAATAGTAGTCTCCTTTTTTCGTTTCTTTTCTTTTCTATTTATACATGGTTTGTAGGTCAACAAACTGATTCTCCCTTGATTGTCTCAGTGATTGTCTCAGTCTCTTCCTTAACGGGCGGGATTTCTTGCGTTAAATCATTTGACTTTTAGATTGACGTCCGAATTGAGAGTATCGTGGTAGAGATCAGCTTGTTTCCTTTTGGATTTCATTACTTATTCTACATGTAGATAATGCTTCCAGGTACGATTTAATTCATTCATCGTATCCTTTCAGTACGATCCTTATAGGAGTCATGGGACATGACGATATGGTATGATGCATCAACCAGGGAGGTTGTTTAGTATTTTGACCTTGATGTCTGAGAAGTTTTATCCAGCTTGGAGCCTGATCTGGCTTCTCTTGACTTTTTCGAAGCTAGACATGGCCTTGACTGACCTTTTTGAAGCTAGGTGTGGCTTCGACTGACCTCGTGGCCTTCTAGGGACATTCTTCTGTGTCAATCGAGGTACAGACGGGTTTCTTGAGCATTTGCAAGATGACCTTGACTTCGGGGAACTTCTAGTTTTGATGATGCGGGCTAAGCCCGATCATTCCGGGCTCTATCCTGGATGTTTCCGGAGCCCGCCCTTGTTCTTGGGGTGGTATCGCAGTTCGGCTCTAGATAGAGAGGTCTCCTGGTGGAAGTTCTCGGGTCCGGGCTTTATCCCAGATGTTTCTAGAGCCCGCCCTTGTGCTTGGGGCGGCATCGTAGCTTGGCTCTGGATATTGAGGTCTTTAAGTGAAACTTTCGGGTATGGAACCAGGTCTAGGAAGTGGAAAATTTCCCTTTGGTCCTTAGCCAATTTTGGCTATTAACAGAAGTCCCCTCTGACTTGAACACCAGACGTCGAGCCCGGGGTTGAGGTCAGATTCTCACTTTATTTGGGTAATCTTCCTTTTTTACCGTTACTGAAATTTTGGGAAATTTCTTCATTTGAGTGACGTGTTGTGAACCGACTATTTTATCTTCAAATTAATCTGATCATATTACGGCAGTCCCCGAGATTTTTTACTGTTACCAGGATCTTGGGGAGATCTTCCTCTTAACTGCGTAAATGATGTGGCATGAGATGATTAGCTCACTTTAGAGTTTATTCCGATTACGTTACCGAGTCAATTTTTTTCCGTTACCAAACAAGTATCCAGGTAACTTGAGCTGTTGCCCTCCTGCTTATATATATGCCTATTTTCCTCCTCGTCTTCCTCACATCTTCTCGAGCTAGAAGAACCTTTTGTTGAGAAATATTTCCACAGTTTTTTTTTCCAAAGCTTGCTTCTTTCTTCATTCTTCGTCTTCTATAATGTCGAAACATAGTCGTGATTCAAATGATTCCATATTCGACAGCGAGGAGGTCGTCAGTCTTAGTCTGGGGAAGCGGGCTAGGAGGAGTTATGACGGTGATGATTCCCCGCCCACATCACAACGTCGGCGATCCAGTAGGAACATATCTATCGGGACTGGGTTCTCCAATCATCCCGACCACCCTTTAGATATTGTTGATGATGATTCCGACAAAGAAACGACCAGCGGCGCTGCGGGGGAGCGTCGGGTCTCGGCTCCCGGTCCCTTTGGGGAAAGGCTCCATCCCTACGATTTCCGAGTCATCCCTGATTCCACCGTTGACCCGATGTCAATCGACCGCTTGAGGTCAAAGTTTGGCATCCCCGACAGTGTATCCATCTCGGTGCCTTCCAAGAACTTTGAGTTTTTCAACCCCCCCAAAGGTGTGCTTTCGATCCATATGGCCGCTCTTGAGAACGGGGTCAGGCTTCCCTTCCATCCGACCCTTCGGCGGGCTCTAAATGCCATCCAGCTCGCTCCTCTTCAGTTAACGCCGGGCTTCTAGAGGCATTTGATTGGCTTCCTTATGGTATGGAGGGAGTAATTCCAGATGAGTAAAGCGAAAAGGGAGCCAGGTGCAGAGGAGTTGGCGTATCTTTTTCAGATTGGGAGCTTGTCTAGGGCTCCTCGGGGTCAGTTCTACGCCAAGGCCAAGAACAAGCTCAATTTCATCGTTCCTGGTGCTTCGAAGAAGGATCCCGCATGGAAAGAAGAATGGATCCTGGCGGGGGATGACTGGGGGAACTCGATTTTCATCGGAGGGCATGAATTCGAGGTTCCTACGGCTTTCAGTGACAAGCCCTCCTGGGACAGGGACTCCCTACCTGCCGAGTCCGAAGCCATCTTAAAGGCTATTCTAGCCCGAAATTACTTGAATCCGATGTTCCCTACCGCTGAAGCTTTTGACCCTCGTAGGGTGAACAAATATCTACGGATTTCAGACGCTATTCCTCATAAGTATCCTTGTGTCGCTTCTTCTTATTACTTAGCTTGATTCTAACATTTTTTTTATCTGTTTATTCACAGTCTTTGTCGTGGAGCCAGCCACCCGACACGTCTCGCGCTCTCCTCAAGGTGGAGCTTCTCTTCCCTCTTCTGGGGTCGAGCCTACCCTGGCTTCTTCTGTCTCTCCGGCTGGGTCTAAGATGGCCACTTTGGCCTCGTGGGCTTTCCGGGCTTTGGGTAAAGCTCCCCAGGTGGTTGGCCCGACTGTTTCTGCTCCTTCAGCCATGGCTGCTAAAGTCGCTATCCCTTCGACTCAAACATCTGATTCAGCTGCGCTTCCAACAACCAAAGCCTCGGAGGTTTCTGGGAAAGATGTCGTTCTAGGGAAAGGTGTCGCGAAGGTTCTTTCCAACCGTTCCCGGCCTCAGTCGAGCTCGACAGGGCAGGATGAGGTCTTGGAGCAGTTCATAGCATCCTGTCCGGGTGGCGGGATCTCCAAGATGGCTTCTATGCCTGTGGACGTCCTTATAACCAAGGGGTCTGCTATCTTGGCTGAGGTAACTGTATGTCCTTCACGCCTTTTTTTTTGTTAACTCGTTCAGTTTCTAACTCGGGTTTTATATTTGTAGGCCTTTAAGGTCAATGTCGCGATGGGCCAGCAGGTAGCCCTTCTCCGTGATCGAGCTACAAAAGCCGAAGCTGAAGCCGAGAAGGCCGGGGAACTGTTCAAGTAGGCTTGGTCTCTAGTGGAAGAGGTGACTTCTAGCCAGGGCAAAATTGAGCTCGAGATGGCCGAGCTTCGCTGCAATCATGAGAGGATGAAGCAATCTTTTGATCAGAAGCGTATTCAATCTCTCTGGCGGGCTAGGCAGCGAGACTCCTAGAGATCTGAGGCTAGGAAGCTGGACCTTGAGAACCGGTTTCTGATTACTCAGGTGGCCAAGCTGCAAGCTGATGCGGAGACCTCCTTCAGCGATGGGTATTTTTATGCTTCCTTTCAGGCCGCGGAAGCTCTTCCTCCTCCTTTTGATTTGTCATCTATTGCGGGCTGGGACCGACAGGAAATAATGCTCAAAGCTGCTGAGTTATCTCGTCCTGAAGGTGACAAGGTGGTCCCTTCTAGCCCGACAGGAACTGGGATGCAGCCCACTCAGTCAGATCCCTCCTTCCATCTTCCTTCCTTTATCCCCTCAAGTCCTGGGGAATCATCCAGCAAAGTGATGTCCTCTAGATCCGAGGAGGACCAATCGGGAGCTGGTGAAGAGGTTAGGAGCCCATCTGATGATCCAGCTTTAACAGATATGGAGGTCGATAGGAGCCAGATGGGGCCCTTGGCTGCTCTTCTCGACGTGGCTATTCCTCCTGAAGTTATGGATGTGATCAATGAAGTTTTGGAGGAAGAGCCAGTTGATCATCCGATAGAGCCTCTAAATGGAGGATCGGTCGGTGAGGATAACCTAGATGGACAGCTACCTGTTGAGGGGGTTGATGCTGAGGATCAGCAGGAAGGAGGAGGGCCAGCGGAGGGGAGCCATGATAGCCCCACAGCTTGAAGCGGACGTCTTGTTTCTGATTGCCCGGAAAAGGGGGTGGGCACCCTGCTTTGCCATTGTCAGTTTTTCTTATATTTCTTTCTTCTTTTTTTAGCCCGAATTCGGGGGTTGGGCTCCCCATTTGGATGTAGCCTTATCGGGGGATAGGCTCCCTTTGTCCTTAATGATAAATTGACTCGCCTCTTTGAGAACTTTATTCTGCTTCTAGTCTTGAATGGTATCCAGAGTAGCATCGGTAGCATCAATTAAGATTCGTGTAGGCAATTATGATGATTTTGATCCTGCACATGAAAGCAAACATTATATACATGGGGTGATAACCCAACCAAGACATCAGGAATGCTACTTAGCTATTTCCTAGTCTTTGAGATCCGGCGGGCAACTATGCCTTTACACTCAGATCCTTCTTGGGGGTAGTAGCCCGACCAAGGCATCAGGAGGGCTATCGAGCTATTTCCTGGTCTCGAGATCTGGAAGGCAACTATGCTCTTACACTCAGATCCTTCTTGGGGGTGGTAGCCCGACCAAGGAATCAGGAGGGCTATCGAGCTATTTCCTGGTCTCGAGATCTGGAAGGCAACTATGCTCTTACACTCAGATTCTTCTTGGGGGTGGTAGCCCGACCAAGGCATCAGGAGGGCTATCGAGCTATTTCCTGGTCTCGAGATCTAGAAGGCAACTATGCTCTTACACTCAGATCCTTCTTGGGGGTGGTAGCCCGACCAAGGCATCAGGAGGGCTATCGAGCTATTTCCTGGTCTCGAGATCTGGAAGGCAACTATGCTCTTACACTCAGATCCTTCTTGGGGGTAGTAGCCCGACCAAGGCATCAGGAAGGCTATTGAGCTATTTCCTGGTCTCAAGATCTGGAAGGCAACTATGCTTTTACACTCAGATCCTTCTTGGGGGTGGTAGCCCGACCAAGGCATCAGGAGGGCTATCGAGCTATTTCCTAGTCTCGAGATCTGGAAGGCAACTATGCTTTTACACTCAGATCCTTCTTGGGGGTGGTAGCCCGACCAAGGCATCAGGAGGGCTATCGAGCTATTTCCTGGTCTCAAGATCTGGAAGGCAACTATGCTCTTACACTCAGATTCTTCTTGGGGGTGGTAGCCCGACCAAGGCATCAGGAGGGCTATCGAGCTATTTCCTGGTCTCTAGATATGGAAGGCAACTATGCTTTTACACTCAGATCCTTCTTGGGGGTGGTAGCCCGACCAAGGCATCAGGAGGGCTATCGAGCTATTTCTTGGTCTCGAGAGGTTTATGTCGAATTCCCATTCAAGTGTATAGTCACTAACGTTGAACATAGTTGGAGACAAAGATGGAAGAGAAAAGGAAAATGACTTTATTGATGATTGAGATGTAGTACATCTTTATTAGGACCTGTAATGAAAACTAAGTGGGGGTAGTCTGCTTGAGAACTCCTTTCAAGGGTAGAATTTCTTCAAATGGTCTGCATTCCAAGTGTAATTGATGGGTAGTCCGTCCATGTCTTCGAGTTTGTAAGCTCCATTGCGAACAATTAGCTTTATCAAATATGGCCCTTCCCAATTTGGACTTAAGACTCCATCCGACCTTTTCCAAGTATTCAGTGTTACTTTCCTAAGTACCAGATCCCCTTCCTTGAATTTTTGAGCTCTAACCTTTTGGTTGAAGTATCTAGCGATCCTGCTCTGGTAGATCGCCACTTTCTCTGCTACCCGGTCTTGCTTTTCTTCTAAGAGGTCTAGACTAGCCCGGAGCTTGACTTCGTTACTTTTCGGCTGAAAGTGCTGTACCCTGAACGAGGTCAATTTATGCTCGATGGGGAGGACTACTTCAACCCCGAAGGCCATGGAGTAAGGCGTTTCTCCAGTAGCTGTTCTTTTGGTAGTCCGGTATGCCCAAAGGACTTCTGGTAGCTCTTCGGCCCATTTACCTTTCCTCTACTGAAGCTTCTTCTTCAGAAGTTTCTTGATTGTCTTGTTGTTGGATTCCACCAGCCCGTTAGTTTGGGGATGAGCCACTGAAGCGAACCTGAGGTCGATCCCCAACCCCTGGCAGAAGTCTTTGAATCGGGCGTTGTCGAATTACTTCCCTAGGTCGGCTACAATGATGAGAGGGGTCTCGAACCTGCATACCACGTTAGTCTTGATGAACTTGGTTGTATTCTTTTCTAATATTCTAGCTAGAGGCCCTACCTCGACCCATCTTGTGAAGTAGTCAATAGCCACGATAGCATGTTCATCTGTCCTGGAGCGGTAGGAAGTGGCCCAATTAGGTCGATTCCCCACATGGCAAAGGGGTAAGGTGAGCTGAGGGACGACAGTCGCTCGGGTGGCTGGTGGCTCAAGTTTGAGGTTCTTTGACAAGGTTCGCAGGATTGCACAAAACTCTTTGCATCTTGATGGATGGTGGGCCAATAGTACCCCATACGAAGCACTTTATAGGCTAGAGCTTCCCCACTTATGTGGTTCCCACAATCCCCAGAATAAACCTCTCTCAATGCCCACTTAGCATCATCGGGATGCAAGCACCTAAGTAAGGGGAGGGATCCACCCCTCCTATAGAGGTATCCGTCCACCATACAGTATCGAACTGAGAGTCTCTTAACTCTTCGGGCTTGGTTGGGCTCTTCAGGAAGCTCTCCTTCAAGGAGATAGGTGACAATTGGGTCCATCCAGCAAGGTAGGCGATCCAGGGAACAAATTTCTCCATTTGTGGCTATGCTTGGCTGGGTGATTACTTGGAGGGGAATTCCCCTTGGTAGGGATTGGCCTCCGTTCGCCGCTATCTTAGCCAGAACATCTGCGCGACGGTTTTGGTGTCGAGGCACCTGATCGATCTTGAGTCCTTTAAATTTGCTTTTCAGCAACCCAGCTAGATTTAAGTAGGCCACCATATTATCTCCCTTTGCCTGGTAGACCCCAGTCACCTAGTTTACAACAAGCAACGAATCGCTCTTGACCTGCAGGTAGTCGGCCTTTAGCTCGATGGCTACCTTCATCCCGGCTAGGAGGGCTTCATATTCGCTTCGTTGTTGGTAGCTTTAAACTCGAATCTGAAACAGTGACAGAATTCAGTCCCCTCCGGATCTATCAAAACTATGCCAGCTCCTCCCCCAGCTTGTCCGGATGCTCTGTCTGAAAAGAGGATCCATGGCTTGCAGCCCTCCGGCCAATTTTTGACCTCGGATATCTTCTCAGGGTCCTCGTTTGATACTGAGGGATCAACTGGATCTGGGATCGCTGAGAATTCTGCCACGAAGTCGGCTAAAGCCTGTGCCTTAATCGTAGTCCGGGGCTTATACTTTAAGTCGAACTGAGTGAGCTCTAGTGCCCATAAAACTAACCTTCCTGACACATCTGGTCTTTGCAAGAATTGACGGAGGGGTTGGTCTGTTACCACTGCTATTGTGTGAGCTTGAAAATAGGGACGGAGTTTCCTCGCTGAGATCACCAGAGCATAAGCGAGCTTCTCCAGGAGAGCGTAGTTCCTTTCTGATTTGGTCAAGGCATGACTCACATAGTATATGGGTCTTTGAAAACCGTCGCTACAATCCTTAGGCCAAAGCCCCGCTTACTACAGTTTCTGATACAGCCAGGTAAATCTGCAGCTCATCTCCGAGAACCGGCTTGACTAACAAAGGGTGGCTTGTTAGGTATTCCTTCAAAGCTTGAAATGCCTGCTCGCTCTCCTGGCTCCATTTCATGTTCTTTCCTTGTTTGATGGCCTTGAAGAAAGGAAGGCATTTATCGGTGGAGCGAGAGATAAACCTGTTGAGTGCTGCCACCCGTCCAGTCAGGATCTGTACTTGCTTGAGCGAGGTCGGGGATTCCAAGTCCAGGATAGCTTTGATTTTTTCTGGGTTTGCTTCGATACCTCTCTCATGAACCATGAAGCCTAGGAACTTTCCTGCCGTTACCCCAAAAGCACCTTTGGAGGGGTTCAAACGCATCTGGTTTTCCCTCAGTATGAGGAAGGTTTTGCGAAGGTCTTCCTGATGTCCCTTTGTGGTTGGGGATTTCGTGATCATGTTGTCGATATATACTTCCATCGTCCTCCCTATCTCGGGCTTGAACAATTTATTAACCAGCCGCTGGTATGTGGCCCATGCATTCTTCAAACCAAACGGCATCACCTTGTAGCAGTATAAGCCCTGCCCAGTAATAAAACGGGTCGTATCTTGGTCAGCCGGGTGCATTTTAATTTGGTTGTATCCTGAGAACGCGTCCATAAAACTCAAAAGTTTATTTACGGATATGGAGTCAACCAGCTGGTCGATCTTTGGCAAAGGAAAACTGTCTTTCGAACAAGCCCGATTGAGGTCGGTGTAGTCGACACACATACGCCATTTTCCATTCCCCTTCGTGACCATGACTACGTTGGCGATCCATTCGGGGTAACGTACCTCTCTGACGAACCCCGCTTTAATCAATTTATCAACCTCTTCCTGTACCGCCGCGTTCCTATCAGTGTTGAAATGATGCCTCTTCTGCTTGACGGGCTTGACTGTTGGATCTACTGCTAGCCGGTGGGTGGCCAACGACGCCGGGATTCCAGGCATTTCATTATGGTTCCAGGCGAAGATGTCGCTGAATTCCCTGAGAAGATCAATCAGTCCTCTTTTTACTTCTGGATCAAACGCGGCTCCGACCTTGACGTTCTTGGAAGGATCATCAGTCCTGACGGATATCTCTTCTAGTTTATCCACGAGCTGCCCGCTGGCCCATTCCTTAACCCTTTCTTCCTCGTAGGGCATGATAGGTTCATCCTCCGGATGCCCAATATGTTCTGCGGGCTCCTTCTCCTCCTGGATTATCTGGGATGTATCCATGTCTTCTTGGATTACTGTCACCTGTACACACTGCTTTGCTAGGGCTGTAGGATTGGCAGATACTACGTAGCATTTCCTGGCTGCCTGCTGGTCTCCGCGTACCTCTCCTACCTTGGTTCCAACCGGGAATTTCAAAACGTTGTGGTATATGGACAAGACTCCCTTCAGAGAGGACAGGAAAGGTCTCCCTAAGATGGCGTTGTAGGCCGATGGGGTGTCCACCACAACAAATTCGATCATTACGTTCTATTGGAGCGGGGTGACCCCGATGATTACTAGGAGGATCATTGACCCCACTGGTATGATCGAGTCCCCAGTGAAACCGTAAAGTGGAGTGGTACAGCTGTTGTAGCAATGTTGCTTCAGGTTCAGTTTTTCCAGGGTATCTTTGAAGAGGATATCTACACTGCTTCCTGTATCCACGAGCACGCGAAGGACCAGACAGTTAGCGATCAATATCGTGATGACCATAGGATCATCATGAGGTTGCACAGTGTTGAAGACATCTGCTTCGGTGAACACGATCTGAGCTGACTGGGCGGGCTCTGTCGGGCTCTGGCTGACTTCGAAGATCCCCCGGCTCTCTCCAAGGTGGGGAACTTTTCTTGCGTGGTTTTTCCGGGAGTTATTGGAAACGCCGGCCAAGGTAGGACCCCCGCTGATAGTGTGTATCACCTGGATCTGTTGCATTAAGTCAGCCTGCTCCCCTTTCCTCTTTTCTGCGTCCTCACGGATTTCAGCTTGTACTTCCCTTCCGGTTCTGATATTATCTCTGACCTGTTGTAAAAATTCAATCAGGCATCCTCCCCTTATCAGGGCCTCAATCTGGTTGCGCAAGTTATAGCACTCCGAAGTGTTGTGGCCCACGTCTTCGTGAAAGTCGCAGTACTTGTACCAGGTTTCTCCTATCGGCTGGGGCCTTCATGGGAGCGGGCTTTTGGAGCAACCCTTTATCCCGTATGGCAAGGTAGACCGTTTCCCTGGATGCATTCAATGGGGTATAGTGGTCAAACCCTTTTTCCCCTTGTATTACTGGAGCCACGGTCCTGGGAGGCGGCGAAGCCTGGGGAGGGGTTCATTTTGCTAGATATCTTTCTTACCTATGCGGAGGAGTATGGGGGCGATAGGTCGACCTGTTAGGAGGTTTATTCCTAGCTCTCTGCACCGGCTCAAATTTGGGGGCTTCTTTCTTCACACGTTTTGCCGTTCTCATGTCGTTATGCTCTATCTTGACCTTGAGTTGTTCGTCGATCTCGACCTGCTCAAGAGCCCGATCATAGGACTCCTGGTAAGTCTCGGGAGGTCTTTTGGCAAAAGAACGGAAAAGCTTTCCTGCCCAGAGGTTTCGCCTGAAGTTGGCGAGGGTTTCTTTTTCAGTGAAAACTCCCATTTGTATGACCTCCTTGTGAAACCGCTCCACGTATGATCGAAGAGTTTCACTCCATTCCTGGATCACATATTGGAGGTGTATGGGATCTTTCGGGCGAGGTTTAACTCCCTGGAATTGTGAGCAAAAATCGGTTGACAATTTTGTGAAAGAATCCACGCTACCAACGGGCAGTTTCCTGAACCAGGTTTTCGCATAGTCGGTCAAGGTTATTGGAAACATCCTGCACATGGCTGCTCTGGCGGTGTTCTGGACCTCCATCTGTTAAACGAAGCTCTCTAAATGGCTTAGAGGATCTTCCGTTCCAGAGAACTTATCTGCTGGCATTTTGAATTTTGGGGGGAGCTCTGCTTCCCGGATCCTCCTAGTGAAGGGAGCGTTCATCTCGCTCAGGGGATTCTTTTTGTCTTCCTTATGCTTTCCCTTCCTTATCTGCTGGACCTCCTTTTGTAGCTTTGCCAGCTGATCCCTCAGTCGCTTATTTCCAGGTCTCTTCGAGTTAGCCTCAGATTCCTCACTTTCGAAACTTTCTGATGAACTGGCAATTTCTATCCGGTCCTCCTCCTGGACATGATCCATTCGGGGAGTTTGTCGGCTTTCCTCCTCTAGGGCCCGGGTAGTTCTCCTGGATGTAGTTGGAAAGGATAGCCCTCGCGGCTTCCAGGTAAAAACATCTACGGCAGACTTGACTAGCCGGGGTTGATATTGTGAAAGTCTTTTAGGAACTGGGGGCATGGGTCCCAGCCTATCCCGGATCGAACGTTGGGGCCCTGATCTATCTTGAGCCGGCTCGGGAGGAGGAGGACCTAGGCGATCGAAAGCAGGTGGTCTAGCTCCGAGACTACTCGGCTCTCCCTGATCATTCAGGTTGGTAGGCTGGACTGTGATGCCTT
Organism: Dipteronia sinensis; assembly: GCA_033220585.1. Taxonomy (NCBI): domain Eukaryota; kingdom Viridiplantae; phylum Streptophyta; class Magnoliopsida; order Sapindales; family Sapindaceae; genus Dipteronia; species Dipteronia sinensis. The sequence goes on from CM065637.1 coordinate 32,282,452, forward strand.
CAGCGAGGAGGCGAACGCGGATGGATTCTATGAAGGCCGCCCCTTGTTGGTCGAGCACTGCCTGGCTCACTATGGGGTGGCCAGCAGTCCGTGTATTGGTTGTCTGGATCGGAGCTTGACTACTATATCCAGACTTTCTCCCCCTTCCTGGAGCTTTTCGGGTTGGCCTCGCCGGGGATTGCTCCAGGACTCTGTGCTGGCCTTGGGAGGAGCGGAGCCTCATAGTTCCTATAAAACAATGAAAATATAAATACAAACGATTGGTTAGTTGAGTGTAGGATTTCGTTTCCCACAGACGGCGCCAGAAAGTGTTAACGGGAATTTTACTCGGGATGAGAAATCTCTGTTAACGCCCTCGAGACCACTACCACGTAGGTGGTGGCCGAAATTATTCATATATGTGACAATGGTTTATCTAGTGACAAATAAACAACAACATTTTTATTTAACATGCATGGTACACGAGTACAAAGATTTTTCTCTCCTTTCTCTCAACTCTCTTTGGTAAATGGTCAATTGCTAGTCGTATGCATGTCGAATAGTAGTCTCCTTTTTTCGTTTCTTTTCTTTTCTGTTTATACATGGTTTGTAGGTCAACAAACTGATTCTCCCTTGATTGTCTCAGTGATTGTCTCAGTCTCTTCCTTATCGGGCGGGATTTCTTGCGTTAAATCATTTGACTTTTAGATTGACTTCCGAATTGAGAGTATCGTGGTAGAGATCAGCTTGTTTCCTTTTGGATTTCATTACTTATTCTGCATGTAGATAATGCTTCCACGTACGATTTAATTCATTCCTCGTATCCTTTCAGTACGATCCTTATAGGAGTCGTGGGACATGACGATATGGTATGATGCATCAACAAGGGAGGTTGTTTAGTATTTCGACCTTGATGTCTGAGAAGTTTTATCCAGCTTGGAGCCAGATCTGGCTTCTCTTGACTTTTCCGAAGCTAGACGTGGCCTTAACTGACCTTTTTGAAGCTAGGTGTGGCTTCGACTGACCTCGCGGCCTTCTAGGGACATTCTTCTGTGTCAATCGAGGTACAGACGGGTTTCTTGAGCATTTGCAAGATGACCTTGACTTCGGGGAGCTTCTAGTTTTGATGATGCGGGCTAAGCCCGATCATTCCGGGCTCTATCCTGGATGTTTCCGGAGCCCGCCCTTGTTCATGGGGTGGTATCGCAGTTCGGCTCTGGATAGAGAGGTCTCCTGGTGGAAGTTCTCGGGTCCGGGCTTTATCCCAGATGTTTCTGGAGCCCGCCCTTGTGCCTGAGGCGGCATCGTAGCTTGGCTCTGGATATAGAGGTCTTTAGGTGAAACTTTCGAGTATGGAACCAGGTCTAGGAAGTGGAAAATTTCCCTTTGGTCCTTAGCCAATTTTGGCTATTAACAGATTTCATTAAAGCTTGATCACTAACAAAGAGGCCTAATCTACCCTTACAAGCAAATCCCTAATGTGGTTTGTCAATGAAGTAAGCCAATCAAAATGAGGAACTTACAGATCGCGCTATAAATGTTCACATTTTGCACTCCTTTTACTTGGCTTTTGTAACTGTTTTTTGAGCATTTTAGTTATTTAATGTTGTAAATAAGTGTTTTCAGGTATTCTCAATGCATCAAGGTCATTTTTGTCCAAAGTAGCACAAATGAGGCAAAAGAGGGCAGATTAGACGATTTTGGTGCACTGCGGGTTCAAAACCGCTAAAAAAACCCACGGCAAAATTCCACTGAGTCACACGAGCTCCCATTCGAGGGAATAAAGCCGTGGAAAGAAGTCTTACCAAAACATCAAAGATTCAGGCGACCTCTCACTGCAGGAACAAACTCGTGGAACAAACCCACGGCCAAAACATCAGCAACTCACGCAGATACCTCAGAGCGGGAATGAAGCCACAACAGAAAGGAAAACCCCTTACCGTGACTTCCACCCGCTGGAAAAAACCCTCGGTAAGAAGTCGTGGTGCCACCTGGAAAAAGTTAAGTTGATTCAAACCATTCCTAGCCCATCACATCATCACCTTTTTAACCCACATGTCTAAACTAGCCATTGATTTCGATCCAATTAGCCTTGCTTGCCCATTGAATAGCCATCTCTCATCCATCACTTCTAATTAACTTCACCTAGGGCTCATTAATTACACACACCAGCTTACCACCAACAAAAAAGGAAAATAAATTAATTAGAGAGAGAAGTAGTGTAGCTTAGTTCTATAACGTCTTACTAGTTTCTCATCACTTTCTTAGTAGCCAAACACTTTTTTTAGGACCTTAGATTAGTTTACTTCAAGTTGCTCTAGAAGGACTTCTTACCTAGATTGCAAAGGAGAACACTCTTGACCAAGAAAATCACCAATCAAGTTTGATGAATTCTACATTTGTATTTTCTTGTATGTTTTCCTCTATGTGTCACTAAACCCTTCTTGTTAGGGGATGGATGTAGTTCTTGTATATAAACCATTTGATACAATCAATCTATTTTATCTTCACTATTTTGAGCTTGTATGTGCGTATTTATGAGCATTTATGTATGGTGGTTGACATACCTCACTTGTTCTTTATTAAATGAAAACAAGGAAGTAGTGGGTTATATTGCAATAAGTTACCATTTATGCATATGAACCTTAAACTATCCATGTTGTAGAGATTCTCTATCTTAACTCATGACCTATGGTTAAGTTGTGAATCTCTTTAGACACTCATTGTAAATTCTCCCTTAATCAATTCTTTAGACCTTAGGTTATGATTAAGGTGATGGATTTGTGCTTTGTATTGTTATTAATATATCCACGCTTAGGACCTTTGTGAATGATCTTAATGAATGATTGATTTGATATTATGGTTGTCACTTGAATGCGTCAATCCCCTAGCATCCCTAATCTAGATTTAACCCAAGACTTGTTTGTAGTGATAGTTTAAGCCTTAGCCATTTAGCATAAATTGTATAGATAACCAATTAGTGTAACTAGAGTGATATTCATAGTTTGAGTACCAATGATTTTAAAGCTTTCTACCTAGTGTGTCTTTTCATGTGGCTTCTCGTGGGAACTATAACTCATACTTGTGCACCTTATACAAGTTGAACAACTTGTACACTTGCGATGGGCGAAAAACTTGCACGCCCCCCCCCCCCCCCCCCCCCCCCCCCTTTAATTTGTCATTTTAGTGTAGTTAATTCAATATCATTGACCTTGGGATTTACTTAGTTTTAATCTTCCGTTTTCAGTGTAATTTAGATGTAGAACCGGCAAATGGCGTGTCAACGAGCCGAGACCTGCATGGGCGGATGAGCTTTTCAGGTTTATCAAGGGACTCATAGCAGAAGTTAAGAGCCTTAAGGAGGCCATGCTTTGAGAAAGCTCGAGTGGAGCTTTGAGGTATTACGGGAGGGCATATGAGTGCCATAAGAAGATAACCAAAACAGATGATCCAGCCTCTACCCTTGCAGACCCTCTAGCAGCCGAGCCTCTGTCAGTTCCAAACCCTACAGGTTTCTATCTTTTCTTCGAACCTTAAATTCCAAATCCCGAGGCCAGAGCCTCTCATCTCTCTGCCTTGATCCCCTTCATTACCACCGCACCAGAGCCCATTTCATCAACACAGCCAGCACGAGAGCAACCGACCACAGATCTCATTCCAATAGAGTCAGACAAACTCAGACTAACATTGACCCATTTCATGCAGATATGTATTCCGCACCTTTTTGTTAATTTAGCTTTAAATATTTGAACTCTTTTATGTTTCAGCTCTTTTACTTTTGGGATTTTTGCACTTACTTTATAGTGTTTACTTTTTGATTTAGATGGTTAACTTAATTTAGTTTTATAACTGTTAGTTATTTTTTAATTGCTTAGATTAGTTGATTATATTTTTCCCATGCTTTAACATACATTTACATGTGCATATATACTTTTTGCGTAGAATAAGGGTGTGAAATTGTTTGTTGTGTGTATAGTGCCTAGGATGACATTTTTGATGTGCTTGAAATGTTCCTCATGAGAGGAAACATTTATATGCTTAATTGACTAGGCCATTTTTGTTGTGGATTATGTAAGAGTTGTGATAACACCTTATGAAATTGTGTTTATTATCTAGGGTTGTACAAATGTGTTAGTAGAATGTTTAAGTTGTCTGTGAATATTTCCATAATTTTGTTTTCAGAAACTTGTTTAGTGGCCAAACAACCAAACCTATAAACTCATGTCCAAAGTTTATAAATTTTCAACATTAAGGACAATGTCGAGTTTAGGTTTGGGGGCGTGGGCATGTTAACACCTTAGTGTTGTTTTTATTTTTGTATGTGTCGTGTTGTTGTAGAAATGTGTTTTTTTTTTTATTTGTGTGTGAAATTTTCCAAACTTTTTGCAAAATAAGCCATTTGAACATGAAATGTTTAGTATGATGCTAGTATTGTGTGTGCCTTTGAGGAGTGTTTTGCATGTGTTAGTGCTTGAGTTTTGGCTAACGTAATGTCATTCTAAGATTAAATTGCACAATGTGTATTTAGTACCTTTCTTGAATTGTATTGGTATTTAATACTTCGTGCAAGAGTGCTAGGATCGATAGTGGAGACACCCCATGTAGATATTTGTGTTGTAGTGGTCATTTCCGAGGGTATTTTCATTACCATTCATTAAACACTTTGAAAATACAGCTCAAGCGTGTGTCTAAACAACCTAGGGGGTGAATGGGTTGTTAATTCATTTAATTGCCATCTTTTTGAATTAGTCAATATTAACAAAAATAACCCAACACAATCAAAATACAATCAACGTAATTAAAGTGTGGAAAACAATAAATGACACGTTGATTGATTTACGTCAGAAACCCTCAAACTGGGCAAAACTCATGGGCTATCCTTCTGCCACACACAGTCCTCAAATCCACTATATGTAATGATGTTTACAACCTAGGTTGACCTCTAGTCACACCATTCTCGGTCACTAATGATACATGCATTTTCCCATGAATGCAATAACCAAACAAATTTAAAATCCTAAGATGCACTAAACAACAATAAACCTAGTATATGGCAAGTTGGGGTATCGTTCCACAGAGATCGTGAAATAGCTATGACCGGATTCTACTCTAGTACTAAATACTATAAAGGTGAATTAAAATTGATAATGATAAAAAATAAATGAAAATGTAAATACTACTAAACTAAGGTAACTAAATAGAACTAAGATAGTAAAGATATGTGTGCAAGGGTATGATGATAGATATAGGAGTTAATGCAATGTAGACACAAATAGTGAGAGTTCCACTTATGAAGCGGAACTCGATTTAAACATATGGCTTATATTCCTAACTTGAGTGTCCGGGATAGCTTGGATTGGAGTGCTCACAATCCACCCCTTTCACTCTTGCTTTGGATAGATGTGAGGTAGCAGGGATGGTTTGGATTGGAATGTTCACAACCACCCCTTTTACCAAGCTGGAATATGTTGGATTGGAATGCTCACAACATATCCCTTCTCATTCAAATGAGCTTGATTAAACACCTTAAGTGTAGATTGTTAAAAATTAAGTTTGGTATCTAATGAAAACCAAGAGTTGGAATGCCTACTTGGCTCACAAAGAAACCACAATTCAATTCTCTACAAAGGGTTAGGAGTTGGAATGCCTACCAAACCCAAAGTGAGTATTAAATGCATTTAAGATCAAAATCAACCACTAGGTTGAATGGGAGTTGGAATGCCTACCCATTTTCACAAAGATTTCAATTAAAGATTAATGACTCTAATAAGTTTAATTAATCAACAAAAATCAAGAGTGAGAATGCCTACTTAATTCAAGGGATAATCAAACACAATTAAGTAAATTGAATGGAAATATATTAATCTAGTCAAAATGGTGGAAATCCCACAATCTATGAATTAATTACATCAACCCCCAATTTGGGTTTAGCTACTCATGACAAATGTAAAAAATTGACAAAGAGGAGAGTAATAGAAAAAACCCATATGACACCTTCTTTCTTCAAGCTTGATTACACCGCGAATGTCCTCTTGAGTAGCAAATTGATGAAGAAAATGGATGGGATCAGATGATTTTAGGAGAGAGATTTTTAGATTTAGAGAGAGAAAGATATGAATGAAATGGGTGTGTGCTCCTCTTTATGACCTAACATATGATCCTTTATATATGTTTCTCGAAATGGGTCTAATTTTGCTAATGTGCCCGTAACTGACGCCCGTATAGCACGGGTATAGCACATGTAATAGACCCGTATTGTACCCGTGCAGTCTTCCTTTTGCTGCTTGTTTTGTGCAATGTGCACGGGTAAGAGACCTGTGCAGTACCCTTGCAGTTGGCTCTTGCCCAAGGATCTGCTCCCTGGTCTGTTGGGTTGCATGGGTAGTGCATGGTAATACCCGTGCAGTTACCCGTGCATTTTGGCCTCCTTATAATTCCTCTTCTCAGTGCACGGGTGTAGCACGGGTAGTGCACGGGTATGCTACATGTGCACTATGGCCTTCCATTCAACACTTTTTGCATTATTTGTCCTTTTTGTCCCTCTTCTTGATTTTTCACCTAATGCCTGCAATATCAACAAAAGAGCCATAAATACACATAAAAACACCCAAGAACAAGACAAAGAGAAAGGGCATGAGAGCCAAAATGTATGACATTTTTGGCTTGATCAAATACCCCCAAACCAAACCTTTCCTCGTCCTCGAGCAAACTCAAGACAAATAACAAAAACTCACCACATAACAGCATGACTCTACCTAAAATTCTCCTAAACTCAACAACAAACAAATCAAACTGTCACATGTCCAACCAGTGATGAGATGCAAGGATGTGCGATAGAGAGAAGTAGATATATGCAAAAAGTTCTAAAACACCTTGAAGGCACTAAAGGGAAACTCACAATATCATGAATCCCACACCTAAGAGCACTCTCATATCGGGAACTACTCACTCTCACACCTCGAGCATAATTTGCTTTGACTCTAAGCCTTACATGGATACTCTCTTTTCTTTCCGCTTTGAGTCCTAAGTTCACACTCATGCAAAGTATGCAAATGTGGAGTTTATGCATAGGAATCAAATGCATTGCATACAATTTTCAATTAAAGACCGCTTATTTATCAGTGAACTATCCTAAGAAAGATTCACTATTCCATGAACGTGGAAGATCATGCTTCAACAAACATTCTCAATCTAGACTCATTGTAGATCAAATAGGTCTTTCCCTTTGGTTGTAATGGGGTCATGGGGTTAAATGTGGTGAACAAGAAATAGGGTAATCTTTGAGTTCAAAAATCACCAATCATGCTCAACATACTCACGCACCCCTTACTAAGCTCTATTAAACATTAGTTATTAGCAAGTAGGCACTACTTTCATACTCAATTGTGCTTCACAATTTTGTACTCCACATTGTGAGTACTTAACATTTATATTACAAGGCTTTTTTTTCTTTTTTTACTTTGCCTTTATTTTTTTTCTTCTTTTATTTTTATTTTTCTTTCTTTTCTTTTGCATTTGCACATTTACATCATTGCCTAATTACACGCTATTGAGTGTCTCTACTGTTAGAACAAGGCGTAAGAGCACCGAGTATCCTCAAATTAAACACACAAAGGATGGGACTAACACATGACAAGCAAGTAAAACCCAAAAGTGACAACAATTTGTAACACCAGCTCCAAATGCATTCATAACTCGCCTAAAGTACACGCTCAAGGCATCACATCCAAGCTAGTTAAAGATCAAAAATTTGGCCATTGAGATAAATTGAAAAATTAAGACCAAAAATGAAAAATTTAGACCTAAAAATGAAAAATAAACGACTCAAAAACAAAAAGACGACTCAACAAGGCATCTACACCCCCAAACCAAAACCCAACAAAATTAAAGACTCAAAAATGGCTCATAATAAAATAAGGCATTTAAGTAAACATGGCAATTAATCTCATAGTTCAACCACACCAAGCATTCATTCACAACATTATCAGAGTGAGGTTAATGACCCCCAAACCGATTCCTACTATATGCTCGTTCATGTACAAGTATATGAATGAATTCAAAACTCCCAAACCGAGTTGGGCTATATGTAATGAAAACTTGTAGATTCATGTGCAATATCTACAAGAGCCTTAAGCTAATCTAATCAAGAATGAATCAATCAATAAATTCACCACTTGGAAACCAAAATTGTATCAACAATTATAAACATATCCTCTCATTCACAGTTATCCACACATCCAACCAAAATTGATATTTACTAAGTATATTCACATTCACCAATTATCCACAATTGTCTATAAACATGGATAGAGAAAATAAAGTGCAAGAGTGTGAGATGAAAAGATTAAACTGAGGTAGTTGCTTGGTTGTTGACTCAAAATGGGTAGGTTCTCGCCCATTTTATGAGCACTCTTGCTTGCTTGTCCCTCCTAGACTTGCAAGTGGCCGGTGTGTCAATCCAAGAGGTGAAGAACCTAATATTAAAGCACAATTTCTAACCACAAAGGTTAACAACCACATAAATGATCTCAAATCAAGTATCTCAAGCAAATATCATCCACAAACATCCAAAATGATCAGCACTAAAAACTAAACAAGCTAAACAAATTAAAAGTGCAATGAAATAACTGAGTTCACTCCTAAATATGATAAATAAATCAAAAGAAAGTTCACACTTCATGGCAAGAAAATAGATCAATCATCATCTAACCCGGACCCCTCTTCATCAATGATCGGTCCCTTTTGCTTTGGGTCATGCTCTGCTCTGAGCCTCTCGTCATGTTCTCACCTAGAAATCTCCATTGCTGACTAGAAGTCTGGATCAATGGTCGGCCCTCCTAAAGTAAAATTTTGTTGAGTGGCTTGCTTCTTCCACTAGAGTAGGGAATCAAGTTCAAGTCTTGTCTCATGCCAGTGATATTTTCCCACAGATCTTTAATACAATTTTTAGCGTCCCTGCTCTCTGTGGTAAATGCGGATCTCAGTGAATCAATTAAGGTTTGAAGGCTTGACATTCCTAAAATCAGTTGCCGCCAGAGTACTTGGTCACCTTCAACAGTTGGTTATGGAGTTGAGGTTGGGCCCCCTGGTAGTAGTCTAGCTGCTCCCTGTCAAGATCCATGTCCTCATATGGGAAAGCACTTGAGCCTGCTCTTGTATGGGTCTTCCTTCTGTCTGTTTTCCTTTTTTGACTGGTCAAGTCTCATTCCACCTCCAAAGTGCGCCACGTCATGAGGTCCAAGTTAGCTTGTGTCCACTCAAACTGCTCATTGCTAAGGTCCACACCTGACTATCTGTAAAACTCAGTGATTAAGCAGGGGAAAATCAGAGCCTGTTTATCTATCTTCTTGTTTCCCACAGCTAAAATTTTTGTCTTTATGATCCAACAAACATTGGTTGGCTGGTGGTGCTATAGGCAATGCAATATGGTGGCCATCTCGAATGACAGGTTTGTTCTTAAGTGCTTGGCCTAAAGGAGTGAGAGATGAACACATGCCAGAATCCCAACTCGATCTTTAGATTGGTATGCTTGATTAGAAATGTCGGGTTCACCTAGAATTCCATTGGGTTAATTACCAAATCATTGGCGAGATCTAAATTCTTCTTGACAAAACTATCATCCCAAGTGACTCATTCTCTCATTCTGCTCAGAATTTACGGATCATCAAGAAGCTCTATTATGAGATATCTCTGAATATCTGCGGAGTTGATTTGAACCACTACCCCTCTCACTATAACTAGGGCTCCTCTCATGAAGTCATCAAGAACAATCCTTGCATAAAATTCTTGCACAATCCTTCTACAATAACAAGGAGGCGAGCTAACAAAATTTTCCCATCCTCTCTTTGGTGCCTACCTCATTTTGGTGGCAATTTGAGTGTCTTCGAGCTTTGGTAAAGCTATTCCTCGCTCTTCCACAATATCCCTCTACCTAAAATACTCTAGTTGTCTATCAAAGTCCCTGTTCAAAGTGCATGGAGGTAATGGAGTGAACTTTTTCTTCTTACTCCCCATTGTTCCTTGTTTCCTAGCCACAACCTTAGTTAAACCTGACATCTGCAAAAGAAAACACTTAATTAGAGATATATCATGGCATGAAGGCACCAAGGATAAGCAAAAAAATTTAATGGTCAAAACTCAGGCTTAATTTCCTAGTGCACGGGTATAGCACGAGTAGGTTATCCATGCAGTACCCATGCAGTTTCTCAGAACCGTAAGTGGCCTCTCAATGCACGGGTATAGCACGGGTAGTTTACCCTTGCAATCACCGATATCTGCACTTTTTCCTTTGAAACATTCCTCTTTCATTGCGATCAAAACATTCTAAACAAGCAATTGCTTCACCAGGGTGCATTCAAACACTAATAGCACATATAATGGCACCACTAACATACATTCATGATTTCAATAAACCCAAAATAAAATAAACCCTAAAATTTACAAATCATATACAAAAGTGATCATACTTTCATTCAACATTAATTACAGCCCTTCTACATGCAATAATCACACAAACCCATCACAAATCCTCATAGGATATTCAATATTCAATATATCCACGTCCATGGCAATTTTAAAAGGATTTGGAGAAGAAGAGAATGTGTAATCAATGGAAAACAAGTAGTAGAGGTAGAATCCAGACCTTTGTTTGTAGAAATTGAAAACTAGAAGCTCATGGAATACCTTTAGGGTTTAGCAAGAGAGGAGGGAGAGAGACTTCTTTGCTTTTGAACTTGAGAGCCCTACCACAAAAACGACATCTTATATATAGGCTCGCGATACATAGGTATAGCACGGGTAGGTTACCTGTGCAAATTCCTCAAATCAGCCAGTAACCTTCTAATGCACGGGTATAGCATGGGTAGGCTACCCGAGCAGTACCCGTGCAATTACCCGGAACTGCTCCTGCACCTACACCTTTTCTTTCACCTCTGGATTTTCCGTATCCTGATTGGATTCCCTGCACAAGAGAAATATTTTCATAAACTACACTTGCCTTTTTCATCAAATAAAAATTAAAAATAACTAGAAACTCAAAATGCAATTCAATTAAATAAGAATTCACAATAGGTTTTCTCCACACTTGGATCTACCCACAACACAACCAAGCAAATGACATCAATTTTTACACAAGGGTGCCCAAAGAATTAGGAGAAAACAAATTGTGAGATCTGACTATTACTAACGATTATCAACTTAATGCAATCAAAGTAGGACAATGGTCAACCGAGGGTGGTTCAACTGGGTGGGGAGGTCCATTCCTTTTTGTCACCCACATGGGTGTCAAAGTCTTTTCTAAAAATCATTTCCCTTTAATCCTCACTCCATGTAGTTGACCTTAATGTGCCTTTTCTTAGAACAAAAGAAACAAGAAAAGGGATGACGAGGAGGACTCCCTTTATAATCGCTGTCATGAGGCCTTTGAAGTTGCCTCCATTGAAGGGTCTCCACTTTGTCAAGTTGGACTAAGTAGTCTCATTCCTTGACCTTGGCTATTCTTGCACCTCTTTTCTTAAAATCCCATTCTCCGCCTTGAGAAGCTTTAACTCAAGCTGTAGCTTCTTATTCTCTCCTTCAAATTCATAGATTTTGGCTTCTTCTTGAAGCATCTAGTCATCAAAAATTGACTCTTCCATCTTTCTTTCTTCTTCTATTTCATGGACTCCATCTTGGTGCCCTTTTTCATTTCTAATGCTATTTCAAAGGTTTTCAAAGTGTCACAAACTTTGGTTTTCTTCTTTCGTCCCTTTAGTACCTCTAAAACAAAGCATCCTTCAAATAGTCTTCCATCAGGCAGGTCAACGTAGAATTCAACGATACTCCCACCACAGCTGAAGGATAAATGCCTAGAAACTAAATTCACCTCTATCCCTGCTGTGGCCAAAAATGACCTTCCCAAAAGCAATTTCCAATCCCTCTCATGGAATTCATCATCCTTGACTTCCAGCACAATAAACTCCACTGGAACCTTTAGTCCATGGATATCCAACTACACATGGTTAACTACTTCATGAGGAATCTTTGGAGACTTGTCTGCCATCTTCAGTTCAATGGGAGTGGCCTTCATGGACTATAGCTTCAATTACGTATATACTTTCAAAGGCATCATGTTGACACTAGATCCCATATCTAGCACTGCTCCTTTTATGACTATCCTATGGTGACTAGGATGATGAAATCGCCTGGATCCTCTAGCTTCAACGTACTAGCTTCCTTTGACTCATCAGACTCCTCCTTCACAAGATCTTCAACAACAGCTTGGAAGACTTGTGTTGTCTCACTTTGTGCCAACTTTTCTCTCTTCTTTTGAAGTACCTCCATCACCTTAATGTAAGGAAAAACACGTAGCAAAAGCGAAAAACTTGATTGGTATATTTCAAAATATTTCCTTTTTAAAAAGAAAGAACCTTAACCCTTGATTAATTAACATATAATAAAAGTACCGTACCTTTTTCACGTGACGATTGATATTACGTTGAATTGAATCCGCTTGCTTCGAATTGAATCTGTAAGATCTTCCAATCCAATCACGAACGTGAATCACCTAGGAGTGTGGGCTCCCTTTTCTTTGAATTGTAAACATGAAGATGGAAAAACAAACCTTTTTCTTTTGTTAGTCACAATAATCCTTCTAGAGATAATAAAGAACGTTTGGTCACTTGTGAATTCTTAATCTTTTTCATCAAGAACTCGCGTGAACCCTTATTCAATCTTGTGCATAAAGCCTTTTGATGTAAAAGCTTCTAGTGCACTATCGAAAATAAAACGCTCTTTATTCTTCTTCTCTTTGGTCGAATTCCACACCCTTTTCTTGAGTTGGAATTTTTTTTTATTCAAAAGCGAGAGAATAAAAATTTTCTAAAAAAAAAACCTTCTTCTTTGAACTACTCATCAAAAATGGATTTTATGATATATATATAGGGTGGCCAAAATTCTCCTACAATGTGGAGGATTTGATTTCACCAAAACCTTATCAACTTAGTAGTTCAAACCTACTCCAACTCATGAGTATATTTATCCAATAATAAATTATTGAATATCAATTAAAAATTGTGACTTTATCAATAACTTCCTAATTGATTATCAATTAGAGTTTTGATAGATATCATATACTTCCTAATCTGACTAGATAAATAAAAACTCTTTTTTAATTTATCTACTTATCAAATAAAGTATTTGATACTTAACATACTACTAACAATAATATGACACTAAGAGTCCTTCTCCTAGTATACTACTATCAATAGTTTTGACACTAAGACTTAATGTGCTCATTATTACTTTGAGATTTTCCTTTTTCCTGCCTGTGCAGAGCATTTGCAATTTGAGTGACTTGGGTCTCCAATCTTCTAGTAGAGGCATCCATGCTATTCGCCTTTTGGTCATTTGACTGAATGTAGTTCTTCAACATCTGCTCATTTGCACTCTGAGAATTTATGATGGCTATTGAAGCCTCATCAGTTGCCTTGATAAAGTCCCTCAATTCTTCCCCAAGTGAACTGACCTTTGGTTGATAAGCATTTGCCTAAGTGTTGAAATTGGCTTATGGGTTGTTATTTGAGCTTCTCCACTAGTTGTTATTACTTGATTCCCATTGATTATTGTACTTATTGTATCCCTGATTCTGGTAACTTTGGTTGTTGCTTGCATTGTTGCTGTTGTTGCTCCAAGAGACATTAGGGTGATTTCTCCACACAGGATTGTACTGGTTGGAGTATGGATCATTCCTCTGCCTTTGGAATCCTCCTAACATTTGAGCTTTTTCATGTTCCAGATGTCCCTCAACTCCATTCAATGTATCCTCTAAGATTTGACTAACTTGGGTTGTTGGCTTGAACATGTTCTTCATCAAATCTTTCACTGACTGCATTTCCTTGGCCATTCTAGACATTTCTATTGCTATTCATGTATTCCCATTAATCTCTAGCCTTCCACCCCGCCTTATATTTGAGGACCTTTGTTGTGAATTTTGGGCCAACTTCTCCATGATCTCATACGCCTCTTGAGCTCTCTTGTTGGCAATTGTACCTCCACAAGCATTATTCACCATCATCTGAGTGAAATGGAGAGACATTGGTAAAAGGAAGTGACCTTCAATTCCTCAAGATAGGTATGTAGCGGAACCTGTGATAGCCAAAGGTGAAATCTTTCCCATGCTTCATGAAATGGTTCTCCGTCCTCTTCACTAAAGGTGGCGATCTTGATCTTCAATTCTTTTGCCTTTGCAGTTTGGAAAAATTTGTTATATAAAACCTTACAAACTTGGGGCCATGATGTAAGTGTCCCCGGCCTCAATGCCATGTACCACTGTTTGGCATGATCTTTCAAACAGTACTGAAAACAACCCATCTGCAGCTGTCCCCTTGTCAATACTCAATCCCAGACTACTATTGGGAATGTCTCCAACACCGCAATGTACTCCTTCATAAATTGAAGACAATCTTCAGTTGGAAGCCCATGGAAGGATGGCAACTGGTTCACATGAATTCCCTTCAACTCATATAACCTGGCAGTGTCATCCAAGACAATAGTTGTTGGTTGCTCATCTCCCACTTACGGAAGAGTATACTCCCCAATTGTAAGTCCCAAATCTTCGTCATTCGTTCCTTGCTCCTCAATAGGTATATTCGGTGGATTTTCTTTAGCCATTTCTTCTCCAAACTCGTTGTTCTCAAACTGTCTAATCAATCTTCCAATCTGGTGGATGTTGTCTTGAGCTGGAAAAAGTGTTCCACTGAGTGAACGTCTACCGTACATAAGCCTAATCACCTGAAAATTCCATAAAGCAAACACCAATGAGGTAAAAGAAATAAAAACAATAAACAAATATCTGACTAACTAAACCTAAATCTGATCATAACTATGTACTCCGATCCCCAGCAGCGGTGCCATTTGATACGTGCATTTGGCTGTGAATGCAATAACCAAGCATATTTAAAATACCAAGATGCACTAAACAAGAATAAACCTAGTATATGGCAAATAGGGGTATGGTTCCACAGAGGTCGTGAAATAGTTATGACCGGATTCTACTCTAGTACTAAATACTATAAAGGTGAATTAAAATTGATGATGATAAAAAATAAATGAACATGTAAATACTACTAAACTAAGGTAACTAAATATAACTAAGATAGTAAAGATGTGTGTGCAAGGGTATGATGATAGATATGAGAGTTGATGCAATGTAGACACAAATAATGGGAGTTCCACTTATGAAGCCCAACTCAATTTAAACATATGGCTTATCTTCCTAACTTGAGTTTACGGGATGGCTTGGATTGGAGTGCTCACAATCCACCCCTTTCATTCTTGCTTTGGATAGATATGAGGTAGCCGAGATGGTTTGGATTGGAATGCTCACAATCCACCCTTTTTACTTAGCCGGAATATGTTGGATTGGAATGCTCACAACATATCTCTTCCAATTCAAATGATCTTGATTAAACACCTTAAGTGTAGATTGTTAAAAATTAAGTTTGGTATCTAATGAAAACCAAGAGTTGGAATGCCTACTTGGCTCATAAAGAAACCACAATTCAATTCTCTACAAAGGGTTAGGAGTTGGAATGCCTACCAAACCCAAAGTGAGTACTAAATGCATTTAAGATCAAAATCAACCACTAAGTTGAATGGGAGTTGGAATGCCTACCCATTTTCACAAAGATTTCAATTAAAGATTAATGACTCTAATAAGTTTAATTAATCCACAAAAATCAAGTGTTGGAATGCCTACTTAATTCAAGAGATAATCAAATACAATTAAGTAAATTGAATGGAAATATATTAATCAAGTCAAAATGGTGGAAATCCCACAATCTATGAATTAATTACATCAACCCCCAATTTGGGTTCAACTACTCATGACAAATGTAAAAAATTGACAAAGAGAAGAGAAATAGAAAAAGACCCATATGAGACCTTCTTTCTTCAAGCTTGATTACACCTCGAATGTCCTTTGAGTAGTAAATTGATGAAGAAAATGGATGGGATTGGATGATATTGGGAGAGAAAGGTTTTTAGATTTAGAGAGAGAAAGATATGAATTAAATGGGTGTGTGCTCCACTTTATGACCTAACATATGATCCTTTATATATGTTTCTCGAAATGGGTCTGATTTTGCTGATGTGGCCGTAACTGACGCCCGTATAGCACGAGTATAGCACGGGTAAGAGACTCATGTTGTACCAGTGATGTCTTCATTTTGCCGTCTATTTTGTGCAATGTGCACGGGTAAGAGACCCATTCAGTACCCGTGCAGTTGGCTCTTACCTGAGGATCTGCTCCCTGGTCTGGTGGGTTGCACAGGTAGTGCATGGGTAATACCTGTGCAGTTACCCGTGCACTTTGGCATCCTTATAATTCCTCTTCCGGTGCATGGGTGTAGCACGGGTAGTGCACGCGTATGCTACCCGTGCATTATGGCCTTCAATTCACAACTTTTTGCACCACTTGTCCATTTTGTCCCTCTTCTTGATTTTTCACCTAATGCCTGCAATATCAACAAAAAAGCCATAAATACACATAAAAACACCCAAGAACGAGACAAAGAGAAAGGGTATGAGGGCCAAAATGTATAACATTTTTTGCCCACTACTGCCCGCAGGCCTTTTATACTGATTCTAGACCAAATTGCTTGTGCACTACACACCTGTAGTCAGAAGACTTAACTCTCAAGAAGAGATAAACAACCTATATGAATATGTAAAAATATTCAAACCTGCAAATAATGATAGGCTACACTAAATGCTTATCTAGGGATTATATTATGGCAATAAAAGCAATCCTAGATATCAATGTCTATATGAATGCTCATAAAGACCTAGCTAGATATAGATATGGAAGTCTAAAATCTAGTCATCAAATAAAGCCATATCAACACAAGTTGTCACACAAAAATGCAAGGATAATAAATATGCAATTAATGAATGCAATCAATACGTCATAATCAACAATGTCTAAATCCTAAGTATAGAGACTTAGCTAGTGGGCAATAATGCCCTAAATGCTAGCTATCACAATACAAACCCAATCATACAAAGGAACTCATAAATAAATGCAATAAATAGAGTCCTAGGATTTAATCAACTAATAAATGCAATAAAAACACAATCTTGGAAATTATGAACAATTAACAAAGGTGGGTTTTCGTTCAATTTACCAAGTTAACTCAATGATGAAGACCCATGCAAGAATACATCCTGGATGAAGCTAGAAGATGTTTGATTCATGAATGAATGATGGGTTTTTGGGTTTGGAGAGGTAAAGAACAAGTCTTGGAGCTTCTCTCTCTCTCTTGGAGTCAATCTCTCTCACTAAAAATGGATTCTTGAAGCTCTAAAAATGAAGTGAGAAAGAAGATATATAACAGCCCTAGATGAAGTGACACCATTTTGAAAAAGTTGCCCAGAATCGAGGCCTATGCGCTAGTCATGTGCTGGACGAGTAGCGTAAGAACAACGCTGGCCTTCTGGATAAGTTGCGCTGGTATTGTGCTGGACGAGTAGCCCATGACTAGCGTTGCTCTTCTAGTCGACTTGCGCTGGTGAAGTGTTGGTCGAGTGGTGCATGAACAACGTTGCTCTTCTGGTCAGAATGTGCCAGTGATGCACTGGACCAGAGGCGCAAGGACTCCTAAGGGCTAAAACGGATAGCAAACCCAAGGGCCATGAGCAAGGACCAATCCAAGAGAAGAAAGAGACTTCTCTTAGGTCAAACATCGCGCAAGCGCAGACGTTTCCGAACATACTTCGGGAAACGAATTACATGAAACAAATGCAAGAAGGGAATACACACAAATAGGCAATGAACACGAATGCAAGAATACTAAGGCATGCATTAGAGTGTGTGTGTGTGTGTGTGTGTGCAACTAATTTCTTCAAAGAATTAAGTCAAGTGATTTACGTTTCACTCTTGCTCTTGAAGTCATAGAGATACTTGGAAGCTTGCCATTGAAAGCTTAAGCTACCCATTACAAAAAACATCCCCAAATGTTGTTTGTCATGAAATAAACTAATCATAAAAATGAGGTTCTTACAATCTCCCCCTTTGGCTATTTCATGACAAAATCACCACTCACAAATAAATCCTCACAAAAAGAAAACAAAGCTATTGGTCAACATGTAATTCTACGTTACATTAAGAGAAACCCAAGATACTAAGTCTTTCAGGTCTTCAATCTCTTCGTAGATCATCATACCTACATACAATAGCTAATAAGCACTTTCTAAGAGCAAGTGCATGTGAGGTGTTCAAAACAAAACAAGCATTTGCATTAAAAAGACAATAGAATCAATATAATATAGTGCAATGTAATGCTCCCCCTAAATAGTTACTCTCTCCCATGACTTCTCCCCAAAGCATAAAAAAAGGCTCCCCCTATATCTCTAGAGACTTTTCCCCTTTTTTGTCATGAGATAGGCAAAGGAGCTCCCCCTATCGGGTTGTTTTAGCAAAGAGAGCTATTTGTACAAAAGATGATTGCATAATCATATACTTAAACTTTATGCAACTTGAATAATTGAGAGAGATTCAAGGAGTTTTATTTTAAAAAGAATGTCTGAAGGTGATTTACATGCAAGACATATAACATCAAAGTTCAAGCAATGGTATTTGGCAAAGTAAACATCAAAAGGGTTTCCATAAGAATTCAAACCAATTTGTACCCTTTTGTCATAAGCAAACATGATATAGTTTTTTGAGAAACAAATTTCAACACACACACAACTATATCAATCCTTAAGGGCCAAACAAGACATGGATATATAATCCTTATTGATTGAATGGATATGAAATCCTTATTGGTTGTTGTCTTGTTCAAACCATTAAGAAGAGAGAGAAGACTAATTTGGATATAAAATCCTTATTGATTGCATGGATACAAGATCCTTATTGATTAGTCTTCTCATTTGCATTCACACACATTTACATAGAGCAATCAAAAGCATTTCATTCATATCATTTAAAGTATGTCATAATCAAGTTCACATGTCAAGGAGATAAATTATAGGTCATTCAAAAGTATTTACCAATTGATTCCCCTAGTCCAAAAATGCATGTTTGAACATAAATGTGATATGGATTACAAACAAAGCAAGATTACACATTTATTGAACAAAAATACCATATAATCATATATGTGCAACCTAGTATCTCAAGCAATTAATAAAGAGGCATGAAGTATATCAAAATTTTGCATATATCAAAATTTTGCACATATCAACAATGCAAGTTTGCTCTCTTCGCTTGAGCTCCCCACATGGGGTCAAATCCAACCAAGTCTATGAGAGGCATGAGCTTTTATAGACCTACCAAGTCTATTAGATCTAGTTGAATCTATGGAAGTCATGTTGGCACAATAGCATGCGGGTTCATCTTTTCTAATCCACTTAGGTGACTCATTTTCATTTCTAGTGGTCATAGTCAACATATTGTTAGATTTCCTAGGATCATTAAGTCTAAATTTCCTAGGCACATGCATATTGGCTTTTCTATGTCTATTCTTTTCCATCATGCTCCCAACTCTACATTTTTTAATGTACATATTGTAATTTGGCCTAATATGCCCATCAACACCAAAAAAAATGACAAGTTGGTATCCTTGTGAAGTCATTTGAGACTTGTCATGCATTTGATATAGCCTTTGGTGTTGAACCGGTTCTCTTCTTCTTTGTTGTTGAACCGGATTGGGATGCCTTCTTGGTTGAGTTTGCTTGGTTTGCCTTATTTGTTGGAGAAACCTTAGTTGAGGAAAGCTTGGATGTGGAGCTATTGGTTGTTGAGGTTGAGATTCACCCTTTGTTGGCATTTTCATTTGGCCACTCTTGGATGACTCTCCAAGTACAATCTTCCTCCTAGGATGTTGTGGAGGTGACGCTTTCTTTATGCCATTTCCTTT
This sequence comes from Dipteronia sinensis, assembly GCA_033220585.1. Lineage (NCBI taxonomy): Eukaryota > Viridiplantae > Streptophyta > Magnoliopsida > Sapindales > Sapindaceae > Dipteronia > Dipteronia sinensis. The sequence goes on from CM065637.1 coordinate 32,302,329, forward strand.
GACAAACACCATTTTGACCGAGGAGGGGGTTTCTTTATCATCAAGATATCCAAGGCCCCTCTTGTCAGTTGACTTCTTTCCAATGCTTAACATATGGTCAAGCTTTTCGGGGCCGGAGGTCATTTTAGCTAGTAACTCCCTAGCTTACTCAAGCTCATTCTTTATCTTGTCTTCACTTTTCTTAACTTTCCTCACTTCATCATTCAAGTAAGTCACCTTGGTTGAAAGCTTGAGATTCTCCTTCTTCAATTTTTGAATCTCTTTTTTCTTCTTCAACCTAGAGTCTTTAAAGTAGTTGATGAAGTCTTCAAGGTCCATGCCTTCACAAATTCCTCTAGAGTGAGATGAAAACTTCTCATCACTAGAGTCACTCCCTACACTTGAGGATGGTGCTCTCTTCTCACTTTGACTTTCATCAAGTGAGTTAACTTCCTCATCAAGACTTTTGCCTTGGTCACTTACTGTTGTGCCAATAACTACCCTCTTTGTAGCTACATCAAACACACCTCTAGCTACCACTTCATTTATCCCTTCTTCAAGGTCACGATTCAAGGCACTTTTGCCTCCTTCTTCCACTTCCACATAGGAGGCTCCAAAGGCCATGTAGTTAAGCACAAGCTCTTCATCACTTGAGGAGTCTTCTTCACTCTCACTATTACTTGATGAGATGGACAACGCCTTTCGTTTTCTCTTGTCCTTCAAGTTACTACAATCCATAGAGATATGCCTGAATCCTTCACATTCAAAGCATTGAATCCCCATTCTTGAAGGCTTCTCATGACTTGGCTCAATCTTCTTTAAGTGGGTCTTCTTCATCTAGTCATTTCTTTAAAGCTATTAGGATTATGCTCAACAGCAAGAGTGTAATATTGTAATTGACAATCTTTTCATATTAATAAAGTGATTTCTGGTTTTACAAAACCTTATAGCATTTATAATGATAATTGTCAAAGTAAATAATCATAAGGTCAAAAGACTATGAGAAAGGAAGAATTGTTCGTACATCTGGATATGTATAAGGTAAACACAATTCTTTAGTTAGTCTTGAATAAACGTTCACAACTTAAATTAAAAGTTGGGCACATTTATCTTGATAAAGTTGTAGAATTCTTTTGCTAGCATTTGAGTGGGATCAAATGAGTTATGATGAGTCTGAAATCATCGAAAAGGTCTTCGTGTAAAAGAATCTAGTGCACTGGGTGCATTGAACAGGATCACAATGAAATATTTTATCTAGAACCGTCAGTAGATACAAGTCTTTTCATTATGAGGACAATCAGAGAGTCTATCTTAATCCTGAGATAAATTATGGACTTATGATTGCAAGTGTTATCATTTGAGCTATCAATGAGTATGATTATATAGCATAGTCTATCCTCGATAGTTTGGTGGTATTCATTTGTTAATCGATAGAGGACTTCATTTATAGATATGGACATCGTGGCTCAATTTATTGAATGAAAGTATAATATTATCGTATGGCTATTTTGAGGTATTGGATATTAAATCTCAACGTTGAGTTTTCGATAATGTCTATTGAAAACATGGCTTCTGGACAAGTCAAAATATCCAAGTTCAAAACGTGGTCATATGAGTAAATATGGTAACTAGGAGAGCTACAGGCGGTCTATGAGCTCTTGGCGATTACAGATATTATACACGAGGATACACTATCTCCAATAAGACTGTCTAGGGTATGAATGAGAAACATCTTCTTATTCTATCTTTATTTAAGAGTTCAATTTTAGCTCTTTAGTGGAATGAGCTAAAATTAATAGATCGGACCTAAGTGAATCATTTGTTGATTGTGATTAGGTTATGTCTATTGAAGCTTAAATTTAGATAGCCCGCCAAGATCCCCAATCCACACGGACTTGCATGGATCACTTGATATATTCTACCGGACTAATTTATGGGTCCATCTATAATTGTATTTAATATATTAAGAATATAATTTGCACATTATTTATTTAATGGGCTGCTCAAATTATATTAATATATTAATGAGAGGCAGGTGGGCTTGTTTCTTTTAGTAAGAATGGGTCTGGTTCACATGTGGGCTTTTATTTAAAGCCTGAATGGATTAAATAAAATAAGAAAAATAATATTTGGCCCATATTTTTTGTGTGTGGGCGACAAGGCTATAATAATAGCCTAAAATATTATTTTATTTTCTTGTTTAATTAAATGGAAATTAATTAATTATTTAATTAAAAATCAAAATCTTTTTCTGACTAGGAATTATGTTTCCTAGTAGTATACTATTATAGTAGTATAATAAATCTAAAATACTTAATTTGGTAAGTAGATAAATAAAGTTTATTTATCTAATCAAATAAGGAAGTCTTTAATATAATCACAAATACACTATTTGAGTTGGATTAGGAGTCTTGGTGTGGAAAAGAAATCTTTTTTTGAAAAAGGATTCTTTATCACCTAGTAAATCCCCCTAGAGATAGGATTCTTGCCCACCAAGTAAATCCTCTTTAGGAAAGGATTTGTATACCTTTATATTATTAATTTCGGAATTAATAGTGAGAGGAAGAAAAAAAAAAGTTTTTTTTTGGACAGAAAGAATTTTTTATTCTCTTGCTTTTGAATAAAAAAAAAATTCCAACTCTAGAACATAGTAAAAATTCTGCCAAGTGGAAGAGAGAAAGATAGTTCTAAATTCGATAGTGCACTTGCAAGCCTTTACATAAAAAGGTTTTGTGCACACTTTCGATTTAGGTTCACGCGAGTTTCAATCATAACGATTGTGAATTCAAAAGTGGCCGGAACGATTTTTCTAGGCTCTTGGAGTTTTTGTGATTAACGATCAAGAAAGAAGATTTCATTTTTCCATTATCAGGTACGCAATTCAAAGAATAGGGAGATCACGCTCCTAGGTGATTCACGTTCGTGATCGGATTGGAAATCTTGCGGATTACCATTGACACTAAGTCAATCGGATCACGCGACAAGAGGTATGATATCTTTTGAATATATGTATGTTTAATTAATTAAAGGGTTAAGGTTCAAATATTGGAAAAATTTTAAACTATACTAAATTCATTTTTAGTCACGCTTCCGCCGCGTTTTCGTTTTTTTCCCTACAATTGGTATTAGAGCCTGGTTTACCCTTTATTTAATTAATGTATATATACGTGAATCTATTTCTTTTTATTGTGACTATGCATGTTTTAGAAAGAAATGACACTCTAGGTATTCACATATATAATTACATGTGGCATGTATGGATTTATATATGTTATTATAAAGTGAATTGTTATTGCTCTATTTTGGTCCTAGAATTTCAATGTATTTTTGTTTCAGAATTGTAACAAGAAGGGTGGCCTATTATCGTCATAAGTTCCTTCTTGGTAGTTGCTAGATTCTCTATTTTTTATTGTATTAAAAAATACTGCAGTTTTTTATTGTATTAAAAAAATATTGCAGATTTGTTTTGTATAAAATAGTGCAGTTTTTCTTGTGTAAAAATTACTGCAGTGAATTAAAAAAAATATTGCAGTAATTTATTGTGTAAAATCTGCTGTAATGCATTCAAGTTTTGAAGATTCGAAGAGTTGAAGAATAAGAAACGGAAGAGGAAGCAACTGAAACAAGCTTGGTACCATGTGCACCATAGCAACAACCGTGCGTGCATGTTAGCGCGTAGCTACGCTTGTTGGGTGCATGGGCTGCACACGGCAGCCCCTTATGTGTCATGGGCTGCTCATGACAGTCCTTTGGGCAAAATGGGCTGCGTATGGTGGCCCTTGATGGACCCAAAGGGTGTGCACGCCCAATGGTGGCAGCCGAGGGGTGAGGAAGTGGATGATGTTCTCTTGAAGACTTATTCGCCAAGAAAGAATATTTTGTGTTCCAAACAAATGTAATTTACTTGCTTTTCTAGGATGGACCAAAATTGTAGCTATTTATATTTCCGTAAATATTACAATATTTGTTGTTGTATGATAACATGTCATATAGAATATGAGTGCCACTTATATATCTCTTTTGGTATGAACATGCATTGAATGATTTAGGTATCTAATTGGCATCTAGATAACTTGGTAAAATCATTCTATGGAATTTAATCAACACCCCTTAAATAATTGAGTGGGAGAAGGTGTGTTAGAACACCTATGGCCTCCAAGGTTAGTTGAGTTTTATTATTTATTGGTAATCCCCCCGAGGGGCGTCCATAAATGGAATTTAGCAAAATACTTCCTTACAAGGATAGACAAGAAAATTGACTTAAACGAAATCTACTCCCAGAGGAGGGATTTCCGTGAGAGAAAATTGAGGGTCGATATCTTGGTAACACACTCAATGTGATTTTATTAATATCCTCCCGAGAGTTCTTGTTAATAAAATTGCAAGGCTAAAATTGAAAACGCTGGTTGTTATGTTAACAATTAGGTGGGACCTAGTCCAACTGGTAAATGGTACGTACTCCCAGATGAGGCGTAACGTTTATGGGTGTTGGATCACCGTTGAATTTTTATGATTGAATTATTTATTTAATTCAAGATAAATATTTAAAAAGTGCTTTATCATGATTATTTACCCATATATAATTTTTTTTTATTCAGAAATCATGACTCCATCACTTATGAACATCCTGAAAGATAACACTTTAACTGGAGAAGGCTGAATAAAGATGAAATCAACTTGCGCTTGGGCAACAGAACGTTAGTGTCTGCAAGTGCAGTGGGAGATATTAGAGTTATTTTAGGCCCCGTCCTGCAGCTATTTTTTTTTTTCATTTTTGTTTTCCAAAAACTATTTCAAATTCGCATTCGTTTAACCGTTTTTCATTTTATTTTCGAAAAACAAAAAAAAATTGAAAAACATAATTAGTGTTAAAAGTGAAAAATTTGAAAAACATTTGAAAGTTGTTTTTTGTTTTTCGTTTTTGTTTTTTCACTTATTTTTTTTTTTTAAAAAAAAATCATTTTTTTTCTTACTTTTCTCCATCTTCCCGTCACTATTCTTCTTTATCTTCTTCTAGACTCCTTTTCTTCTTCTTCGCCGCCGATCGGCCCTACTCTTCTTCTTCATCGCGGATCGGCTTCTTCTTCTTCTTCGTCGATCCGCTTCTTCTTCTTCACCGATCTGCTTCTTCTTCTTCTTCTTCTTCTTCTTCTTCTTCTACTTCTTCACCACCGATCAGCTTCTTCTTCTTCTTCGCCGATCCGCTGCTTCTTCTTCTTCACCAATCCGCTGCTTCTTCTTCTTCTTCTTCTTCTTCTTCGCCGAGTCCACTTATTAGTCATCCAGTGAAGTTAAAAATTTCATTTCCTTGAAATTTTACTGAACTTTGTTTGAATACCAGCTTTTCAAATTTCTTTCCTTCCACTTCCAGTGTAAAAGACCCATTCAAGCTTAAAAATTTTAGCCTCCCAATGACATCTATGGCTAGTGAACCTATTCCTTCAAAAGTTGTATATACATTGTTCGATAGAAGTCCTAAACGAATTGGTGTTTCAACAATTGATCCCAATTAACTACGCTGGATATGTGATTGATGTTGAAAAGGGTGTGGTTAAAAATAGTTATTTTACAGGTAATGGTACTTCTCATGATGATGGCAAGTGACGATGTGTGTACTAATGATGCCCCTACATGTTCTTCTTCAGGGAGTTTACTAGATAGGCGTTTTGTGATTGGTGTTTTAAAATTTTGTAGCAATGAAAGATGTCTTGAATTGGGAAGAAGATACCATACATTGATTATAAAGAGTGAAGTTAGTGTTAATCAGTTTGTAGGAACTAGTCTTCTTTGTATGTTTGCTAAATGTGGAGATATGAGTTTACTGGTAGTACGTTTAACTCCAGATTTTGTTAACTTAACTCCAGTTTTCTGAATTTCATGTGTAATGTTCTAGTGACTCACTTTTATTCAAATTATATATATATATATATATATGTATATATGTATGTATTCAGTGAATCAATTTTCTTCTCTGATTCATTATTATATTTTTCTCTTTATTTTTACAACAATTTTTAAATTATGAGTTATTTGATAATTATTTGGGTTGAATTATTGACTCCCTTTTATTCAAATTAAAAAATGCAATAGAAAAAATATAAGAAAAATTATAATTTTTTATAATTTTCAGTTATTCTACCAGACGTGTTTTTACTGTTTTCATTTTCAGAATTCAGTTTCAGTGAAGCTACCAGACGCGTTTTTAATGTTTTCAATTTCAGGATACAGTTTCTCGTATATGCTACCAGACGCGTTTTCAGAATTCGAAAAACAAAAAAAAACATTGTTTTCATTTTCATTTTTATTTTCGAAAAACAGTCACTGAAAAACGCTTACAGGACAAACCCTTAGATTCTAGTAGACATTTAGATTTAATAGATGTTTATTATGTACCTCAATTCAAGAGGAATTTAATTTCAGTTTCTTGTTTAAATAAATTTGGATATTCGGTTACTTTTAATAAAACTTTTATTATTAGTAAGAATGACAAAATTATTTACAAAGGTACATTGGAAAACGGTCTATTCTTTTGGCATAGAAATATCTCTCACTCGTTAGACACATAATTAACGGAACCTGATCATAAAAGAGTAAAATTATCAAAAGATGAAACCTACCTTTGGCATTTACGCCTAGGTCATATTAAGCTTAATAGGATTAAAAGATTGGTATGTGACGGACCTTTAAGTGACTTAAAGGTCGATGATCTACCAATTCGTGAATCTTGTTTGGAAGGTAAAATGACCAAAAGGCAGTTCACAACCAAAGGTGCAAGAGCCACTGAATGTTTAGGATTAATACACACTGATGTATGTGGTCCTATGATTATTCAGGCTAGAGGTGGATATGAGTACTTCATCATCTCCACAGATGATTACTTGAGATTTGGCTATCTGTATCTCATGAGACATAAGTCGGATGCTTTTGACATGTTCAAAGCATTCAAGGCTGAAGTAGAAAATCAACTTGAGAAACACATAAAAATCTTGAGATCTGATCGTGGTGGAGAATATCTATCTGGTGAGTTTCAGCAATATCTTATTGATAATGGGATAGTTTCTCAGTTTTCTGCACCAGGTACACCTCAACAAAATGAGGTGCTAGAAAGGAGAAATATAACTCTTTTAGACATGGTTAGGTCAATATTGAGTTATTCAACGCTTCCTATTTCTTTTTGGGGATATGCTCTACAAACTGCAATATACATTCTAAACACTGTACCATTTAAGTCGGTTCCTGAAACACCATATGAGTTGTGGACTAGGTGAAAGCCTAGTTTACAACACTTGAGGATATTTGATTGTCCTGCACATGTGTTAAAAGGAAAGACAGAAAAGATGAAGTCCTGTTCGGACACATGTATATTTGTGGGGTATCCAAAAGGAACTAAAGGATATTATTTCTATAGTCCTTCAGATCTAAAAGTATTTGTTTCAAAAAATGCTTCATTTCTAGAAAAGGACTATATGAATAATTTTGTGCCCAAAAGTAGAATTGTCCTGAATGAGATGTCAGGAGATACAATTCCATAAGAGGTTTTACAACCTAGCCCAATTGTAAGTTCCACTCCAACACAAAATCAACAACCTACCATTCCTCGTCGTAGTGGGAGGGTTAGTAAACAACCCAAGAGATACATCGGTCTGGGAGAATCAGTGGAGAATCTCCTGGATGACGATGATCCCTACAATAATAAGGAAGCAATGGAGGATGTTGATTGTCGTCATTAGCAAAAGGCAATGCAATCAGAGATTGAATTCATGTTCGATAACAAAGTCTAGTCCCTTGTAGACTTGCCTAAAGGGATAAAACCCATTGGGTGCAAGTGGGTATACAAGAGGAAAAGAGGTATGGATGGAAAGGTGGAAACTTTTAAAGCTAGATTGGTAGCTAAAGGTTATACACAGAAAGAAGGTATCGATTACGAGAAAACCTTCTCTCCTGTGGCCATGCTTAAATCCATTAGGATACTCTTATCCATTACAGCATCTTTAGATCTAGAGATTTGGCAAATGGTCGTCAAGACAGCTTTCCTTAATGGAAATCTTGATGAAAGCATCTATATGATGCAACCAGAAGGATTCATTTAAAATGGCCAAATGGAAAAGGTATGCAAGTTGCAGAAATCCATATATGGATTAAAACAGGCATCTAGATCCTGGAATATAAGGTTCGATCAAGCTGTGAAAGGCTTTGGATTTATTCAGAATCCTGACGAACCTTGTGTATATAAAAGGATAAAGGGTGACAAGTTGGTTTTCCTAATTCTTTATGTTGATGATATACTACTCATTGGAAACGATGTAGGTGTATTGACATCAGTAAAAGAATGGTTAGCAAAACAATTTGATATGAATGACTTAGGAGAAGCTAGTTTTATTCTAGGTATCCAAGTAATAGGGAAAAAAAGAATAAAACAATTGCATTATCCCAAGCTTCATACATAGACAAAATATTGTCTACATTTTTCCATGCAGGATTCCAAGAAAGGTGTGTTACCTTTCAAACATGGAATCAAACTTTCGAAGGAACAAGTTCCTAAGAATTAGCATGAAGAGCAATTCATGAGTAGAGTTTCATATGCCTCGGCAGTTGAAAGTCTCATGTATGAAATGCTCTGCACTAGACAAGACATTTGTTTTGCTATTGGCATAGTTAGCAGGTTTTAATCGGAACATGGTCCTGATCACTGGACGACAGTCAAGCATATTTTCAAGTATCTCAAGAGAACAAAATATTATATGCTTGTACACTCTGGATGGGATTTAATTCCCATTAGGTATACAGATTCTGATTTCCAATCGGATTCTGACTCTAAAAAATCTATATCAGAATATGTGTTTACTATAGGAGGAGGAGCAGTCATATAGAGGAGTATCAAGCAATCATGTATTGCTGATTCCACCATGGAAGCTTAGTATGTTGCTGCATGCGAAGCTACCACAGAGGCTGTTTGGCTCCGCCAATTCTTGATTGACTTGGAAATAGTTCCTAATGCGAATAAGCAGATCACTATTTACTATGACAACAGTGGAGCAGTGGCTAATTCGAGAGAACCAAGAAGTCATAAGAGAGGTAAACACGTTGAAAGGAAGTATCATCTTTTAAGGGAGATTGTGCATAGGGGTGACGTGACAATTACCAAAATCGTGTCAGTAGAAAATCTAGTGGATCCTTTCACAAAGGCTCTACCTCAGAAGAGTTTTGATGGGCACTTAAAGAACATGGGAATGAGAGATATGACACACTTGCTATAGCGCAAGTGGGAGATTGTTAGGATTATGCTCAATAGCAAGAGTGTAATATTGTAATTGACAATCTTTTCATATTAATAAAGTGATTTCTGGTTTTACAAAATCTTATAGCATTTATAATGATAATTGTCAAAGTTAATAATCATAAGGTCAAAAGACTATGAGAAAGGAAGAATTGTTCGTACATCTGGATATGTATGAGGTAGACACAATTCTTTAGTTAGTCTTGAATAAACGTTCACAACTTAAATTAAAGGTTGGGCACCTTTATCTTGATAAATTTGTAGAATTCTTTTGCTGGCATTTGAGTGGGATCAAATGAGTTATGATGAGTCTAAAATCATCGAAAAGGTCTTCGAGTAAAAGAATCTAGTGTACTGGGTACATTGAACAGGACCACAATGAAATATTTTATCTAGAACCGTCAGTAGATACAAGTCTTTTCATTATGAGGACAATCAGAGAGTCTATCTTAATCCTGAGATAAATGATGGACTTATGATTGCAAGTGTTATAATTTGAGCTATCAATGAGTACGATTATATAGCATAGTCTATTCTCGATAGTTTGGTGGTATTCATTTGTTAATCGATAGAGGACTTCATTTATAGATATGGACATCGTGGCTCAATTTATTGAATGAGAGTATAATATTATCGTATGGATATTTTGAGGTATTGGATATTAAATCTCAACGTTGAGTTTTCGATAATGTCTATTGAAACATGGCTTCTGGACAAGTCAAAATATCCAAGTTCAAAATGTGGTCATCTGAGTAAAGATGATAACTAGGAGAGCTAGAGACGGTCTATGAGCTCTTGGCGATTACTGATAGTTTTCACGAGGATACACTTATCCAATAAGGTTTTCTAGGGTACGAATGAGAAACATTGACTTATTCTATCTTTATTTAAGAGTTCAATTTTAGCTCTTTAGTGGAATGAGCTAAAATTAATAGATCGGACCTAAGTGAATCATTTGTTGATTGTGATTAGGTTATGTCTATTGAAGCTTAAATTTAGATAGCCCGTAAAGATCCCCAATCCACACGGACTTGCATGGATCACTTGATATACTCTACCAGACTAATTTATGGGGTCATTTAGAATTATATTTGTAAGTTCCTTGTTTTTTGATTGGCTCATTTCGTTGACAAACCACATGGGGTTTTGCTTGTAAGGGTAGATTAGGCCTTCTTATTCATGATCAAGTGTCGATGGCATTTCCTAGCTCGAAAGCACTTCAAAGGTATATCTCTTGTTTAACTCTCTTTGAAGAGATTTAGTTGCACACACACACATCTCATACATTCTCATATTCATCATGTGTTGTGTGGCTCTCTTAGGTGTATACTTATGTTTTATTTCCCTTCTTGCATGCCCATTTTCATTGCCTCCTAGTTGGATAGGAATAGGATAGAAAATCCTACAAAAAGCATGATGACCGCTGTGAATTATCACAACGGTCCTTCATCAATAAGGCACCGCTGTCTCACCGCTCCTTTTGCGCTGTGAATTACTCACAGCGGTGAGCCTTCCAGTTGGTTACCGTTGTGTGATCGCTGTGATACTGCTGTGATAATTCACAGCTGTGGGCAACATAGTGTGTGACCGCTGTGTGACCGCTGTGACTACTCATAGCAGTACTCACAGCGGTCGAGCCCTGTTCTGCCCTAAAACGATGCCGTTTGGTTTGACCTGTTATATATACTTTGTTGTCTCTCCCATTTCATTTTTGTGAGTTCAAGAAGCTATTTTTGTGTGTTCAAGCTTTCTTCAAGAGAGAGAAACTCCCAAGAACTCATCTTTACTTAACGAAACACAAATCCATGTGCATCTAACATCTTACAAGCATCATCTCATCATGGATTCTTCTTGCTTTCATTGACTAGGTAACTTGAACATGCCCTAAATCTCTTTGTATTTATTTATATTCTTGTTTGCCTAGGGTTAGCTCTTTTATGTGAATTTATTGCATATCTTTATGTTTAATGGCATTTATAACATGTTTGAGTTGTTGTTTGTTGGTTGAGAGCTTTGTTCATTGATAGCTAGCATTTAGGACGATTTTACCCTTCTAGCTAAATCTTCATGCATCTGCATTTAGATATTGATATATAGGATTTGCATCTATTGACATCTTTAAATCTTTAGATAAGCATTTATTGTAGCCTAGCATTAATTGCATATTAGAGTTTTCATATATACTCACATAGGTTGCTTAATCTCTTCATTGATTGTTAAGCTTTGTGACTAAGTGGATTAATGCACAAGCTTGTGGTCTAGAATCACTATTAAAGGCCCGTTGGTAGAGTGAAAGGGTTAGTGACCAAGTAGGTGTGACCTGAGGTCAACCTAGGTTGTAAACTTTCATTCAAATAGTGGATCTGAAGACCGTATATGGCTAGAAGGATAGCCCTTGAGTTTTGCCCAGTTGGAGGGTTTCTCACGTAAATCAATCATTGTGTTTTTATTGTTTTCCGTATGTTTATGTTGGATTGGTTGATTGCTAATATGGGGTAGGAATATTAAAATTGATTAAGTCAAAAAGTTAGTAATAAATCAACTAAAACCTATTCACCCCCCCCCCCCCCCCTCTAGGTTAGTAGACACACGCTATATAGTATTTTCAATTGGTATCAGAGCGGGTTCCTAGATACACTTAGGTGATCCTTGATCTTTGTGTGTCTTGCATTTTGTTTGTGTTTGTTGCATCATTAACATTCATCTCATTCATACCCAAACACTATGAGTGGGAACGGAAGTGGTAATGAGGGAGCCTCTAGCACAATACCCCCATTTGCTCACCGGAGTAAACTATGCCTCTTGGAAAGGCAAGATGGAGTCTTACATTTGCCAAATAAATGACCGAGCATGGATGGCAATTGAAGATGACTACACTCCTCCAGAAAAGACTCTTGCAGACGAAAGTGTAGTTCCCAAGCCAAAGTCGGAATGGTCAACTCAAGAGTTTGAAGCATCCAAGTGGAACAACAAGGCTATGCATGACGTTCTTTGTGCAATGGATGACAATCAGTACAAATTGATCCAAACAACAAGAATTGCAAAATAGGCATGGGAGATTCTAGAGACGGCCCATGAGGGAACCGAGGTGGTCAAGGACACCAAGCTTCAAGTCCTCCAAACACAATTCGAGCAAATTCGAATGGAGGAGGATGAGTGCTTCAATGACTTTTAAGTGAAATTGATGGACATAGTCAATCAAAGCCATCAACTTGGTGACCCCTATTCGGATAGGAGAATCAAGCAAAGAATTATGAGGTCACTTCCAGCAAGATTTGAGTCAAAATTGACGGCTCTTGAGGAAAATAGTGATTACAAGATTATGAAGCCAAGTGAAGTTATAGGAAGACTTCTAGCATATGAGTCTAGGTGGACTCCTACACCTACACCTCCAAAGAAGCAAAAGAGTATTGCTCTAAAAACTTCCAAAGTAGAGAAAGAGGAAGATGACTCAAATAAGGAGATGGCCCTCATGGTGAAAAGATTCAAGAAGTTCATAAGGTTTGAGAAGAAGGAATTTGGATCCAAAGGAAAGAAAATGAAGAAGAAGACTCATTTCAAGAAGTTTGAGTCAAGTGAAGATAAGCCCACAAGAAAAGGGATTCAATGCTTCGAATGTGGAGGTTTCGGACACATCTCCACGGATTGTGACAATTTAAAGAACAAGAAGAAAGGAAAGGATATGGACGCCACGTGGAGCGATGGTGATGACTTGGAAGAAGAAGGAGAATCCTCGGATGATATGGATCATGTGGCAAACTTTATTGCCTTCTGATAGGACTATTTTACACCTATTTTATGTCCCCAATTTCCTATCGTTTGTTCTCGTTTTCAAGCGTATTTTGTATATAATGTGTTTGTTAAGCCATGTGTAGGTACATATTCTCTACATTTTGGTTTTGAGCTTAAAGAACAGTTTGGGAGGCAAAAACGTGCCGAAAAGAGAATAAATTGGAAGATTCAGAGTGCTGCGCCTCACCGTTGACACAGACCGTGGCTCGATCTAAGCCCAGCCATGTTCCACGGTTGATCCGTTACCAAGCCAGAACACAACTCTGAGCCCGTGGCAAAACCCCATCTGACTTCCAGCAGCTAACGGAACGAGTGTAGAAAAGAAGACATTCTGCGGTCCGTTCGACGGTCACCACAGCCGCTGTTTCGACCGCTGTTTCATGGCAGTAGGTTCCAGAAGTTCGGCTGTCACACCATGACCGCCGTTTCAATCGCCGTTTTAGTCCAGAAGAACACCAGTAATTCGGCGGTCAGAAAGGCGGTCACCCCAACCGTCGTTCCAACCGCCGATCCTCCAGCGAGATGCCAATTCTGGCAAATTTTCAGGCGCAGTTTCTTCCTTTCACCATCATTTCCAGCCCTAACCTCCCAACACTATATAAACACCCATTTCTCTCTTCTCTCCAGAATTCTTCTTCCCCAAAAACTTCATCTTCTTCATCAACCAAGAGAGAGAGAAGCTTTCAAGCTTCCATAGAGGTTTTCCTCCATGGAAAGCTCACCACCACCATTTCTACCCATCTTTCCCCACATTTGTGAGTAGATTTCATGGAGTTAGGAGAGGTCTTTAGACCAAATTCGGGCAAGCAAGGATGGAGCTCTTGGAGGGGTTCTTCAAGGGTTGTATCTAAACTCATTCTCCATGTATATCTTGTTTTCCATTTGTGTAATCCCCATTTGGGAATATTTGTAAACCTAATTTGTGCTCAATATAATGTGCGGTTGTTTATATATCTAATTTGTGTTTTAATTCATTCTTGTTATCATTTATTATATATCTTATCTTGAAATGCTTGTATATGGAGATTGGAAATTACTATGTGTTCATGAATGGGATTAGGAGTAGATTAAAGTAATTGTAGGAGTAGTTGTAATCAAATTCCCCATTTGTGTGTGTATGTTGATGGAAGGTCGAATTGCATTTGTATGGATGGGTTTGAGTGAATTAGAGTTAGGATTGGGCTTAAGGAGGGACATCCGGGCATAGTCTTGGCTAAGTAGCTAGGAAGAATGAATGAACTTGTTAATTGCCATATTTAAAGAGGTTTGGTTCATTGTTTTTGTTATATATTGGACTTTGGCTACTTGTCACGCTAGGGGCTCTAGGTAAGTTGTGTTTGGAGTTACAATAATTGGAAATCCGATTATTTCTTGCGCTAGGGTTTCTAGGCAAGTTATGGTTGGAGGAACAATTACTCTTTCCACATTCATTAGACTTAACGTTGCCATTTTACATTACCATGTTAGTATTGAGGCTCAATCTAGCATTTGGTAGGATTGGTTCACATATGTTGGTTACGGTTTTGTGTTTGAGAGGCTCTTGACACACTCTTCAACCGTTAGCTCCATGAATGGGTATAAATCGGATTGAGGCAAGAACGAAACCTTAACCTAAATTGGAAGTGCTTAATGTCTAACAACCCACTTGTGTGCACTTATGTATGGTGAACTTGTAAACCCTTGTGTGACCACTTTCATGCATCTCTCCAATCCACTATTTTATTATTTCTCACTTAATCACCATTCTCACCCTTCCACATTCTCTTTGTTTGCATTATTTTCCTTTACATTTTCTACACACACACACACACACACACACACACACACACACACACACACACACACACACCATTCTCACCTCATCCGCATTCTATTTACATGCTTTCCCTAAACTCTAAAACTTGAAACGGTTAACAACACATCCCTGCGGAACGATACCCTTGCTTGCACGTTGTACTAGTTTTATTTCTATATATGTCTTTTGACTCGTGCATTATAGCAAGGTTGATTATAAATATCTTGACGATGCTTTGAACGACATAAAAATCCACTCGTCAAAAAATGGTGGCATCTTCTCTCAAGAGTAAGGAAGCAATAGATGATGAAGAGGAAGAGAAACAAAGTGAAGATTACTCTAGTGATGGTAACTCTTCATCCCATTCAACAAATATGGATGTAGGAGGAATGGATCTCAAAGGATTCATTGAGCATTTTTAAAGCTCAAGATTGAAGATGAATAAAGAGATTCAAAGGTTAAAGGGTGAGAATCTCAAGCTATCTACCGAAGTCACTCACCTAAATAGAGAAGTTAAGATAGCAAAAAGAAATGAGGAATTGATGGAAAAGGAGCTTGAAGAAGCAAGAGAGATCATTGCTAAGATGACTTCAAGTACGAAGAAACTCGACCACATGTTGGAAGTTGGCAAGAGGCCAAGTGATAAGAAGGGTTTTGGCTATGAAGAAGACAAGGAGACCTCATCCTCAAGCAAGACTGTGTTTGTCAAGAGCTTGGACATCAAAGAGCCTCTACCCCTACAACATCCTAGGAAGAAGATTGAACAAGGAGAATGCTCTAAGGATTCTCAAGTCAAGGTAGCACAAGGGAAACAAGCTCAAACTCAATCAACAAGGGTTCATCAAGCAAGTTTCCCTCAACCCAAATACCATCAAGCCAAGAAGCAATTCATGCAAGGTCAACCAAGGAAGTAATCCATTCCAACTCAACAACAAAGAAGGAGAGAACCAATCCAACACCAAAGGCAAGCTCAAGTGAGTGGGAAAGCCCCTTTGTATTCACAAGGGCATGGTATGTCTTCTTATTTCATTCCCACTTGTCATTTTTGTGGTGTTGATGGTCACATTAGACCTAATTGCTTCAAATACATTGAAATGTGTAGAATCAAAAGCATGATTGAAAGAAATAGAGCTAGAGCCAAAATGCATGTTCCTAGGAAATCTGGAGCCAATTTGCATGATCCTAGGAAATCTAGAGCCAATGTGACTAATAGCACTAGGAATGAGAACATTTCATCTAGGTGAATTAGAAGAGATGACTATTTTAGCTATGTGGCTCAAATTGTCTTGAAGGCAAATGCCTCTAACACTTGGTATTTGGATAGTGGGTGTTCTAGGCATATGACGAGGAATAAGAGTTTCTTTAAATCCCTTGTCTTAAAGGATGGAGAATTTGTCACCTTTGGTGATGGATCTAGAAAGAAAGTCATAGGGAAAGGAACCATTTTTATTCTCGATTTACCCTCTTTGTCCAATGATTTACTTGTTGATGGCTTGCAAGCCAATCTTATAAGCATTTCTCATCTTAATGATGATGGACTCTCCGTCTTGTTTAACAAAAATGATTGCTCAATTCTAATGCCGAATGGACAAACCTTGCTAAAAGGAAAGAGATCTAGTGACAATTGTTATTGTCTTAAAGCTAGTGTTATCTCTTGCAATATGTCCAAGTGTGAGGAAGTTGAGTTGTGGCATCAAAGACTTGGCCACACGAACTATCAAGATTTGAGGATCTTAGATAAGTTCAAGGTTGTGCGTGGCCTCCCTAAGCTTAGGAAGAAAGTCGATGGCGTTTGTGGACTTTGTCAACAAGGGAAACAAACCAAAAGTATGCACAAGAAAGGCAAGTATCTCGCTACCAAGGAGCCATTAGAGCTTTTGCATATGGACCTTATGGGTCCCATGCAAACCGAGAGTCTCGGTGGCAAGAGATACATTTTTGTTTGTGTTGATGATTTCTCTAGATTTACATGGACATATTTTCTTAGAGAAAAATCTGAAACATTTGAAAATTTTAAAATGCTTTGCACTAAAATTCAAAATGAAAAGAACTCACACATTAAAAGCATTAAAAGGATTAAAAGGATTATGAGTGACCATGGGAGGGAATTGGAGAATGCTTGTTTTGAAAGCTATTGCAATAGCTTAGGCATTTCCCATGAGTTTTCGGCTCCTCTAACTCCTCAACAAAAAGGGGTTGTTGAGAGGAAGAATAGGGTCCTTCAAGAGATGGCATGTGTGATGTTGCTTAGAAACAATGTCCCTAGAAACCTTTGGGCTGAGGCCGTCAATAAGGCTTGCTACATAGGAAATAGAGTCTTCCTAAGGCCCGGTACTAGGCAAACCTCCTATGAATTATGGAAGGGTAGGAAGCCAAATGTTAGCTACTTCTACTCATTTGGGAGCAAATGCTACATTCTAAATGACCGAGATCAACTTGGCAAGTTTGATGCCAAGAGTGATGATGGGATTTTCATTGGCTATGCTCTTAATAGTAAGGCCTATAGAGTTGTCAATTTAAAAACTCGGAGTGTCATGGAATCATCTAATGTTGTCATAAATGATTGTAGGTCTAAGATTATAGACCATGATGAGGAGGTCATTGTGCTTGATGATTCTTCCTTGGAGAAGAATGGTGAGACTTCAATTGATGTAAAGTCAAGTCTTGATGGAGAGGTCATTCAACCTCTTGATAGAGATCCATCCTTGGACTCTAAAGAACCCGCTCCATGGGTTAGACATCTCCACAACAAGAATGACATTCTTGGAGATGTGAATGAAGGTGTTAGGACTAGGTATCAAATAGCTAATCAAATTAGCTATACTTGTTACACCTCTCAAATTGAACCCAAAAAGGTTGATGAAGCCTTGAATGATGAGTTTTGGGTTCTTGCCATGCAAGAAGAGCTAAACTAATTTGAAAGAAATGAGGTTTGGACTCTAGTTCCTAGACCCAAGGACACTAATGTCATAGGCACCAAATGGGTGTATAGGAACAAGTCGGATGAAAATGGTAACATTGTGCTTAACAAGGCTAGACTTGTGGCACAAAGATACTCTCAAATTGAGGGTATTGACTTTGAGGAGACTTTTGCTCCGGTTGCCCGTCTTGAGTCCATAAGTCTTCTTTTATCCATATCATGTGTGCACAAGTTCAAATTGCGTCAAATGGATGTTAAGAGTGCCTTCTTCAATGGTGTCTTGCATGAGGAAGTGTTTGTTGAGCAACCTAAGGGGTTTATGGATCCACACCACCCCTACCATGTCTATCGTCTCAAGAAGGCTTTATATGGGTTGAAACAAGCACCGAGGGCTTGGTATGAGCGCCTCACTCTCTATCTTGTTGACAATAGCTACTCAAGAGGTAGTACTGACAAGACTTTGTTCATCAAGGGCAACAAAGATGAGCTTTTCATAGCTCAAATATATGTTGATGATATTGTTTTTGGCTCCACCAATAAATCCAAAGTCCAACAATTTGTTGATGTCATGTCTCATGAGTTTGAGATGAGTCTTGTTGGGGAGCTCAATTACTTTCTAGGTTTCCAAATCAAGCAATTACATGATGTGATTTTCATATCCCAAGCTAAGTATGCTAAGAACCTAATGAAGAAGTTTGGCCTTGAGAATGCTAAACATTGTGACACACCCATGAGTACCACCTTGAAACTAAGCAAGGATGCTAGTGGCAAGAGTATGGAACAAAGTCTTTATCGTGGCATGATTGGTAGCTTGCTTTACTTGACAGCAAGTAGGCCCGATATAGCCTTTAGTGTTGGTGTGTGTGCTAGGTACCAAGCGAATCTCAAGGAATCCCATCTCTCCTCCGTGAAGAGAATCATTCAATATGTGAATGGGACATGCAACTATAGGATATGGTACTCTTTTGACACTAATGCTAGCTTAGTTGGCTTTAGTGATGCAGATTGAGCAGGAAATTGTGATGATAGAAAGAGTACATCGGGTGATTGCTTCTTCCTAGGTAACAACTTGGTCTCATGGTTTTGCAAGAAGCAAAATTCCATCTCGCTATCCATAGCTGAAGCAGAATACATAGCCGCCGGGAGTGCTTGCACACAACTCCTTTGGATGAAGCAAATGCTTATGGATTATGGTTTTGATCAAGGTACTCTAACCCTTTATTGTGATAACACGAGTGCTATTAACATTTCAAAGAATCCGGTTCAGCACTCTAGGACAAAACATATAGACATTAGGCATCATTTCATTAGAGAGCTAGTTAAAAACAAATGCATTGAACTTGAGCATGTTGCATAAATGATCAACTAGCGGATTTATTTACAAAGCCCTTAGACTCAACTAGGTTCAAGTCACTTAGTAGGTCTATTGGAATTTGTCATATGCCTTGATGAGTTTTGGTGATTGACCCCTTATAGAGAGCTCAAGCAAAGAGAGCAACCTTGCATGTTGAAATAAGCAAAAAACTTGATCAACTTTATGCTTCTTTATTAATTGGTGAGTATTTTTGGTTGTGCTTATATATATTCTTATATGGCTTTTTATTCAATAAGTGTGCCTTGCTTGGTTTGTAATCCATGTCACCTCTATGTTCAAACATGCATTTTTGGATTAGGAGAATTGATTGGGAAGTTCATTTCAATGACCTATAATTTATCTCCATGACATGTGAACTTGATTATGACATGCTCAAAATGATATGCATGAAATGGCTTTTGATTGCTCTAATGCAAATGTGTGTGAATGCAAATGAGAAGACTAATCAATAAGGATCTTGTATCCATGCAATTAATAAGGATTTTATATCCAAATTAGTCTTCTCTCTCTTCTCAACGGTTAACCAAGACTACTATCATATGGATATTTATCCGAAAAAATCGAATAGGATCTCTTGATCCAATGTCTTGGTTAGCCTTTAAGGATTGATATTGTTATTTGTGTGTTGACAATTCTTTGAAAACACTATATCTTGTTTAATTATGACAAAAGGGTGCTAATTGGTTTGAATTCCTTTGGAACCCTTTTGATGTTCACTTTTCCAAATACCATTTGCTTGAACTATGATGTTACATGTCTTACATCCAAAGCAACTAAGTCACACATTTTCTTCTTAAAAATAAAACCTCATGATTTTCTCTCAATTAATTAAGTTGCATAAAGTTGTTGTATATGATTATGCACTTATCTTGCAAATAACTCTCTTTGCTAAAGTGACCCGTTTGGGGAAAGCTCACTTGCATATCTTGTGACAAAAAGGGGGAGTAGTGTGGTTTATTTAAGGTGGTTGCATATTTGGAGAGATTGTCCTATTTAGGGGGGAGTATTTGCATTGGTTGCTTGTTGCATGTTGTAGTTTTCTTTTATTATGCAAATTGCTTTTATTTATTATCTCTTTTGATCACCTCACATACACTTGTCTTAGAAAGTGTAGTTTCTTTGTTTTGTAGGGATGGCTATTCTACAAGAGCTTGAAGTTTTGAAGACCTAGTATCTAGGTATCTATTTGTAATGTAGAATTTCTTTTGTTGACCTCTTGTTTTAATTTTTATTTGTGAGGATGATTTGTGAGTGGTGGTTTTGTCACGAAATAGCCAAAGGGGGAGATTGTAAGTTCTTTGTTTTTTGATTGGCTCATTTCGTTGACAAACCACATGGGGTTTTGCTTGTAAGGGTAGATTAGGCCTTCTTATTCATGATCAAATGTCGATGGCATTTCCTAGCTCAAAAGCACTTCAAAGGTATATCTCTTGTTTAACACTCTTTGAAGAGATTTAGTTGCACACACACACATCTCATACATTCTCATATTTATCATATGTTGTGTGGCTCTCTTAGGTGCATACTTATGTTTTATTTCCCTTCTTGCATGCCCATTTTCATTGCATCCTAGTTGGATAGGCATAGGATAGAAAATCCTACAAAAAACATAATGACCGCTGTGAATTATCATAGCGGTAGACACATCGGTCTTTCATCAGTAAGGCATCGATGTCTCACCGCTCCTTTTGCGTTGTGAATTACTCACATCGGTGAGCCCACCAGTTGGTCACCGCTGTGATACCGATGTGATAATTAACAGCGGTGGGAAACACAGTGTGTGACCGCTGTGTGACCGCTGTGACTACAGTTGGATTAATGAAATAGAACCCTGATGGAAATGGTGAGATCTATGATTAGTTTCTCATAATTACCAAATTCCTTCTGGGATATGCCTTACAAACAGCGGCATACATTTTGAATGTAGTGCCATCCAAATCTGTTCCTAAGACTCCCCTAGAGTTGTGGAATGGTCGTAAAGCTAGTTTGCAACATTTCCGCGTATGGGGGTGTCCAGTACACGTGCTGAAAAACAGAAGTGGAAAGCTAGACTCCAAGTCTGTGGTTTGCCTATTTGTAGGATACTCCAAGGAAACCAGAGGTGGACACTTCTATAGTTCGGAAGATAACAAAGTATTTGTATCGACAAATGCAATGTTTCTTGAGGACAATTATATTAGTGACCATAAACCTCATTCTAAGATTGTATTGAATGAGTTAGAGCCTGGTGAGATTAGTGCTTCATCAACAAGAGTTGTTGATCCACAAACATCTGAGAGTCAGATGGTTCCTGATCAGGATACACTATCACCTAGACGTAGTGGGAGGGTTGTAAGACAATCTGAATGCTATTTAGGTATAGGTGAGGGACAAAGTGTTGTCTCTACTGATAGTGTGGATGATCCATTGACATTTAAGAATGCAATGGAAGATCTTGATAAAGAGGAATGGCTTAAAGCCATGAATCTCGAGATGGAGTCCATGTACTCAAACTTAGTATGGGATCTTGTAGACTTACTGGATGGGGGAAAACCAGTAGGATGTAAGTGGATCTAAAAGAGAAAGAGAGGAGTAGACGGGAAGGTAGAGACCTTCAAAGCAAGGCTAGTGGATAAGGGTTATACCCAGAAAGAGAGGGTTGATTATGAAGAGACCTTCTATCCAGTAGCCATGTTTAAGTCTATTAGGATTCTCTTATCCATTGCTGCCTATTTCGATTATGAAATTTGACAAATGGACGTCAAGACTGCATTCTTGAATGGCAATCTTGACGAGAGCATCTATATGATGCAACCAGAGGGATTCGTGTCTCCAGATCAAGAGCAAAATGTTTACAAGTTGCAAAGGTCCATATATGGACTTAAGCAAGCATCTAGATCTTGGAACATCAGTTTTGATGACGTGATCAAAACCTATGGCTTTAAACAGAACATCGATGAGCCTTGTGTCTACAAACGCGTCATTGACAAAAAGGTAGTTTTCTTAGTCCTATACGTGGACGACATCCTACTCATTGGGAATGATGTGGGAGTGTTATCTGATTTAAAGGGCTGACTGGCTAGCCAATTCCAAATGAAAGATTTGGGAGAGGCGAGTTATGTTCTAGGAATCCAACTTATAAGGGATCGTAAGAACAAACTCATAACACTGTCTCAAGCATCGTATATCGATAAGATTTTATGCGTTTTTCGATGCAGAACTCCAAGAAAGGTAATTTACCTTCTAGACATGGAGTTCACTTGTCTAAGGAATATTTTCCTAAGACACCTTAAAAAGTTGAGGATATGAGACATGTACCCTATGCATCAGCAGTAGGTAGTCTCATGTATGCTATGTTATGCACGAGACCGAACATCTGCTATGCGGTGGGAGTAGTCAGCAGGTACCAGTCCAACCCAGGATTGGATCATTGGGTTGCTGTCAAGACTATTCTCAAGTATCTTCGGGGAATGAGAAACTATATGCTAATGTATTCCGGACAGGATTTGATCTCGTTAGGATACACAGATTCTGATTTTCAGTCAGACAGGGATTCTAGAAAATCCACGCCTGGATCAGTTTTTACCCTAGGTGGTGGAGCCATTGTATGGAGAAGTATAAAGCAATCTTGCATTGCTGACTCCACCATGGAAGCCGAATATGTAGCCGCTTGTGAAGCTGCTAAAGAGGCTGTTTGGCTCCGTAAATTCTTGAGTGATCTGGAAGTTGTTCTAGATCTGGAAGTTGTTCTAGATCTGGATAAGCCCATCACACTTTATTGTGATAATATTGGTGCTGTAGCTAATTCCGAAGAACCAAGAAGCCATAAGAGAGGGAAGCATATAGAGAGAAAGTATCATCTCATTAGAGAGATAGTGCAGAGAGGAGATGTGATCGACACCAAAATAGCCTCACAAGACAATCATGCTGATCGATTTACGAAGACCTTAGCGGCTAAATTTTTTGGGTCACCTAGATGGTCTAGGGTTACGAGACATGCCTTACATGCTTTAGTACAAGTGGGAGATTATTGGGGCTTATTCCCTAAAGATGTAATTTGTAAATGGATTTATGAAATAAAAAAAAAGTTCAATTCATTCTTGTTGTGTTGTTTATTTTATAACTTGTGCATATATGAACATCCTAGATTGCCGGATGTAATCTCGAACTCTGTATATGAGTGTCATATACAGATAGATAAAGTAAGAGACGTGCAATCTAAAGAGTCCATAGATAACAAATAAAGCTGGGTACTTTATTTGTGGTTAATCTATAGCTGCGGTCCATTCTGTAATGTACGGTGATTCTATCCTGAATCATTCATATGAGATATGGGAATGAAGGCACCTTGAATGATGTGATCATATAGGACTGAGCCATGATCTATATGAATCTCTCACCAAGATCCGTTTACTGATGAGATTCATATATATCAACTAATGATGGCTATATGTGGGTGATCTTAATCCTGAATGTCTTATCGACTCCTTCAGGTTAGATCGTGGTCTTTGATATATCATGGGTGAGGTCAGATGCAGTTCCTGATCAATATACTCCGTATGTTGGGATTGCGGTTTGGCTTGTGGCTGGGAAGGTATGTACACAATAGAGGAATCCACTCCTTCTTGTGAGAAGTAGATGGTAGTTCCCTTAAGGGTTGATTCGGGGCTTGGACAATATGAGCGCTCTCCTAATTCCGTGAGAAAATAGGATTTATTATCCATTAGAGAATCAACAGTACTTAAAGGATATATGTAATTAGAGAGGTATAATGGACATTATGACCCAGCTCTAATTATGAACTACTGTGGAGGATCACACCATGTGTAATAGCTATATCGATGGACACCGAGTTATATCGGTCTGTGTAAAAGCGTCTACAGTTGAGAGAGTGCAGCTTCGGGTTTTTAGTGGAATAACACTGGAGTTAATAATCAAGGAATATTAATTAAAGAGTTTAATTAATGATTCCGAGGATTATTGGAGCTCAAAATACTGTGGGTCCATTAGGTCCCCTTGCTAGCCCGATCGATTTAGGTAATAAGGATCATGGTTAATTAATTGGATTGTCCAATTAATTGTGTTACGAAAGTGACACGTATTTATTCAGGAATTAATTGAATAATTAGATTATTTTATTAATGAATAATGGTGATTAATTAAATTAAATAATAAGATTATTTAATCATGTTATTAATCACTAAATGGAGGATGTTTGTTGATATTTGTTTTTGAATAAAATATGATAATATGATTATTTTATTTTATTAAATTATATTTTGAATTTTGAATTTAAATAGTTTGAATTCAAATCATATTAAATAAAATAAATATTAATCAATATCTTTAAAGATATTTGATTTCTTAAAAGATTAGATTAATTGGTTTTTGATTAAATTGATTTTGAATTTAAAAAAAAAGAAAAAAAAAAGAAAGAAACAAAAAGAGAGAAACAAGTGGTGTGCGTGAGATAAAAACAAAAGAGAGAAAAGTAATGTGTGCAAGGGTTGCACTATTGATAAAAAAATAAAAATTAATAATTTTTTTAAACAACTAGAATTGTTCTAGTTTTTTTTGTATTCTCTTGGAAGAAATAGTTTCTTCATATTCTCTCTACATCCTCCTAAATTCCTGAGTACATGACGAGCCCACACGCAGTTACCAGTTCCGGGATATAGCTAGGAAGATCAGTGGTACAGACCAGGGCATATCGTAAAGTGAAGGAGCCTCCAAACGTTGGTAAGGTTCTATATATTTTTATATTGATTACAATTTCCTGAGTTTACATATTGTATGTATTATTAGTTCCGGAAAAATAATTACGGTCTCAAGTTCACTGGTTTCAGATCATTTATGATCTGTATTAAAAATTTTAAAACATATTTCCGCTGCGTTCCCAGTGAATTGGGTTCCAACAATTGGTATCAGAGCCAATTTTTTTTCCGGAACAGAAAATTGTTTTCGATGCTCCTGTATGTATGATTGTGTATGCACTATTTAAATTGACTGTATGTTGTTTTTGTATTCATATTAAATTTGTTAATTTACAAAAACATGATTGATCGTTAATTATATGGTACTGTGGATTTAGGGTTCATGGGTTGTATAATTTTTTTTAAAATTTTTAATTTTTTTTTTCCTGTTATTGTATTATAAAAATAATGTAACCTATATTGAAGACCTGGAACAATCGAGAAGTCGGAAGGGCGAAATCGGAAATACGCGTGACAGGTATTGTTCACCGTACTGTTCACGACACTGTTCACCATCACTGTTCATGCAGGGGTACTGTTCACGCGGCGTTGTTGGGCATTGTTCACATATTTTTGCACGGTTCTGTTGGCAAGTGTTGCCTAGTGCGTTCCGTGCGGATTTCCTGTTTCGGATTAATGAGATGAATCGGAGTGACCTGAAGAGACTGGAAGACTCAAAAATTACAAGAAGACCAAGGAATACCTTGGGGATATTTATGTAATTTTGGATTTCAATTTTTTTAGGTTAAATAATCCACAGTACTTGGTCAATTCATGTATGTTTTATATTATGTGATGATAAAAGCATTGTCATGCATACGTATGTCATTTAGATTAGATTTGCTTACACAAATATATTTGATATGTCATACATGCATCATAGCCTAATTTTTTATGTATTTTCTTAATATGATTAAAATCAGTAAATACATTATTGGCTATGAAAATGAGATTAGTTTTTTAATTGTTAGAAAACTTGTTAATTCTCATTAATATTAATCTGGTTATTAAAGTGTTTAATAAGTTAGATTAATAGGGTCATTTATTGTAATTAGTATTAATATGATTAATGACCTAACAATAAATGAACCGAAAAAAGTGTTAGAGTTTTAATAGTTAAAACTTGGTAAACACTATCATAATAATCCGAGCTTAGTAAATAGTTTACAAAAGCTTAGATTATTCACTAATAGATTAGATATTTAATAGTTAAAAATCATTAATAATTTATTAGTTAATTAGAATTTATTTCTAATAATGAATTTGTTAATGCGCTATATAACTTGATTAAAGTTAGCCGTTTGATCCAATAGAGTCTAGGTGCATTAACGGATAATAGAAAACCCTAATTGTTAAATAGTGAGTGGGAGAGGGATATATGACATATATATCCCACAGTCTCCATCATTAGTTCAACACCGTGATATCCGAGTGGGGACTCATGACGGCTTTGCTTTTGTCCTCCCTAAGGAGGGTTTCCACAAAGATCAATACCAAGGTTGACTTCCTAACGGATAGGATTTCTGAGGGTATTTTGGGATTGACCGACCCTAAGGCGGCTATTCTCGAGTTAAGCTCGTGAGATCTGAAATGGTGGGTTACACTCACGAAGGTTTTGATTAAGTTTTGTTAATTAAAAACCTGACTGAATAAACGATGGTCGAATGATATGGAATAAGAGTTATTCTAGAATATCATTTGATTGAGAATGTCTCGGTCCAACATGCAAAGACTTGACCGACCCTAAGGCGGCACTTCTTTGTGGTATGTTGGATTGTCGTGGTATAGTAACTGTTTTTTGGGTATTTCTAGTTCGTTAAATATGTTCACGCATCATGTTTAAATTTATGCTAAAGCACTCGCACTTGTTTTAATAAATGACTGAATGAATGTTTTATTTATTTCAGCAATTATGTCTTCTGCATTACTTCAAATTCTCGCAAACGACAAATTAACTGGTGATAACTACACTAAGTGGAAACTTAATATTAATGCAATATTGGTCACCAAAGACCTCAAGTTTCTGCTTACGAAGGAATGTCCTCTGGTGCCTGCTACCAATGCCACACGAACTGTTCATGAGGCATACCAGCGATGGGTCTCGTCTGATGAGAAGGCCCGAACATATCTGTTAGCTTCTATGACAGACGTGCTTGTCACAAAGTACGAAGCAATGACTACAACATTCGAAATTATAGAGTCATTGCAAGCTATGTTCGGGCAGCCCTCCGAGCAAAAGTGACACGAAGTTGTTCGTTCCGCTATGCTCGCTCGCATGAAGAAAGGTACATCAGTTCAGGAACATGTCCCGAGCATGATGTCCTACTTCAACACGGCATAAGTCAATAGCGGGGCCATTGACGAACCCAGTCAAGTGAGCATCATACTGACGACTCTTTAGAAGAGTTTCGATCAGTTTAAGAACAACTACGGGATGAACAAGTTAAGGTTTAGTCTCACACAGTTGCTCAATGAGCTCGCTACTTTTGAGTCCTTGACTAAGGACAGCAAAAGTAAGACCATTGAGGCAAATGTTACCGAACCATCTTCCTCCAATAATAAGAAGAGGAAGAGGTCTGCTGGAAAGGCGAATGGTAAGCCCAAACCCAAGAAGTCCCAAAGCAAAAAGAAGGGCACCTCCACCGACCAAGACAAAGGAAAATGTTTCCATTGTAACAAGGTCGGGCACTGGAAGAGGAACTGTCCTCAGTACCTGGAGGCGGTAGCCAAGAAGAAGAAGAAAGGTAAATATGATTTACTTGTTCTTGAATCTTGTTTAGTGGAAGATGATTCTTCACCTTAGATTATTGATTCGGGGGCCACTAACCATGTTTGTTCTTCTTTGTAGTGGACGGATTCTTGGACACAGCTAGAGGAGGGAGCCTTCTCCATGCGTGTGGGGTCGGGGGATGTCGTGTCGGCCAAAGCAGTGGGAGCAATAAGATTGCAATTTTGTAAAAATAATAGTTTTTTATTATTGAACAATGTTTTTTATATTCCTTGATTTACACGGAATTTGATTTCTGTTTCTAAGTTGTTAGAACAATTATATTCTGTTTCTTTTAATAATAAGTTTGTTATTATTGGAAAGAATGATATGAATATTTGTTCAGGAATTAATGAAAACAATTTGTTTGTGTTAAGACCGTTAATACATACTACACTGCTTAACACCGAAATGTTTAAGGTTGAAAAACCTAAAACTAAACGACATAAGATTTCTCCAGATAATGACACGTATCTCTGGCATCTAAGGATTGGTCATATCAACCTTGACCGGATAGACAGACTAGTAAAAAGTGGACCTTTAAGTGAGTTAAAGGTTGGCACCTTATGTTAGGATTATGCTCAATGGCAAGAGTGTAATAATGTAATTGACAATCTTCTCATATTAATAAAGTGAATTC
Source organism: Dipteronia sinensis (assembly GCA_033220585.1). Taxonomy (NCBI): domain Eukaryota; kingdom Viridiplantae; phylum Streptophyta; class Magnoliopsida; order Sapindales; family Sapindaceae; genus Dipteronia; species Dipteronia sinensis. Next base: position 32,330,606 of record CM065637.1, read on the forward strand.
TGATTCTTACAAATTACTTATAGCATTTATTATTATAATTGTCAAGGTAAATAATCATAAGGTCAAAACGCTATGAGACATGAAGAATTGTTCATACATCCGGATATGTATGAGGTAGACACAATTCTTTAGTTAGTCTTGAATAACGTTCACAACCTAAGTTAAAGGTTGGGCACCTCTATCTTGTTAAAGTGGTAGAATTCTTTTACTAGCATTTGAGTGGGATCAAATGAATATGATGAGTCTAAAATCATCGAAAGGTTTTCGAGTAAAAGAATCTAGTGCACTAGGTGCATTGAACTGGATCACAATGAAATACTTTATCTAGAACCGTCACTAGATATAAGTTTTTTCATTAAAGAGGACAATCGGAGAGTCTATCTTAATCCTGAGATAAATGATGCACCTATGGTTGCAAGTGTTATCATTAGAGCTATCAATGAGTACGATTATATAGCATAGTCTATCCTCGATAGTTTGGTGGTATACATTTGTTAATCGATAGAGGACTTCATTTATAGATATGGACATCGTGGCTCCATTTATTAAATGAGAGTATAATATCATCATACGGATGTTTTGAGGTATTGGATATTAAATCTCAACGTTGAGTTTTCAATAATGATTATTGAAAACATGGCTTCTGGACAAGTCAAAGTATCCAAGTTCGAAATGTGGTCATATGAGGAAATATGGTAACTTGGAGAGCTATAGGCGGTCTATGAGCTCTTGGTTATTACTGATATTATTCACGAGGATACACCATCTCCTATAAGAGTGTCTAGGGTATGAATGAGAAACATCTCCTTATTCTATCTTTATTTAAGAGTTCAATTTTAGCTCTTTAGTGGAATGAGTTAAAATTAATAGATTGGACTTAAGTGAATCATTTGTTGATTGTGATTAGGTTGTGTCTATTGAAGCTTAAATTTAGATAGCCCGCCAAGATCCCCAATCCACACGTATTTGCATGGATCACTTGATATATTCTACCGGGCCGATTTAAGGGTCCATCTAGAATTGTTTTTAATATATCAAGAATATAATATGTCTATTATTTAATTAATGGGCTGCACTATTATATTAATATATTAAAAGGAGACATGTGGGCTTGTTTCTTTTAGTAAGAATGAGTCTGGTTCACATGTGGGCTTTTATTTAAAGTCCAATGGATTAAATGAAATAAGAAAATAATATATGGCCCATTTATATAAGTGGGGCGGCAAGGTGTATATATTAACCTAATATATTATTTTGTTTCATTGTTTTAATTAAATAAGAATTAGTTAATTTATTAATTAATTGTTTAATTAAGAAACAATTTTTTTTTCTGATCAGGAAATATATTTCCTAAAGTTATACTATTGGTAGTAGTATATTAAAAGTAAAAGACTTGTTTGATAAGAAAATAAAAAATTAATTTTATTTATTTAATCAAATAAGAAGTCTTTTTATTTAGTCAATAAAAGAATAAAAATATCTATGAGTTGGATTAGGTTTTGAAGTCTAAAGGTTGATGGAAATTAGGGTGCAACACAAACTCTTTTTGGTATGTGATTTGCGGCAACCCTAGTCCATTTAGAGGAAGATTTCGGCAATCCTAAATAGAAGAGGAAGCAAAATTTCGGCCACCTATATAATACCACATATAGAATTCGGCCACAATAGTTGATTGAATGATTCAATTTTTCTTCTTCTTCTCAATTCATAGAAAAGGATAATTTTTATTCTACTAAACATAAAAGAGAGAAGAGATTATTCTTTGATAGTACACTGATTGCTTATTCATCAATAAGCTTGTGTGTACAACATCGAATTAGGTTCACGCGAGTTTTGATCATTACATTGAGAACTCAAAAGTGACCGGGAATAATTTTTGTCTTCTTTAGATTGTTTTGTGACTAACAAAAGAAAAAGAAAACTTTGTTCATCCATTCTCAGGTTTGCAATTCAAAGAAAAAGGGAGACCACGCTCCTAGGTGATTCACGTACGTGTCCGGATTGAAAGATCTCGCGGTACTGTTCACGGGGGAGGGGGGGGGGGGGGGGGGGGGGGGGGGGGGGGGGGGTACTGTTCACGATCACTGTTCACGCGGGTACTGTTCACGGCATCGGAAAAGATTTTGCGGATTACCAATCGACGTAAGTCAATCGGATCACGCGTCAAGAGGTATTTAACTCTAACCGTATATATTTTAGTTTAATTAATTAAAAGGTTAAGGTTCAACTTTGAGAAAAATTTTAAAACCATACGAAATCTATTTTTCGTTTCTTCCGCTGCGTTTTATATCGATTTTTCCCTACACCTTACCTATCTGCGAATCCTGTTTAGAAGGTAAGTTGACTAAGAGACCTTTTACTGGAAAATGACTTAGAGCTATAGAGCCACTAGAACTCATACATACAGACGTCTGCAGACCGATGAATATTAGAGCTAGGGGCGGATATGAGTATTATGTCACCTTTATAGATGACTACTCAAGATACAGATATGTCTACCTGATTCAACGAAAGTCGGAAACATTGAAAAGTTCAAGGAATTCCGAGCTGAAGTTGAGAATCAATTTAGTAGGACTATCAAGTCACTACGATCAGATCGTGGAGGTGAGTACCTTGACCAAGAGTTTGAAGACTTCATGGTCGAGCATGGGATAGTTTCCCAACTCACAGCTCCTGGTACACCTCAGCAAAATGGTGTAGCGGAGAGGAGAAATAGAACCCTGATGGAAATGGTAAGATCTATGGTTAGTTTCTCATAATTACCAAATTCCTTCTGGGATATGCCTTACAAACAGCGGCATACATTTTGAATGTAGTGCCATCCAAATCTGTTCCTAAGACTCCCCTAGAGTTGTGGAATGGTCGTAAAGCTAGTTTGCAACATTTCCGCGTATGGGGGTGTCCAGTACACGTGCTGAAAAACAGAAGTGGAAAGCTAGACTCCAAGTCTGTGGTTTGCCTATTTGTAGGATACTCCAAGGAAACCAGAGGTGGACACTTCTATAGTTCGGAAGATAACAAAGTATTTGTATCGACAAATGCAATGTTTCTTGAGGGCAATTATATTAGTGACCATAAACCTCATTCTAAGATTGTATTGAATGAGTTAGAGCCTGGTGAGATTAGTGCTTCATCAACAAGAGTTGTTGATCCACAAACATCAGAGAGTCAGATGGTTCCTAATCAAGATACACTATAGACGTAGTGGGAGGGTTGTAAGACAACCTGAATGCTATTAAGGTATAGGTGAGGGACAAAGTGTTGTCTCTGCTGATAGTGTGGATGATCTATTTACATTTAAGAATGCAATGGAAGATCTTGATAAAGAGGAATGGCTTAAAGCCATGAATCTCGAGATGGAGTCCATGTACTCTAACTCAGTATGGGATCTTGTAGACTTACCGGATGGGGTAAAACCCATAGGATGTAAATGGATCTAAAAGAGAAAGAGAGGAGTAGACGGGAAGGTAGAGACCCTGAAAGCAAGGCTAGTGGCTAAGGGTTATACCCAGAAAGAGAGGGTTGATTATGAAGAGACCTTTTCGCCAGTAGCCATGTTTAAGTCTATTAGGATTCTCTTATCCATTGCTGCCTATTTCTATTATGAAATTTGGCAAATGGACATCAAGACTGCATTTTTGAATGGCAATCTTGACGAGAGCATCTATATGATGCAACCAGAGGGATTCGTGTCTCCAGATCAAGAACAAAAGGTTTGCAAGTTGCAAAGGTCCATATATGGACTTAAGCAAGCATCTAGATCTTGGAACATCAGGTTTGATGATGTGATCAAAACCTATGGCATTGAGCAGAACGTCGATGAGCCTTGTGTCTACAAGCGCGTCATTGACAAAAAGGTAGTTTTCTTAGTCCTATACGTGGATGACATCCTACTCATTGGGAATGATGTGGGAGTGTTATCTGATGTAAAGGGCTGACTGGCTAGCCAATTCCAAATGAAAGATTTGGGATAGGCGAGTTGTGTTCTAGGAATCCAACTTATAAGGAATCGTAAGAACAAACTCATAGCACTGTCTTAGGCATCGTATATCGATAAGATTCTTATACGTTTTTCGATGCAGAACTCCAAGAAAGGTAATTTACCTTCTAGACATGGAGTTCACTTGTCTAAGGAATAATGTCCTAAGACACCTCAAGAAGTTGAGGATATGAGACGTGTACCCTATGCATCAGCAGTAGGTAGTCTCATGTATGCTATGTTATGCACGAGACCGGACATCTGCTATGCAGTGGGAGTAGTCAGCAGGTACCAGTGCAACCCAGGATTGGATCATTGGGTTGCTGTCAAGACTATTCTCAAGTATCTTTGGGGAACGAGAAACTATATGCTAATGTATTCTAGACAGGATTTGACCCCGTTAGGATACACAGATTCTGATTTTCATTCAGACAGGGATTCTAGAAAATCCATATCTGGATCAGTTTTCACCCTAGGTGGTGGAGCCATTATGTGGAGAAGTATAAAGCAATCTTGCATTGCTGACTCCACCATGGAAGCCGAATATGTAGCCGCTTGTGAAGCTGCTAAGGAGGCTGTTTGGCTCCGTAAATTCTTGAGTGATCTGGAAGTTGTTCTAGATCTGGATAAGCCCATCACACTTTATTGTGATAATAGTGGTGCTGTGGCTAATTCCAAAGAACCAAGAAGCCACAAGAGAGGGAAGCATATAGAGAGAAAGTATCATCTCATTAGAGAGATAGTGCAGAGAGGAGATGTGATCGACACCAAGATAGCCTCACAGGACAATCATGTTGATCCATTTACGAAGACCTTACCGGCTAAAGTGTTTTTGAGTCACCTAGATGGTCTAGGGTTACGAGACATGCCTCACATGCTTTAGTGCAAGTGGGAGATTGTTGGGGTTTATGCCCTAAAGATGTAATTTGTAAATGGATTTATGAAATAAAATAAAAGTTCAATTCATTCTTGTTGTGTTGTTTATTTTATAACTTGTGCATATATTAACATCCTAGATTGCTGGATGTAATCTCGAACTGTGTATATGAGTTTCATATATGGATGGATACAGTAAGAGACGTGCAATTCAAAGAGTCCATAGATAACAAATAAAGCTGGGTACTTTATTTGTGGTTAATCTATAGCTGCGGTCCATTCCGTAATGTACGGTGATTCTATCCTGAATCATTCATATGAGATATAGGAATGGAGGCACCTTGTATGATGTGATCATATAAGACTGGGCCATGATCTATATGAATCTCTCACCAAGATCCGTTTACTGATGAGATTCATATATATCAACTAATGATGGCTATATGTGGGTGATCTTAATCCTGAGTGTCTTATCAACTCCTTCAGGTTAGATCGTGGTCTTTGATATACCATGGGTGAGGTCAGATACAGTTCTTGATCAATATACTCTGTATGTTGGGATTGCGATTTGGCTTGTGGCTGGGAAGGTATGTACACAATAGCGGAATCCACTCCTTCTTGTGAGAAGTAGATGGTAGTTCCCTTAGGGTGTGTTTGGTACGCGGGACGGGACGGGACAAGGTGGGACAACTTGTTCTTGTCCCACGTTTGGCGCGACCTTAGTATAGGACAGGAAGAGACAAGGTGGGACAAAAATCACAAAAAATTGTCCCACCCAAGACCCTAGGACAACTTGTCCCATGGCATAGGACAAGTGTCAAAAAGACCAATTTACCCTTTAAATGTTCAAATAATTACAAACATATCCAATATATTATGTTATATATATTATAAATATATATATAAATTATAATTACATATAATATATATTATAAAATTATATATTATATGTAATTATAATTTATATATATAATAATATTTAATAATATATATACTAAATCATATATATATATTATATATAATAATATATATATATCATATATATATTATGTTATATATTAATATATAATATATATTATATATGATATAATATAATATATATATATATATATAAAATACATTATATATGATATATATATTATATATATAATATAATAATATATATTAATATATATATAATACATTATATATGATATATATATATCCTATATATATTATTATATATAATATGTATATTACATATATAATATTATATATATATATTAAATATTATTATATATAATAATAATTTATTTAATATATTATATATTATTATATATAATTTTATAATATATATAATATTATATATGTAATTATGATTTATATATATTATTAAATATTATTATATATAATAATAATATATTAAATATATTATATATTATTATATATAATTTTATAATATATATAATATATATATGTAATTATAATATATATATTTTTTTATATATATTTTATATATATTATATATATATATTTAATATATATTTATATAGTTTTTCATAATATATATCATATATATTATATTATTATATATATAGGATACATATATATATATATAATATACAATATATATTATTAATATATATACATATATTATAATATATATAATATTATATTATTAATATATACATATATTATAATATATATAATATTATATTTTTTATATGTACAAATATTTAATATTATTTATATATATCTTATATATTATTATATATAATGATATAATATATCATATTATTAAATAATTATAATATATTTCAATTATAATATTACTATTTGTATAAAATATAATAATATTGTAATTGAAAACAAGAGGTCATTTGAACCCTTTTGTTTTTGTTAAATATTATAATATATTTCAATTACAATATTTATTTAATATTGTTAAATACGATATATAAAAATTGTTTAATATTAGACAAAACAAGGAGGGCACTCTGGTCATTTGAATCTCTTGTCCCGTCCTGTCCCAGCCATACCAAACGTATAACAATACAGTCCGCAGTCCTGTCTCATACATTCCAAACACGTCATGGAACAACTGTCATGTCCTGTCCAGTCCAGTCCAGTCCAGTTCCGTCCAGTCCCGTCTCCGTACCAAACGCACCCTTAAGGGTTGATTCGGGGCTTGGACAATATGAGCACTCTCCTAATTCCGTGAGGAAATAGGATTTATTATCCATTAGAGAATCAACGGTACTTAAAGGATATATGTAATTAGAGAGGTATAACAGACATTATGACCCAGCTCTAATTATGAACTACTGTGGAGGATCACACCATGTGTAATAGCTATATCAATGGACACCGAGTTGTATCGGTCTGTGTAAAAGCGTCTACAGTTGAGAGAGTGTAGCTTCGGGTTTTTAGTGGAATAACACTGGAGTTAATAATCAAGGAATATTAATTAAAGAGTTTAATTAATGATTCTGAGGATTATTGCAGCTCAAAATACTGTGGGTCCATTAGGTCCCCTTACTAGCCCGATCGATTTAGGTAACAAGGGTCACGGTTAATTAATTGGATTGTCCAATTAATTGTGTTACGAAAGTGACACGTATTTATTCAGGAATTAATTGAATAATTAGATTATTTTATTAATGAATAATGGTGATTAATTAAATTAAATAATAAGATTATTTAATCATGTTATTAATCACTAAATGGAGGATGTTTGTTGATATTTGTTTTTGAATAAAATATGATAATATGATTATTTTATTTTATTAAATTATATTTTGAATTTTGAATTTAAATAGTTTGAATTCAAATCATATTAAATAAAATAAATATTAATCAATATCTTTAAAGATATTTGATTTCTTAAAAGATTAGATTAATTGGTTTTTGATTAAATTGATTTTGAATTTAAAAAAAAAAAGAAAAAAAAAAAGAAAGAAACAAAAAGAGAGAAACAAGTGGTGTGCGTGAGATAAAAACAAAAGAGAGAAAAGTAATGGTTGCAAGGGTTGCACTATTGATACAAAAAAATTAATAATTTTTTTAAACAACTAGAATTGTTCTAGTTTTTTTGTATTCTCTTGGAAGAAATAGTTCCTTCATATTCTCTCTACATCCTCCTAAATTCCTGAGTACGTGACGCGCCCACACGCAATTACCAGTTCCGGGATATAGCTAGTGTTGATGGTGATTTTTCGTCGTCACTATCAACGAACTTGTATCAAGCGAAAATAAGAACAGATAGGTGTAATACCGCAAGAAAACAATAAATCAAGAGATACAAATACGTGGTAAAAACTCCTTTTAACTGGAGAAAAATCCACGGGTTGTTGCTTGAGCAACACAGTCAAATCCACTATCAAAAATTCAATTACAAAGTATTTCTCTCTGACTTATTCTGCTAATTCACACCTGCCTCCATCATGTTTCTTACTGGGGTATTTATACATGTTATTTGCTAGGGTTTATGGTTGTGCTAGGGTTTGGTGTTGTGATACCCGCATTTTGTGTGATTTCCTAGTTCTAATTGAAGTCTGTCTCTTTATGGAATCTATCTTGTTTCCTGTTTTGGCTGAGTCCGAATCTACGTCGGATTCCTCGCCCTTTATCTGCGGGAAATCTGTTTGCCTTTCAATTGAACTCTGATAGTCGCATCGTTGCTTATTGTGGAGTTGCTTGCTTCTGATTCTATCCATATGTTTATGAAGTACTTGTCTTCGTTATCTGATCCCGAGTATGCCTGAGTATGCCGAGTATGCCCGGGCATGCCCGAGCCGGTTTCTTCGTCTGTGGTCGGGTTGCTTTACTCTTTGCCGAGTAAATTCCCTGGGGAATTTCTGCCCTTTAACGCTTGACTTTTCTCGACTTTGCTTACGTGGCCCCTTACTGTAATGACGTTTCCTCAATGATGATTTTTACTTATAACAGCTAGGAAGATCAGTGGTATAGACCAGGAGCATATCGTAAAGTGAAGGAGTCTCCAAACGTTGGTAAGGTTCTATATATTTTTATATTGATTACAATTTCCTGAGTTTACATATTGTATTTATTATTAGTTCCGGAAAAATAATTACGGTCTCAAGTTCACTGGTTCCAGATCATTTATGATCTGTATTAAAAATTTTAAAACATATTTCCGCTGCGTTACCAATGAACTGGGTTCCAACAACTACCCACAGCGGTACTCACAGCGGTCGAGCCCTGTTCTGCCCAAAACGATGTCGTTTTGCTTTGACCTGCTATATATACTTTGTTATCTCTCTCATTTCATTTTTGTGAGTTCAAGAAGCCATTTTTGTGTGTTCAAGCTTTCTTCAAGAGAGAGAAACTCCCAAGAACTCATCTTTACTCAACCAAACACAAATCCATGTGCATCTAACATCTTATAAGTATCATCTCATCATGGATTCTTCTTGCTTTCATTGACTAGGTAACTTGAACATGCCCTAAATCTCTTTGTATTTATTTATGTTCTTGTTTGCCTAGGATTAGCTCTTTTATTTTAATTTATTGCATATCTTTATGTTTAATGGCATTTATAACATGTTTGAGTTGTTGTTTGTTGGTTGAGAGCTTTGTTCATTGATAGCTAGCATTTAGGACGATTTTACCCTTCTAGCTAAATCTTCATGCATCTGCATTTAGATATTGATATATAGGATTTGCATCTATTGACATCTTTAAATCCTTAGATAAGCATTTATTGTAGCCTAGCATTAATTACATATTAGAGTTTTCATATATACTCACATAGGTTGCTTAATCTCTTCATTGATTGTTAAGATTTATGACTAAGTGGATTAGTGGACAAGCTTGTGGTCTAGAATCACTATTAAAGGCCCATTGGGTAGAGTGAAAGGGTTAGTGACGAAGTAGGTGTGACTTGAGATCAACCTAGGTTGTAAACTTTCATTCAAATAGTGGATTTGAGGACCGTATGTGGCTAGAAGGATAGCCCGTGAGTTTTTCCCAGTTGGAGGGTTTCTCACGTAAATCAATCCTTATATTTTTATTGTTTTCTGCATGTTTATGTTGGATTGGTTGATTGCTAATATGAGGTAGGACTATTAAAATTGATTAAGTCGAAAAGTTTGTAATAAATCAACTAAAACCTATCCACTCCCCCTCTAGGTTAGTAGACACACGCTATATAGTATTTTAAGTATTTAATATATTAAGAATCTAATTTGCACATTATTTATTTAATGGGCTGCTCCAATTATATTAATACATTAATGAGAGGCAGGTGAGCTTGTTTCTTTTAGTAAGAATGTGTCTGGTTCACATGTTTGTTTTTATTTAAAGCCTGAATGGATTAAATAAAATAAGAAAATAATATTTGGCTCATATTTTTGTGTGTGGGTGGCAAGGCTATAATAATAGCCTAAAATATTATTTTATTTTATTGTTTGATTAAATGGAAATTAATTAATCATTTAATTAAAAATCAAAATCTTTTTCTGACTAGGAATTATGTTTCCTAGTAGTATACTATTATAGTAGTATAATAAATATAAAAGACTTAATTTGGTAAGTAGATAAATAAAGTTTATTTATCTAATCAAATAAGGAAGTCTTTAATATAATCACAAATACACTATTTGAGTTGGATTAGGAGTCTTGGCGTGGAAAAGAAATCTTTTTTTGAAAAAGGATTCTTTGTCACCAAGTAAATCCACCTAGAGATAGGATTCTTGCCCACCAAGTAAATCCTCTTTAGGAAAGGATTTGTATACCTATATATATATTATTAATTTCGGAATTAATAGTGAGAGGAAGAAAAAAAGTTTTTTTTTTATAGAAAGAATTTTAAATTCTCTTGCTTTTGAATAAAAAAAAATTCCAACTCTAGAACATAGTGAAAATTCGGCCAAGAGGAAGAGAGAAAGATAGTTCTAAATTCGATAGTGCACTTGCAAGCCTTTACATAAAAAGGTTTTGTGCACACTTTCGATTTAGGTTCACGCGAGTTTCAATCATAACGATTGTGAATTCAAAAGTGATCGGAACGATCTTTCTAGGTTCTCGGAGTTTTTGTAATTAACGATCAAGAAAGAAGATTTCATTTTTCCATTCTCAGGTACACAATTCAAAGAATAGGGAGACCACGCTCCTAGGTGATTCATGTTCGTGATCGAATTGGAAGATCTTGCGGATTACCATCTACGCTAAGTCAATCGGATCACGCGACAAGAGGTATGATATCTTTTGAATATATGTATGTTTAATTAATTAAAGGGTTAAGGTTCAAATATTGGAAAATTTTTAAACTATACTAAATTCGTTTTTAGTCACGCTTCCGCTACGTTTTCGTATTTTTCCCTATCAAAGCTTCATTAACTTCTTGAATCTCTTCACCATTAGAACCATGTCTTCATCCTAGTCATCATCCTCCTTCTCAATCTTGGAGGTCTTCAAAGCTAACCCCTTTTGTTTCTTGGGAGGCGTAGAGGTAGGATCTCATCTAGACTCATAGGCTAGGAGCCCTCCAATCACTTCACTCGGCTTCATGTTCTTGTAATCACTATTTTCTTCAAGAGTCGTCACCTTAGATTCGAATCTAGCGGGAAATGACCTCATTTTCTTTTGCTTGATCCTCCTATCTAAGTACGGGTCACCTAGTTGACGACTTTGATTCACAATGTCCATCAACTTTACTTGGAAGTCAGTAAAGCACTCATGCTCCTCCATCCTAATTGTCTCAAATTGTGCTTGGAAGACTTGGAGCTTATAATCCTTAACCACTTCGGGTCCCTCATGTGTCGTCCTTAATATCTTCCAAGCTTCATGTGCATTTTTGGTGATTTGGATGAGTTTGTACTGATTCACATCCATTGCACTAAATAAGGCATGCATAGCCTTGTTGTTCCACTTCGAGGCTTCAAACTCTTGGGAACTCCACTGACACTTGGGCTTGAGCACATTACTTCCATCTTCGGCGGTCATGGTTGGTGGTGTGTATCCATCTTCATTCACCATCCAAACTCTATCATCTATCGCCGATAGGAAGAACTGCATCTTCCCCTTCCTTAAGGAGTAATTATCCCCCTTGAGCAATAGTGGTCTCGACGCTTCCTTTTTACTCACCCCAAAATCACTCATAGTGTTTGGGTCAATGAATGCAAATGAATGCAATAAACAAAATGCATACAAATGTAAGACACACATTCAAGAGTAAGCATCATCTAAGTATGTCTAAGAACCCGCTAAAAAGCGAAGAATATTCTAGTAATTTCGAGATTGACTCTCTCATTAGAGCATCCACAATGGGCAAGACCCAAACACAAGAACTATTGTGTATCACCTCATCATTTATGAGTCTTGTTTTCAAAAAATGGGTCTTCCCATTTGGATCCTCTCTAAATGGGTTTTTTTTTCCCAACAATGCAACTAAGATAAATTGGATCCATTTTTTATTTAACTTTTTCCAAACAATCATTACTCTTCTTTAAAATATTATATATATATTTTGATAAATAAATTATATAATATATTTTAAATATCAACACTATCAATAATTATTTAACAAATTATAATTAATTTAAAATTATCACAACCGAATTACATCCACAATCAAAATAAATATTTAATTTTATTAAAAATAAAATGTTATTTTATAATGTGACAAGTCTAGTATTCATAATTCAAGTCTAGTAAAATTAATTAAAAAAATTAATGTTTTCATTCAAATTATTATAATTTCATTAAAATAAAATTTTAAAAGTAAAAGTAAAATTATTTATATATTTTTATTATATATATAATTATTGAAATTAATAATTATATATTTTAATTTAAATAATCTAAATATATATATATATATATATATATATATATATATAAGCCCAATGATTAGGAGTTGTTGAGAACCAAACTCCAATCACTGGGCAAGACCAAAATTGAATTCCACATTTAGAACTCTTGGAACTCAATTTGGGTCTAGTCTAGTGGGTCCCACGTTTGGGGCTTGTTTTTTGGATCCCATTGTTCCCCATTATGCCCTCTATGAGACCCATTGAAAAGTGGCTCTTCTAAATCAGGTCTCTTTTGAGCCCAATTGTGGATGCTCTTAGTCTCTTAGTGTGTGTTTGATATGACTTTTGTAAGAATCAAAAACATTTTTTAAAAGTTAGAAGTTATTTTAAAGTTTTTTTTAGTTGTTTGACAAAACTCAAAAACAATATTTTTAATATATGAATTGTCTTAATTACCATTTATAAAAGTCATTTTATGTTTACTCGATGCTTTACCAAAAAACGTTTTTTGAGATTTTTTAAAACGTATAAATTGTCTCAAATACCCTTTATAAATTTTAGATATTCCACCATATAACTCTTTCATTATAAATACAATGTCAACACTCTTTTTTTATAATTCACACAATCAAAAGCTATTTTTAAAAGGGAGCCCCCCCCCCCCCCCCCCCCCCCCCCCCCCCCCCCCCCCCCAATGTAGCTATTTTTAAAAGAGAAACTATCTTCCTCCCCCCTGTAGTTTGCTATATTAGACACTTTGCCCCCTCTAGTTTCAATAATAGCCAATCAACCCATTGAAACCCAAAATATTGGTCTTTTTCCTCTTCTATCAAGCTTTCCATCCAAAATAATGTTGACCGTTAATTGAAAAATTAAAACGCTTCCATTAGGGATTGAACCCTCGACCTTGTGATCAAAAGCCACAAGCCCTAACCAGATGATTTGTTGATTTAAATGTATATAGAGTTATATAGCTTTATAATTTGTGTATTGAATGGGTTGTTAATCGATTATTACCAACTTTTTCGATTAGTCAATATTAAACATATAACCCAATAAAATAAACATACAAAATTAAGTAAAAGTGCGGAAATATAAATAACACTTGATTTTGACGTCGAAACCCTTCAACAAGGGAAAAATCACGGGCTATCCTTCTAGCCACACATGATCATAGAAATCCACTATATGAGTAAAAAGTTACACCCTCAAGTGATACTCGGACTCTCACTCTTGACAACCTCAGGCTATGGACACTACCACTAGCCACTCTTGGTTCAATCCCTAGTGATATCCCCTGATCCACTACTCTTGACGTGAGCACCTCCTATTCTACCCGACGGGCCTTTTACAGTGGCACTTGACCAATGCTTGCCAACCCACCCTTGGTTGCAAGTCTTCAATGCTTGTGCAACTTCACCCCGAAGCCACAAGACTTTGACTCAATAAAGAGTATAAAGGTCTAAGTGTGTATATGACACTCAAATGCTATAATGTGCAAGACCAAACACAAAATTTTTAACTAGATGTTATAATGCCATTAAACAACCTAGTTATCAAACAATGCCTATAGGCCCATATATAAGGACTCAATAAGATGCAAAGGATTCTAGCAACCTAATTGTCAAATAAAGTCCAATTAACACACGTTTTCACAACATATAATCAAGGGCAATAAATGTGCAATCAACAAATGCAATCAATGATTCATACACAATAATGTCTAAATGCAAAGCAAGGAGACTTAGCTTGAAGGGCAATATGGTCCTAAATTCTAGCTATCACAAACAAAACCCAATCATGTTATCATTCAACAATAAATGCATTTAGTAAATGATTTCTAATTCAATAATGAATGTGGCAAAAAAAAGTTAGAGAATATGGAGTTGAGTTTCTAATTCTAGAAACTCTTCTAGAAATGCTGACTAGAATTTCTAACTATTTCCACAAATAATATTAAAACTCATTTAATTGTAAAATAAAATAGGAGAGAGAATGTAATAATTGTTTTATTATGATTAGTCAAAAAATAGATACATATTTGATTTTAGATAATTGCATCAGAGATAATATGCATTTCTCTACAAAATTTTTAAAAGTGGATCTATTTTAAATAGAAATACAAATGTGGTACTATTTAGAAACTCAAAAATACATAATAGCATTGCAGATGTTATGAGTTCGAGGGTTCATTACCTGACTAAGGGATAGTTTCCCTTATTAAAAATACATTTGTTATTTTCAAAACGCAAACAATGTCTCTATCCATGTCTGAATCTAGGAGATGGCTATGGTACAAAGGGTGGGTGTGCTTTGTACCATACAACAACACAAAAATCAATATATAAACAATAAAAAAAAAGTTAGTGTTAGCCAACCAAAAAAAGCAACCGGTTTCAACCGGTTGCTGTAGGTTTAATAAATTTTGAATATAATATATAAATATATATTAATAATGTAATTATATTATATTACATAATAATTAATAAAATGTAATTTGATGTAAAAAAATATTGAAAAAATTCATTTAAAATATACGAAAATTAGAAATATTATTATTTAAGATAAAAAAAATGTATAAAAAATTTTGAATTTCAAGAACAAGTTCAACGTTGGTTGAACAAGTTTAACGTTCGTATTAACGTTAAACTTGTTCAGTGAACAAGTTAACGTAAACCTTCATGAACAAGTTCAACGTAGGTTGAACAAGTTTAACGTTCATTTGAACGTTAAACTTGTACATTGAACAAGTCAACGTAATTCTTCGTGAACAAGTCAACGTAATTCTTCGTGAACAAGTTCAACGTATGTTGAACGAGTTTAACGTTTATCTTATAACGTTAAACTTGTTCAATGAACAAGTTAACGTAAACCTTCATGAACAAGTTCAACGTAGGTTGAACAAGTTTAACGTAGGTTGAACAAGTTTAACGTTCATATTAACGTTAAACTTGTTCAATGAACAAGTTAACGTAAACCTTCATGAACAAGTTCAACGTAGGTTGAACAAGTGTAACGTTCATCTGAACGTTAAACTTGTATATTGAACAAGTCAACATAATTCTTCGTGAACAAGTTCAACGTATGTTGAACGAGTTTGACGTTTATGTTATAACGTTAAACTTGTTCAATGAACAAGTTAATGTAAACCTTCATGAACAAGTTCAACGTAGGTTGAACAAGTGTAACGTTCGTATTAACGTTAAACTTGTTCAATGAACAAGTTAACGTAAACCTTCATGAACAAGTTCAACGTAGATTGAACAAGTTTAACGTTCATCTGACGTTAAACTTGTACATTGAACAAGTCAACGTAATTCTTTGTGAACAAGTCAACGTAATTCTTTGTGAACAAGTTCAACGTATGTTGAACGAGTTTAACGTTTATCTTATAACGTTAAACTTGTTCAATGAACAAGTTAACGTAAACCTTCATGAACAAGTTCAACATAGGTTGAACAAGTTTAACGTTCCTATTAACGTTAAACTTGTTCAGTGAATAAGTTAACGTAAACCTTCATGAACAAGTTTAACGTAGGTTGAACAAGTTTAACGTAGGTTGAACAAGTTTAACGTTCGTATTAATGTTAAACTTGTTCAGTGAATAAGTTAACGTAAACCTTCATGAACAAGTTCAACGTAGGTGAACAAGTGTAACGTTCATCTGAACGTTAAACTTGTATATTGAACAAGTCAACATAATTCTTCATGAACAAGTTCAACGTATGTTGAACGAGTTTGACGTTTATGTTATAACGTTAAACTTGTTCAATGAACAAGTTAACGTAAACATTCATGAACAAGTTAAACGTAGGTTGAACAAGTTTAACGTTCGTATTAAAGTTAAACTTGTTCAATGAACAAGTTAACGTAAACCATCATGAACAAGTTCAACGTAGGTTGAACAAGTTTAACATAGGTTGAACAAGTTTAACGTTCATCTGAACGTTAAACTTGTACATTGAACAAGTCAACGTAATTCTTCGTGAACAAGTTCAACATATATTGAACGAGTTTAACTTTTATCTTATAACGTTAAACTTGTTCAATGAACAAGTTAACGTAAACCTTCATGAACAAGTTCAACGTATGTTGAACAAGTTTAACGTTCATCTTATAACGTTAAACTTGTTCAATGAACAAGTTAACGTAAACCTTCATGAACAAGTTCAACGTAGGTTGAACAAGTTAACGTAATTCTTCGTGAACAAGTTCAACGTATGTTGAACGAGTTCAACGTTTATCTTATAACGTTAAACTTGTTCAAGAAACAAGTTAACGTAAACCTTAAAGAACAAGTTCATTGTACGCACTCGTTTAGTGAACTAGTCCACCTATACCATCATGAACAACTTGAACGTGTCTCATATTAAATGAACGCATACCATCATCTCTGTAATTGTTGGCATAAATTATTAAATGAATGAAAGTATCATTATTTATTCATTTTGGTCTAAACTAATTGTTTTATAATAATATCATTCCGAGCATGATTTATGCATTGCAAATTTTGTTTTCAACTATTAAAATATTCCGGGCTTATGAAACAAGAACATGACTTCACGATATAAGTGTAACGTTTCTGGCATTATGAAGATTGCTCAGTACAGATATCAGAATAAATCTTTATGAAGCGGTGGTTATTGTAGAATAAATTAGTAGAGAAGAACTTAGGTGTATCTAGTGCTTGTTGCATCCCTAATGTAATTACTGTATAGATATATTATAATCAAAAAATTATATTTGTAATTAATGAAATTATTAGTAATCAACCAAAATTGAAAATGAAAATTAAAAAAATTTATAAACAGCTATACCTAAAAATCATATTATACAGTAAATAATTTATAAATTTCATATAATTGACTAAATTTTTTTGCAATGAGATGCATTTGCTAGTGTTAATTAGTTTGAATTTATTATTTCCAGATGACATAATTATGTGTCACACCAAGCAAAACCCATAATGCAATTACCCTCTCAGTGTAGGAGATGTCATGTATACCAAAACGGAACTCACACGCGTTCGAATACACAAGGGTTTCTTTGATCTATAATTCCACAGAAAAACAAGTTATCTTTTATTGTTCAGTCGAATCTAAAAATATCGCTGAGCAATTACAACCAAATAAATAGAAAAGTATAATAGAAATAATATTTGACAACAATTGTTTTTAAGTTTAATTTTCTGTACGATTGACCTATTTTCTGTAATGGTTGAGGATGACATAATAATTAAAAATAAGTTATTGTTTAGTAAAATTAATTATATGGTTCACAGTTTTTCCTTAATACTTGGTAAAAAATTACATATAAATAACCTCAGTGTTGCAGTAATTGTAATTCTTTGTAAAAAATACATTCGGACACAGTTTATGTTGTTTGTAATCCGTCAAATCCATCCATAGGCCCAAAATTTTTACAATTTGGTTCTGTTATATATGTTCAATACAAATCATAAAAATTAAATTAGAGTTGAGAACAACAAATGAAATCAATCAACTCAGGTAAAGGATTTTTTTCATGATAAATGGTATCAAGTATTTATTGTGTTATACTATAGTACTTAATTTTATGTTTTCATTCCTGTAAATATAGATACTAAAATGGGTTTAGTTGATGGGCTGCTGGATTCCTTTAAAAATAACCCAAATGGAACAAAAACAGGTGGGCCTAATCAATTTAACATTTAAATGGACTCACTCAAGCAATTGTAGAATTAAATGTTAACCCACTTACAAGTGTTGGTCCCAATCACAGAATACACCATAGCCACAGTTCATTTATTTTCAATTGAACCCACAACAGTAACAGTCCAACCCAAAAAATAATCCTATTCATGAAAATTTGGTGTGTCATTTTGGTTTTGTCTGGCAACCCATCCATACCCATGACCATTAATAAGTTCCTGCCTTATTAATGTGGTCGACCAACCCATCCACCGACACAATTTCCCCACTTGATTTTTAGTTTTAAAACCAAGTATTTCATTAAACTCTCATATCCTCTCCAAGTCAACGTATACCTTTATGAGCAAGTTCAATGTACGTTAAACTTGTTTAATGAACTAGTCAACGTATACCATCAATGAACAACTTTAGCATTCCTCACAACAACCTATTCATCATATCTGTAATTGTTAGCATTAAATTATTAAATGAAAGTATCATTATTCATTCATTTTGTTCTAAACTAATTTTTTTAATAATATTATTCCGAGCATGATTTATCTTATATTATTTTGTTTTGAACTATTAAAATATTCCGGGCTTATGAAACAAGGACATGACTTCACAATATAAATGTAATGTTTCTGTCATTATTAAGATTGTTCGGTAAAGAAATCAGAATAAATCTTTATGAACTGGTGCTTATTGTACATTAAATTACTAGAGAAGATCTTTGGTGTATCCAGTGCATGAAGCATCCCTAGTGTGATTACTGTATAATTATATTATAATCAAAAAAATTATATTTCCAAGTAATGGAATTATTATTATTCAACCAAAATTTCAAATGAAATCAAAATTATTTATACACGTCTATACCCAAAAATCATATGATACAGTAAATTATTTATAAAATCATATAATTGACTAATATTTTTGCCACTTATACATTTGTTAGTGCAATTAGTTTGTATTTATTATTTCCAGATAACATGATTATGTGTCACACCAAGCAGAACCCATAATGCAACTACCCTCTCACTGTAAATACCCTTCCAGTGTAGGAGATGTATCTCCCTGCCAATTTAATGATTATATTTGTGAAGTTCATTTTAAGGTCTTCAACCACTAAGGTAAATACAATAGACCCTTGATAACATAATCAGTTTTAGAAATCCTTATTCATTTATTTTGATTTAAAATAAATCAAATAATAATACTTCTACAATGCAAATGTTATGTGAAACACATGGCTTCTGTTATATATAAAATTCAACTCTCTTGATAGAAAAGTATAATAGAAATAATACTTGACCTAATTTTTTTTAAAGTTTAATTTTCTATACGATTGACCTATTTTCTCTAATTGTTCAGAATAAAATAATAATAAAAAACTTGTTTTTTTATAATTTTTTATATATTTCACAAATTTTCCTTAATACTTGGTAAAAAATTACTTATAAGAAATTAAACAATTAAGCAACTTCAAAGTTCTAGACTCACTCCACTACACAATTAGTGCAATGTTGAATTGTAGACCCGTGTACCCGATACTAATCTCTACTCTCCATCGAGTAATAGAAATCACATCCAAGAATATATGTATGCAGATTTCAAAGGTTTGGTTTCATCAAGTCTTAGCAAGAGAAGATTAGTTCATGTAACAAATTAGAGTCATTCAAAACATATATAAAGATAAATACATGACTATACAACAAAATATCAAAGAGAATGAGTTTTAGAGAATATTAGATGGAAAGTCTCCTCATTTTCTTGGTTCTTCTTCTCCTTCTTGTTGTCTTCAGCTCCCTTCTGCCTAAAAACGTGAAGCAATGATGGATTTGGCGTATGGGTGTGCTAAAGGGTTTGGATTGTAGGGAAATGTGGTGTCTTGGTAGTTTTCTTGGGAGATGTGTAGGTTGTGTTGAAGGAAGATAAAAGGGTGAGGGTTTGAGTGAATTTTTGGGTAGAGAGTGATCATTAGGTCTGAAAATTGTAAGGGAATATATAAAAGTCAGAATTAGTACAGAGGCGAAAAGATAATTTTCTTAATTTTGTACCTTTTTTGGGCAAATAGGCGACCTGGATGAGCAACAATGCAGGTCGATTTGCTCTGGGTCTGAAATAAGGAGTTCTGACCCAAGGTAATAACGAGTTTGGGGTGACCTGATTGAGGTCGCACTAAGGTGGCTATTACCTCGGGTGATGAATCCTCAACCCGAGGTGATAGCGTCCTTAGGGCGATCTTGAATGAGGTCGCCCTAAGATCGCTATTACCTCGGGTGATGAAGCATTAACCCGAGGTAATATCGACCTTGGGGGATCTTGAATAAGATAGCCCTGAGATCGCTATTACCTCAGGTTGAAGATTAATGGTGTCAAATAAAATGTTTAACATTTATATTTTTTATATTCAAATAATATATTTGATTAATAAATTTATATTTAATAATGTAAATTTCACTACATGTTAATGTACATTAAACTTGTTTAGTGAACTAGTTTAAATCAAATCAAAATATTATTATTCATTCATTTAGATAGTGAACTGGTTCAAAGCATAAATTATTAAATCAAAATATCATCATTCATTCATTTTGTTAATTTTTTTAATAATATTATTCAGAGCATAATATATTTATACTATTTTGTTTTGAATTGTTATAATATTTCGAGATTGTGAAACAAGGACATGACTTGACGATGTAAGTTTAATGTTTCTCTCATTGTTAAACTTGTTCAGTGAACAAATAAGCATAAATCTTTATAAATTGGTTCTTATTGTAGATTAATTTACTAGAAAAGATCTTGGGTGCATCCAAGGCATGATGCATCCCCCGATGCGATCACTGTATAATTATATTATTATTTAAATTTTATATTTTCAAGTAATTAAATTATTATCATTCAACCGAACATTTCAAAAATAAAATCAAAATTATTTACAGACATCTATTCAAATTCGTAAGAGGAATTAATAATTTATTCAAATCATCTTAAATTTTTTTATATGTTTCACATTTTTCCTTAATGCTTGGTAATACATTAATTAGAAAGAAACTATATGTTTAAGTAAATTGTAATGCATTGTAATAAATACATTTGGACACAAATTAGGTTGTTTGTTATGTGTGAAATCCATCATGTGGTGAGAATGTAATTCATTATTTGCTTGCATGACCATTTTATTTGCTTAAGTGAATGCACAATTCATAAAAGAAGAAAAAATGATCGAATTATCATTTATAAGGAAATTACATCCAACCATGGGTATTTTTTTAAGATGTTTTGGAAATTTTGGCATGTGTTGTGTAACATGATAAGAGTAGGAGAAGCATTTATTGATAAAATTCATATGGCCAAAAATAAGATTTTTCATTTGGGGCATTTGAATTTTAGAAGCTTGAAAATCTTGTCTAATCAAAATTTGATATATAGAATTCCTTCAATTAAACCAATCGAAACAAGAGCTATGTATTTGGAATGAGCAACTAGACCAATCGAATTGGTGCATGAAAAAATCAAAAGCTTTTTGAAAGATGGAGATTTTGCATAGAGATCGTGAAAGTATATACATCAATGTAACAATTTTCATCAATGTATATATCAAGAAGGATCACCTTTAAGGCTCTGAACAATAAAACTTAAAACTAATACAGATTAAAACAATTTGAACTTTATACATTACTGAACTTGCATTCAAGTTACAACAAAACAGACAATCAATACGGCCAACCTTGCATGGCAATTTGGCAGCGCTATTCCTTCTGGTACAAAGAGAGAACAAGATCATGGAGGGAGTTCTCTCAACAGAATGAACCTGAAAAAGGCAAAAAATATGTGTTGATGGTGATTTTTCGTCGTCACTATCAACGAACTTGTATCAAGCGAAAATAAGAACAGATAAGTATAATATCGCAAGAAAATAATAAATCAAGAGACACAAATACGTGGTAACAACTCCTTTTAACTGGAGAAAAATCCACGGGCTGTTGCTTGAGCAACAAAGTCAAATCCACTATGAAAAACTCAATTACAAAATATTTCTCTCTGATTTCTCTTGTTAATTCTCACCTCTCCCCATTATGTTTCTTACAGGGGTATTTATACATGTTATTGCTAGGGTTTATGGTACTGCTAGGGTTTGGTGTTGTGATACCCGTATTTTGTGTGATTTCCTAGTTCTAATTGAAGTCTGTCTCTTTCTGGAGTTTATCCTGTTTCCTGTTTTGACTGAGTCCGAATCTGCGTCGGATTCCTTGCCCTTTATTTGCGGGAAATCTGTTTGCCTTTCAGTTGAACTCTGATAGTCGTATCGTTGCTTATTGTGGAGTTGCTTGCTGCTGATTCTGTCCATATGTTTATGAAGTACTCGTCTTCATTATCTGATCCCGAGCATGACCGAGTATGCCCGAGCCGTTTTCTTCGTCTGTGGTCGGGTTGCTTTGCTCTTTGCCGAGTAAATTCCCTTGGGGAATTTCTGCCCTTAAACGCTTGACTTTCCTCGACTTTGCTTACGTGGCCCCTTACCGTAATGACGTGTCCTTCATGATGATTTTTACCTATAACAATACCCCCTTAAATATTTGAACCGAATGTATCCTGCTTACTCTGGATAAATATTTAACTCTTTCATGACTTGTTCTCGTTTATCGTCTTCTTCATCAATGTCAGATTTCAAATTCCTCGTTCGTTTCGAAACATTAATGGCGTGTCTTAATTACGCCTGCACGCGTTTGATTCTTTTCTTATTCGAAGATCTTTTGATGGTGACTGACTGTCTCTTCGACGGCTCGGTGCCTCTCTTTACTGCCACCTGTCTTCTTTTGTTTGGCCGTGGTACGTGGCATTTATGAGACGCGACCCTTCTGTTCGTGCCCATACAGCTTACGTCATGATTCTTATCCCAACCTTTCCCGCTTCTCCTCATCTACCCTTTCTAGGGTTTCGTGTCTTGGGACCGGTTGCATACTTATATATAGAAGTATTGCTTCAAGTTTTTACCATTACTTCCCAGATTTCTTCCATCGCTTCCCTGCCTGTAATCTCGTCCTGTGAAGATTTATTTCTTTTGGTTTCCAAACCTTTTCTCGACCTTCTCGAAGATCCTGCCGTACCTCACGT
The DNA here is from genome assembly GCA_033220585.1 of Dipteronia sinensis. Lineage (NCBI taxonomy): Eukaryota > Viridiplantae > Streptophyta > Magnoliopsida > Sapindales > Sapindaceae > Dipteronia > Dipteronia sinensis. Next base: position 32,354,008 of record CM065637.1, read on the forward strand.
CTCTTCAATCCTTTAAGGTTAGTTCTCATGGATTCCTCTGCTAGACATCGTCTTTTTACTGTTGCTATGATTGCCATTGAGCAAGGTGATACTTGTACTGTTATGGCTGTCCACAGGTTGATTGGTGATCCAATTCCCGATCAGCCCCAATTTACAGACGCTGACGTCTCTGGACTCAACTTGTCTGGACTGCGTCGTGAAGTTCCACTAGCTTCTTCCAGTTCGTCACAGCCTGAATCCTATCAGCCTAAGACCGATTCCAGTTCTGTTTCCGCTGCTCGTGATAATTCTCAGCTGTGGAAAAGAATGGGGAAGAAACAAAGCAATCGTGACATCAACAAAGGTTCCTTTGTTCGGGAAAGCCGAGTCGGGCCCTAGAGGGTAATCGAAAAAGACATTGAGGAAGAGCATAGGGAGGCTCGTATCGTTTTCTCTCCCTAGAGAGTTTGCGCTTACGACGTTGAGCCAAATGTGGTCGGCCCCGAAGAAGTCACTAAATACACGAACCGTTTTGATCTGGACAGCGACACTATCTCATTAAACCCTGCTAACGGTCGGGCTGCGTGGAACCCCTCGCCCGGTCAAGTGGCGATTTACGGGGCGATGCTTTCTTGCGGGGTGACGCTTCCACTTCAGCCCTTCATTACGTGGTTTTTGGCTGAAGCTCAGCTCGCTCCTGCTCAACTAACTCCGAACAGCTATCGGATCTTGATGTGCATGTGGCACATGTGGCATAGGATGGGACGACCACCCCCGACTCCTCGGGAAATTAGGCACTTCTATTCTTTAAAGCCTCTGGGAAAGACCGGGATTTACTTCCTGCTTTCAACTTAGCCCGAGAGTTGGGTCCCCAAGGACGTGATCGTGAAGAACAGGGTGATGCCGACCGCTGATGAGAAGATGAAAGGGTTTGTTTGGGGCTTCCCCACCTCAAACAAGTTCTGGAAGAATAGTTGGTTCTTCGTGGGTGGAGACTGGGGACGGTCAATTTCTTTTGACATTGAGGGCTCTCAGATGACTCGTCGGGTGCCTCGGTACTTCTGCGCACCCCAGTGGAACCACATGACTTCGTCTTTTATGGATGAAGAACTCAAAACCATGACTCGGGCGGCCTTCTGTCCCGAGGAAAAGAGGGGCAGACCTTACCTCTTCGATGAGAAGAAGATGATAACAGCTCGCCTCTTCCCTCAACTTTCCGCACGCCGGCGTCGCTGTAAGTTCTCTATTTCTGCCTTGCTATTTACCTGCTTTATCTATCTGGCTTTCAGCTTCCTAAATTTTTTTTTTTTTTAAGTGTATGACATAGATGTAGTGTGTGATGCCCAAGCCCGCCGGATGAAAGGCATTGTGGAGGCGAGCCGAAGGGAAGTTAAACGTCAACAGGATGCGGGGATAGCCCCTCCTCAAGGTGACTCCGATGGGAGTTCTTTCGAAGACATTCCCGAGGGGGGTGCAGGCGACGTGCAGGATTACATGCCTGAGGAAACTCAGAATCAAGAGTTGGCCGCCCACGCAGCTGATGAAGACAATCAAACAGGTCCTTCGACAAAGGGGAAGGAGAAGGTTGGGGAGTCTTCTGAACCAGCTACCTTCTCCTGTGGAACTAGATCTCCTCGGCCTGCTGTAGTCGAGCCGAGTACCACTTCCCCGGATGCGGAAATTGCCAGGGAGCATCCGGACGTGACAGTTCCAGAGATTCTGATTTCTGCCGAACTGAACACTGCGCCGTCTGGAAGTGGTGCTGAAATGGGGTGTTCCGATCCAGATTTTGAGGACCCCACAGCAGACCTGAATACCCGTGGGAGGCAACCCAGAAAAAGAAAAGCCTCATTCTCACCTAGTCGTCCGGCCCCCAAGATTCCTCGAGTAGTTGCTTTCGTTGAGTCATCCTCAGATGAGGAGGGGGTAGCGGAGGCTGCTGAGAATGAGAGAACAATAGAGAACTCTCCTCCACGGGATCAGATAAGGGACGAACCTGGCATCCCCCTTAGTTCCCCTCAGGCAATACCTACTGCTAGGTTCCCCGAAGCTAATCTTGGCGATCCTGAGCCTTCAACCCAGTCTAGCGTACCTACCCCCGAGACCATGTTGAAGGCTATGGATTCGGGCCAAGCATATATAGGGGAGGATCGTTGGAGCGATCTCAGGGTCGGTTCGTTATCTGATTGGCTCTGCCATTTCTTCAACATCGCTTCTTATGTGAGTAACTCTTAAGACTTTCATATTTATCTCTTTTATTGCTACTTCATTTTTGTCACTTGTTATCGGCTCGTTGCAGATGGTAGCCGAGATGACTGAAGTTTGCCAGACTAGTGATGGTCAGATGGAGAAAATAAGGAGGCTTGAAGCCCAGTTGAAGGAGAGTGAAGATCGCCGTGCTCGGGCCGAACTGGCTTGTCAGGAAGGGACCAGGTCGGGTCAGGTGCTTCTGGACCAGTGCTTAGCGAGTCAACTAGAGGCTGAACAGAAAGCATCTTTCGCTTCTGAAGAGGCCCAAACCTTAAAAGACCAGTTGTTATCTACTCAGGAGGCTCTACTCCAGGCCGAGCAGACAGCTGAAGATGCAAAGTCCTCCTACGAGCACCGGATTCAGGACTTGGAATGTCAAGCCTTGTCGGTCAAGTCCCTGTCGAAGGAAGCTAGGCTAGAGTTGGAGATTCAGGGGGTCGATCGCTTCAAAAGATCTCCAGCCTATGATGCTTTACTTCTCCTGGAATTTCATAGGGGAATGGTCTAGACCGGAGAAATTTTCAAGAAGAAGAACAGAGCAACTGATCGGGCCAGGTCCAACTGGAACCTCTCGGTCAGAAAGCATGTGGATGCTTCTCTGGAATCCCTTCGGCTCCAGATAAAGACGTGGCGAGCATATTGCAGAAGTAAGGGAAAAGAGCCACATCCCATGCACCTGGAAGTTCCCACTGCTGATTCCTTCTCAACTTTCCATGCTTGTGAGAAAGTGGGGATCGACGGTGAAGCTTCTGACGTTGGGCCCGTTCCCGGGGTAGATTATAACGCTTGGATAGATGACGACGCTCCGGAAGATGTGATTGTCTGGCCTTCTGATGACAGCCTTCTGAGTGAGTACGTGATGGAACCGGACCCGAGCATTGGTGGAAGTAGTTCTCAACCGCCGGCATCTTCTTGATTAATTTTCTCTTTTTCTTTTTTTGTAACAATTGTTTTTTGTAACAACCATTGTATATTCTTTCGCTCATATATAAGAAATCTATTCACTATTCTGCCTGTCCAGTTCCCTATACTCGGCTCATAGATCTTAAGAATTTTTGGAAATCTTAATTTCAACCAAGTACTTGGCGACTACCAAAGTTAACCGAGTATCTTATTCAACTGGCAACTCATTTATTAAGCCGAGTATCTCATTAAACTGGCCGTTGATTTATTGGACCAAGTATCTTATTTAACTGGCAATTTCTCTTTTAAAGCCGAGTATCTTATTTAACTGGCAACTTTTTTAAGCCGAGTATCTTATTTAACTGGCAATTTATTTCTCCGATCTTGTGAAGATCGTTTTACCCTAACGTTTCGTCGACACAACCATACGTCAAGGTCCTTACACAAGTCACCTAGGACGTCTCCCGATTTTGTCTATGCAAGGTTTTGTCGAATCGTTGGTGGTTATGTTGACCAGCCAACACGACTGCGCATCTCACCAGTCTTTCTGGCGGCGCTCCGAGCAGTTTTCCAGTTATCCTGGTGCCTCAGTTTTGCCTTTTGGTTAAGAAATGCGTTTGCACTGCTTAAACCAAGCGGGCGTGCTATTCCAGCTTCTCAGCCCTTCAAGAACTACTTGTCCGCTCTCCCGCGGCCTCGTAGCACATGATTATTTTTGAACGAGATTTACTCTGATCGGTTTGTTTTAGGTAACTAAATTTAGTCTGCTTGTTTTCGGACGAGGTGGCCACTGTTGTTTTTGCCTTATTTGAACATTCTTTATCATGGATTTCATCGTCTTCAATGAATAACCTCTTTATTAGCAAACGAACTATATTAGATAACAATAAGAATTAGAAACCTCTTAACATGACTATAATTTAGTTAAAGCAAAGCTAAAATAACATTAAACATGAATGAGCTTGTTAGGGGTAGAAAATCTTGAGATACTGAGCGTTGCATGGTCGGGGTACTAAGCTGTCTTCTGGGTGAGCTATCAGGTAGGCTCTGTGCCCTGCAACTCCCTTGATGATATACGTGCCTTCCCATTTGTCAGCGAGAGATCCTGCCGACTTGTCCTTAGTGTTCGGGGATACCCTTCTTAGTACTAAGTCCCCGAGCTGGAATCTACGCACACGAACATGGGAATTATAGTACCTTGCCGCCCTATGCTGATACTCTGCATTTCTCACTTGAGCTGCGTCCTTGATTTCTTCAAGCTCGTCTAAGTTCCGCTGCAACATGTTGACGTTGTGCTCGGGGCTGTATAGTTGCACCCTGGGTGACGTAAAGGTTGTTTCCGCCGGGATTACAGCCTCTGTTCCGAATGCTAGTGCAAAAGGGGTCTCCCCTATGGATGACCTGATAGTCGTTCGGTATGCCCATAGCACCTCTGGTAGTTTGTCCGCCCAACTGCCTTTCTTTGCTTCCAACTTTGCTTTCAGTGTGTGCTTGATCACTTTGTTCACAGCTTCAGTTTGGCCATTGGTTTGAGGATGTGCAGGTGACGCATAGTAGTTTGCAATCTTGTACTCCTCGCACATTTCCCTAAACTTGCTGTTGTCGAACTGAGTTCCGTTATCCGTTATAATGATGCTCGGGATTCCAAACCTATATATGATGTTCCTCCTGACAAAGCTAGTGGTGTTCGCCTCCGTGATGTGCACCAATGCCTCTGCTTCTGCCCACTTGGTAAAGTAGTCTACTGCCACAATTGCATACTTTGCTCCTCCCCTTGTTCCTGTGGGCATTGGACCAATCAGGTCGAGGCCCCACATGGCAAAAGGCCAAGGGGAAGTTAAGCTTCTGAGTAACTCTGGGGGTTGCCGAATTTCGTTTGATATTCTTTGACATGTCTTGCAACTTTTCGAGAATCGTTGCACTTCGGCAAATAAAGTCGGCCAATAAAAACCTTGCCGAATTACCTTGTGTGCTAGGCTCTTACCCCCAGTGTGGTTTCCACACACCCCACTGTGAACATCTTTCAGAATCTTGTAGGTTTCTTCTCCGGCAACACATCTTTGTAACACCTTTGAGAACCCTCTTCTGTATAGTTCTCCCCTTAGAATTGTGTACTGATTTGACCTGTACCTGACGCGTTTTGCCTCCACTGCATCCTCCGGTAATATGTTTCTCTCCAAATACTCTCTAAGCTGGGTCGTCCAATCACTTGGACCTGACCGGATTTCTGACACCATGACCTCTTCAAATTCTGCCATACTTGGTTTGGTCAGGTGCGCCACTGGTATTGCTTTCGACCTAATACTCGTGGTGGCTGAGGCTAATTTAGACAAAGCATCTGCTTTTTCGTTCTCCTCCCGAGGGATTTGAAGGATCCTGTACGCCTTAAAATTTTTAAGCAAGCTCTTTGCAATGTCTAAGTAAGCTATCATATGCTCCTCCCTCGCCTGGTATTCATCCAGCACCTGGTTAACCACAACCTGGGAATCGCTGTTTACCGCCAACTCATCTGCCCCCAATGCTATGCAAACTCTCAAACCAGCCAACAAAGCTTCATACTCTGCTTGGTTATTAGTTGCTTTGAAGTCGAACCTCATGGCGCATTCCACAGCATCCCCTTCTGGTGTTGTTATGACTATTCCGGCCCCACTGCCATGGGTGTTCGACGATCCATCCACATGCAACTTCCATTGGAACTTACTCACTTGTTCGCCTTCTATCATCCTTTGCACTTCCATATCTGGCTCGGTGAACTCTGCTATGAAATCGGACACCGCTTGTCCCTTGACTGCAGCTTTTGGGGTATATTTGATGTCAAATTCACTTAACTCAACCGCCCACTTAGTTAATCTTCCCGACAGTTCTGGCTTTTGCAGGATGAGTTTCAGCGGGCAGTCGGTGTACACCTCTATTGCATGTGCTTGGAAGTACGGCCTTAGTTTTCTGGCTGCCGCGACCAAGGCGAGTGCAACCTTTTCGGCCGGTGAGTATCTAGTTTCTGCTGGCAGCAACGCCTTGCTGGTATAATATACCGGTTTTTGCACTCCTTCCTCCATCCGAATCAACACCGAACTTGTCGCTACCTCTGTGACTGAGAGGTATAAGTACAACGTCTCCCCGACCACCGGCTTTGAGAGGATGGGTGCTCGCCCTAAATACTCTTTCAATTTCTGAAAAGCAGCTTCGCATTCTTCACTCCATTCAAGGCCTTTTCCTTTCTTTATTGCTCTGAAGAATGGGGCGCATTTGTCTGTCGACTTTGCTATGAATCGGTTAAGTGACGCAAGACATCCTGTTAGCCTCTGTACATCCCTCAGCGTCCTTGGCGAAGCCATATCTTCCAACGCTTTGATCTTCTCGGGGTTCACCTCAATCCCTCTTTGATGTACCTGAAAACCAAGAAATCTCCCTGATGGCACTCCGAACACACATTTGCTCGGGTTAAGCTTCATTTTATATCTCCTCAGCACTTCGAAGGTCTCCCTTAAGTCTTCTGAATGCCTCTCCGCTGTGACACTCTTGGTCAACATATCATCCACATAAACTTCCATGTTCCTCCTGATTTGCCGGGCAAAAATCCTGTTCACCAGTCACTGGTAGGTTGCCCCAGCGTTTTTCAGGCCGAAAGGCATCACCTTATAGCAGTACAAACCCTGATCTGTGGTGAAGGCCGTCTTTTCTTCATCCGCTTTATTCATTCTGATCTGATTGTATCCTGAATAAGCATCCATGAAGCTCAACAATTTGTGCCCAGCTGTTGCATCCACCAGTTGGTCTATTCTCGGCAATGGGAAGCTATCTTTCGGGCAGGCCTTATTCAAATCGGTGAAGTCTACATACATTCTCCACTGATTATTCTTCTTCTTAACCAGCACCACATTGGCCACCCATTCTGGGTATTTGACCTCCCTTATCGATCCTACAGAAAGCAACTTGCCTACTTCGTCCTTAATGGCCACACTCCTCTCTGGATTGAACAGCCGTCTCTTTTGCACTACCGGGCGGAACTCAGGATTGATGGAGAGGCAATGTGATATCACTTTTGGATCTATCCCGGGCATATCTTCGTGGCTCCAAGCAAAAACATCCTTGTAATCCCTTAGTAGTGAGACAAGTTTGGCTTTTATACATTCACTCAAATTTGCCCCGACTTTCACCGTCCTGCCTGGATCTTCTGGGTCCAATGCCACCTCTTCGGTCGGCTCGTCTTTCTTAGCTTCGGGCTCCTCTCTGGGATCCAACTCAAAATCCTTCGGTACTTTTGACTCTTCAGTCTCATCAGTTATCAGCTTGGTTGTCACATTGTATATTTGGTTTACTTCCCTGTCCTTGTATACTGACAAATTTGCCCTTCGAGCCATTTCTTGTGATCCTTTGACCACTCCAACCCCAAACTCCGTTGGGAACTTCATCATTAAGGCATAAGTCGCTGTCACCGCCTTAGCTTTATTCAAGAACGGTTGGCTCAGTAGGGCGTTGTATCGCCAATTTTCTGTGTCGACGACTACAAAGTCGAGTAACACTGTCTTTTGGCAAGGAGCCTTCCCAACCTTCACCGGTAATTTCACTGTGCCGAGCGACCTTACCTCCACCCCGCCAAATCCTCTAAGAGGTGTAGGAAAAGGCTGCAGGTCTTTCCTGTCCAGCCTCAGCTGGTCATAAACTTCTGTACTCAAAATATCCGCTGAGCTTCCATTGTCGATCAAAATCCGATGGACCTCCCTATGGCCAATACGTGCGCTGATTACCAGTGCATCATTTCGGTCTTACATCTACTCCATGTGTGTCAGCCTCTGTGAATATGATGGGATCCCAGCCTCCCTTGATACTTTTCGGGTCGGGTTCAATAGAGTTGACATCTAGATCTCTCCTAGCCTCCATGGCTTCCCGAATTTCCTGGGTCCTCTCCCTATTACTTTTGCCCGTTGATGGTCCACCAAAAATCGTGTTGATCGCTCCTTCATCTTCAGCTTTCTTGGGGCTAGGTTTTCTTGCCCGACCATCCTGTCGGTTATCTCTCTGTCCATCTACCTTGTCGGTTTTCCTCAGGACGATATCTTTCAAGTGTCCTTCCCTGATGAGGGTCTCGATGTGATCCCTAAGTTGAAAACACTTGGAAGTTTCGTGGCCATTCTCCTTATGGAACCTGCAATACTTGGTGGTGTCCCTCCGAGCATAGGATGACTGCCTAGGAGGTTCTTTAGATATGTTCTTCTCCTCCAAAATTGCCAGAATTTCCTCTTGATCCTTCCTCAGTGGGGTATAGTTTGTATATCTGCCTTGGAACTTCTGCCGCGGCTGATCTGTCTTCGGACCATATGCCCAACGACCATCCCGACTATCCCGTGTCTTATTCTTTTGTTTATCACCTTTTGCATCGGGCGTCTTCGCTTGGTCCTTGGCTTTAGACCCTTCCGGGTGTCCGCCATGCACGAAGTATCCTCCCGTGGCAATTTCTTCTTCCTCCGCCAAGGCATAACCCCCAGCCATATCCATCATGTCAGCATAACTGGTTAGACGGGCTCTTCTCAGGTCAAATGATAGCTGACCATTCTGGAGGTAATTGATGAATGCTGCAATTATGGCCTCGTCGTTTGCACTTCCAATCTCAGACACTTCTTGACCGAATCTTCCCAAATACTTCTTAAGTGACTCATCCTTTCCTTGCTTAAGTTGAGACAAGTGGGCCACCGACTTCTTTCTGTGCACATTCTTGAGGAACTGCCTTGAGAAAGCCTTACTCAGCTCGCTGAAGTTACTTATGCTGGCCGTTGGTAACCTGCCGAACCACCTAGAGCCCAGATCCCCAAGAGTTTGAGGGAAATTTAAGCATAGTAGGGCATCATTGTAAACATACTGGGCCATGGCACTCTTGTATCTTCTGACATGTTCCTTAGGGTCCGTGTCCTTTTTGAATTGCTCTACATGTGGCATTCTAAACCTCTCCGGGAATGGCGTCCTCAGGATCCTATTGGTGAAAGGGCTCCCAGACTCATCATCTGACAACTCGTTACGCCCATATCGCCTTACTAACGCATCCATTTGTCGGCGGTTGTTCTCCACTTCCCGGGTCAAACTCTGTATGAGTATATCTCTGTCTCCCTCCGGCTCCCCTACAGCATTGAAATTCTGACTTATAGTCAGTTTTTAGCCTCTTTCTTCTGGATTCGATTCTCTTTGATCCCGATTTAAACCGTGCAGCCGAACCGTGCCCCTTTGGCGCTTGTGATGATAATTCTGCTCACTCTCTCCCGAGGACGACGATCGATCTCTCCGATGAGTACGCCTCTTTAGACGGTCTCTATCCCTAGCCGTCTGGTCATGACCATACCTTCTGTCCGAGTCATTCTCCTCTATACGTTCTCCGCTTCCCCTGGTTGGCCTTTCAGAAAAAATCACCGGCCTGTCAATCGGATCACGGCTTGCCTTTATGGGTGCATCAGGCATTGGTATCACCACTGTGGAGCGCAACCTCGACGCTTGCTGATTTGGAGCAGAAAGATTGTGAGGTGACATCAAACCTTCCGTGGTGGAGAGATCAACCCCTTGCCTTGCAGCATCTGATATAAGTTGCTACAAGGAAGCACGGAATCGTTGCGCAATCTCTTCGTTAGTTGGAGGAAAACGCTGAATGCCAGCCAGGGCAGTTGACTGATCTGCCGTTGCCAAGGTTACCTTTGCAGTGTTAAGGGTGGCATCATCCTCCAATTCATTGATTTGCAATCCTTGACTATACCTGGAATCGCTACCATCTCCTTCGCCAGCCATTGTCACAAGTTTTGCTTGATCCCCCTCCTTCTAGCGCCAATTGTTGATGGTGATTTTTCGTCGTCACTATCAACGAACTTGTATCAAGCGAAATTAAGAACAGATAAGTATAATATCGCAAGAAAATAATAAATCAAGAGACACAAATACGTGGTAAAAACTCCTTTTAACTGGAGAAAAATCCACGGGCTGTTGCTTGAGCAACAAAGTCAAATCCACTATGAAAAACTCAATTACAAAATATTTCTCTCTGATTTCTCTTGTTAATTCTCACCTCTCCCCATTATGTTTCTTACAGGGGTATTTATACATGTTATCGCTAGGGTTTATGGTACTGCTAGGGTTTGGTGTTGTGATACCCGTATTTTGTGTGATTTCCTAGTTCTAATTGAAGTCTGTCTCTTTCTGGAGTTTATCCTGTTTCTTGTTTTGACTGAGTCCGAATCTGCGTCGGATTCCTTGCCCTTTATTTGCGGGAAATCTGTTTGCCTTTCAGTTGAACTCTGATAGTCATATCGTTGCTTATTGTGGAGTTGCTTGATGCTGATTCTGTCCATATGTTTATGAAGTACTCGTCTTCATTATCTGATCCAGAGCATGACCGAGTATGCCCGAACCGTTTTCTTCGTTTGTGGTCGGGTTGCTTTGCTCTTTGCCGAGTAAATTCCCTTGGGGAATTTCTGCCCTTTAACGCTTGACTTTCCTCGACTTTGCTTACGTGGCCCCTTACCGTAATGACGTGTCCTTCATGATGATTTTTACCTATAACAACATGTGTAATAAATTTAAGAAGTGACAAATAGAAAAGATGCACAAATGACTAATTTGTGTAATATACTCACAATAAAACTCAGAAATTCACAAATAAGAGCAACTATCATTACTAATAACATCAATATACAAAATTTTTACATTTAAAGCAGCTATCATTACTAATAACATCAATATACAATATTAAATCATCTCATTACACATGAAACAGTAAAAAACTAAATTCATTAGCAGAACCTCTCAAAGATGACAACTTTTTGCACATTTAACAACTCATTATCAAATCCTAAACATAAAACTGAACCAAAAAGAGGCCAAGATCTTGTTTGTTGAGGCCGAGAAACAAGATCTTGGCCTCTTTTTGCCACAATCCAATAGAGGCGAGGATTCCATAAAACCAATCAAATAAAAACATTGATTATTTTTTTTCACTCTTGTTTTATTCAAAAAGATAGTTTTTTTCCAACCAAAAAGCGATCGAAAACCAAAACCCAGATGGATTTTTCAATGGATTTGGATTTTAGTGAGAGATTGAGAGAAAATATGCGAAATTGAATTTATTTTAAGAAACACCTCAATAACAGAGACCACAAATTTAAGACTCAATTGTCTAGAATTAGGATATTAAATGTCTCAACTTGGATAAACTAATATGTGAATCAAATCATCATTAAGTCAATAAGATAACTTAAGATTAAAATAACTTACAAAATGCAGCTACCAAGACGCATCTCTAACAAATAATATAGAATGCACATGAAAATATAAAGAAAACTAAATAGCATATATGAGACAAATAGACACTCAATACGTGGGTTGTCTCACAAGTGTACTCTACCGGCACAATTCCGGGTATGAGTAAGTCTGAGTATTCCAGCCGATATACTTTGTGACCAATACAAAATATAGAATAATAAGATAACTTCATATTAAAATAAATTAAAAATGCAGCTACCAAGACGGAGCTCTGCACGAGACAATATAAAGAAAACTAAATAGCATTAATGGAACAAATAGACATTTAGTACGTGGCATTGTCTCACAAGTGTACTCTACCGGCACAATTCCGGGTATGAGTAAGTCTGAGTATTTCAGCCGATACACTTTATGACCAATACAGAATATAGAATAATAAGATAACTTCAGATTCAAATAACTTACAACAAATGCAGCTACCAACGTAACTCTGACAGATAAAATAAAATTAACATGACAATATAATGAAAACTAAATAGCATAAATGGAACAAATAGACACTCAGTATGTAGCGTTGTCTCACAAGTGTACTCTACTGGCACAATTCCGGGTATGAGTAAGTCTGAGTATTCCAGCCAATATACTTTGTAACCAATAGAGAATATAGAATAATAAGATAAATTCATAAGAGAAGTTAGTTGTTGTGCAAATTCTACAAGGCTCATAACTTCATAAGAGAAGAAGTAAATTGTAGCATTTCTTTTTATTCACAAGCAATTTAAGCATAAGAGAAGAAGCAGCTACTGTTTTAGCGGGCACCAAGCTGCAATTACATTCCACATTTACATCTATGGTAATTATGTTAATGCGACATGTGACAAAATGAAAGCTATGATGATTAACTGAACTATACAAAATTATTGTACCAACCATTTGGGTTGGCAACATAACTCTTGCTTTGCCATTTCCACGGTATATAACAAGTTTTATTTGCTAATGCATTAACTGATTTCTATCCTATCAACTCTTTAATCTGTGTTGCTTAAAGAAATTGTGTTAACTATGGCCCATACAACATATCCAACAAGGCATTAAAAAAATGGAGTGAGTGAGCTACACTGCCCAATAGGAATTTAAAATCTCAAAACATAACAAAACATGATTCATAAAGTGTTAGACACTTTCACATACATCACATATGCGCAAAGAACATCAAATACAAGAATGGATATGTGAATCTCTACCCACTAACAATTTCGAATTGCTTATCTATAAGTCCACTCCCTTCACCATCTCTAATATGAAAGTATTCACGAAAAATAACGTACAACCGCCAAACATTCAACCAGTATATTGCCGGGTGCAATGTTCGCGAACCGCCAAACATTAATCTGTAAATTGCCGGATGTAATGTTTGCGTACCACCAAACACTTAATCCGCAAACGGCTGGCTATAAATGTTTGCGAGAAGCCATTAGGCTCAAAGCCAACATTACCACCAAGCACAAGTCCCGTGTATCTGTCAAACCCATGACAATTCTATTAATTTCGACTAAAATCACAGAGTATTGCACAAAATTTCAATTCGAGGGAAACAAATTTTATAACAATGATGATTAAGTTTACATTTCAGAAAAAATATGAGGAATTCATGAAATATGGCCATGTGATGTAGCTTTTTTAAAATAGGGACAGTCTTATAACATAAACACTGAAAATCCTAACAGGTTGCAATCAATTTCGACAATTTATTAAAAATCCTCACAAAACCATTTGAGGTAAAACAACTTGGGAACGAAAGCTTAATGTGTCTAGTTTGTAATACAACAATATATTTTTTGAAACCAGCTACTAATTCTCACAGGCATTCAAAGATGTCAAAGGCTGTCATTGATACAAAAGAGATTCCAGCAGATTTTACCCAACTTCAAAAATTCATTAAAAATCGTATGTAACACTAATTGAGTTGAAACCAAGTGGAAATGAAACCTATATGGGTTTAGATTGCAATACAAGAATAAGAAGTTCGAAATGGACCATTGGTTTATACAGATTTTCGAAAATGTCCAAAGCTGTCACAAATAGGATAAGATTTCCAGAAACTTTTGTTCAACTTTGAAAATTCGTCAAAATTAGAATGTAAAACCAATTTAGGTGAAACGATTCGTGAATGAAAGCTTTGTAAGTCTAGAATCCAACACAAAAAGAATCAATTTGAAATTCTCACCCAAACAATGCAATTTTAAAAAATATTCAAGGCTGTCGCGAATCTGATAAGATTTCCAGCAACTTTTGTTCAACTTCAAAAATTCGCTAAAAATAGATTGTAAAACCAATTTAGGTGAAACAAGTCGTGAATGAAAGCTTTGTAAGTCTAGAATCCAACACAAAAAGAATCAATTTGAAATTCTCAACCAAACAATGAAATTTTTCAAAATTATCCAAGACTATCACGAATCTGGTAAGATTTCCAGCAACTTTTGTTCAACTTCGAAAATTCACCAAAAATAGAATGTAAAACCAACTTAGTTGAAACAAGTCATGAATGAAATCTTAATAAGTCTATAATCTAACACAAAAAGAATTATTTCAAAATTCTTGCCCAAACAATACAGATTTGCAAAACAAGCCATAGTCATCACACTTCCTCTAACATTTTGGCAATACTTATTCTCACTTCACAACCAATCATCACAACAACAAGGAGGACAACAACAACAACAATAGCAGCAGCAGTAAAGAGGGATACAAAATTATAGTTATTATCAATTTCATTCTAGATCCTTTACAATACTACCATACACAATCATTCAACAAAAAACAAAACAAAACAAGAAGATTAGAAAACCAATACCTCTAAAGAAGTCAACGCTCTCTATTGTCCTTCTTTCTCTCCACTTTCTCTTCTTTCTCCTCCTTTTTCTCTTTTCTCGACAACAGCCCTCCTTCCCTAATTTGTTTCTCTATCATGAAGCCATGAATAAAGATAGTTAATGCAAGAAGATTTTGATAATGGATTTCATTCAAATAAAGAACACAACAAATTAAGAGAGGGAGAGTAGTAGAGAAGCCATGAATGAGCTTCAAAGAAGGTGGGGTCAAAAGCAGAGTAAGCAACAACTTTACAGAGAAATAGCTAGAGACCAAAGCAAGAAATTTTTTTGACGAAACCCTAATGTTTAGAGAAATAGCAACATATTTGTAAACACAAATCTAAAGAAACAAATTATACGAAACCCTAATTCAAAGAACAATAAATTACCTTCCAATTTAAGCACAAATTCGATGATTGAGATGCACCCCTGTCCAGCCAATTCGTTCAACGTCGGAGACTTTGTCAACATGATCTGCAGACTGAGAGAGGCGGGAGAGTGAGAGAGGTTGGATAGAAACGTTGATGGAGAATGGAATGAGAGGAGAGAGGTAGAGTGTTGTATATCTGGGTAAGAAACCGGTGTAATAAGTAGCTGGTGAAAAAATATTTTATGATTTTCTATTTTATCTGGTTGAAATTATTTAAAACTGATATTGTGTGGTATTGTACGGTACGAAGCAATTCCTTATTCGTACCGTAGCAAGACCCCTGAATCTAATCTATAAAATGTTCAACTTCAACTGGCACACAGATAAATAGTAGATTGTAAAATTCTTCCTGTGTACTCGTTGTTTTGCCCGCAAAAGGAAACCAAACCGAAACATTCTCTGTGTCGTCTATATACTCATAACTGCTAACACTCTTGTTCGCTAAGCATGCAAAACATCCAACTTTGGTGCCGCTGTTACACTCTCACCAGGTTCGTTTTATTTCTTCAGCTTTTTCTCATTTCTCAGTTTCTGGTTATTGTTCTAATTACTCTGTTGTCTTTACTTTTTTTTTTTAATATATATAATTATTTTGTGTTGAGACGTGAGGGTTCTCAGTTATGTTGCCTGAAAAAAGAGAGGAAAAAATGGCCTTTATTTGTTATGCATATTTACTCTGGAATTCATTTGTGGGTTTTATTGCTGATTCTTTTGGGGGGATCTGGGGTTTAATTTAGGTTTTAATCTCGGTTTTAATCGTGGATTTTGCTCTTGTTGTTTTGTTTTTTTGTTTTTTGTTTTTTTCTTATGAGAGCTCTTATATCGTAAGTGTATTTTATTGGAGTTATTAGGTATTTTGTTATTTGAGTTAATACTTATGGTGATTCCGGGGTTTAATTTGTGGGTTTGTGTTTCTAGGGTTTGGTTGAGGTTTTGATTTTCAGTCTTTGTGTAAAATGTTGGTTCTAAGCATGAATTCGAAAAGACTACGACGCCCTAATGTTAGGTTAGGGGAAATTGGGGATGCATCAGCAGCTTTTGCATGTAGGTTTACTCAAAGATGTAATGGGAATTTGGGACCAAAGAGATGGAAACACGAATTCGTGAACCCTAACATTAATCAAGATAATCCCAATTTTGGGTTTTCGAAGCAAAAGTCTCCTGAGTTTATAGTTATGGACCCCAGTGTGTCACCAAAGATTTCAGCTGATATGCAACAGAACAGGGAGAATAAGAATCCGAATTCTGCAAAAATGGCTTCTGAAATGTTGAGTTTGGGAAATATCGATATGAGTAAATTGGAATTGAATTTTGATAACGTAACAAGGAAGACTAGGGACATGAAGCGTAGGAGCCGGAGTATAAGAGGAAAAAATAGTATATTGAGTGGTGCTTGGAATTCCAAACTTAGTCCTCAGTTTAGCAGCGAAGATGGAAAAGAGTATTTTGAGAAGGAGTTTGGTGGATTCACATCGAATATTTGTGATGATTATTACCCGCTGAATGGTTTTAAGGACTTATCGGATCATGAAACAACGGCTACAGGCAAAGAGGGTTGTGAATATGATGTGGATGATACCACTTGTGATGTGTGGCAACAAGGCAATTCGAATGACTCTTGGAAGGAAGATGCTTGTTGTGAAGGGAACGATGCATTTCTGAAATCTGGTGTCGAGTGGGACGAGACTAGATATGGAGGCAGTCAAGTAAATACTGTTAGCAGATGGCTGGAGGAGCTAGGGTTTGGCAAGTATGCTAGCGTATTTGAAATGCATGAAGTGGATGAGGAAACCTTACCGCTACTTACCCTTGAGGATCTCAAAGAGATGGGTGTGTTCGCTGTGGGACCTCAAAGGAAGTTGTACACTGCAATACAACAACTTAGAGGAGAAGGTATTCAAGCTGCTTGAAAACTTCCAAGGATATAAACGAGACGATGTGATGTCTCTCTTCTTACTCTCACCAGCTCGTTTGTGCTGGAAAAAAGTCACCGATGTATGTAGCTTTTTGCTTTTTGCAACCGCTAACATGTTTCATCGTTTCTCTTTTTGTTAGTTTATTAATGAGATAAGATACTATTTCATACATCTTTGTATCTGAAAGATCTTTCTTCAGGTCTTTTTGTCTCTAACAATCCACCAACCATGTGAAATTTAGAAGACACTGCAGATTTTGTTGGTGACTTGTTGAGATAAATCTTAGACATCCTAGTATCGGTAACATTTAGTTTGTCTCTTCAGAATGCATCACTTTTATAATACTTCTCTCTTATGTGAAAATAATCTTTTCTTTTATGGTTTTGCATGGAATGATTTGTGAAACAGTTATTTGATACTGTCTGATCCTGTTCCCTGTGGCATGTAAGGCCCACTTCTTTGACAACCTCCATTTCGATGATATTTATTATCGCATTCAGCAACTTCCATTGCCATGATAAGGTATTTTGTTATTCTAAATAAGTAACGAACTATGGTAAGACATATTGGGTATATCAAGGTGTTGTCTGCATTTTGTAGTTTGATAAACAATAGTGATATCCTGAGAATGCCCTGTAAGAATTTTAAAGAGTAGTTACAGACTACAGTACTATATGAAGATATACGCACGAGTTTTTGCAGTGCTACAAATATACAAGTAAAGTGAGCAATTTGATTCAAAGATAAAGAGAGAAGTACAATGCAATTCAGGCGTCAAAAAACATGATATAAAAGAATTACAAGAAGAGTATAAATAGATCTGAAGTGTTGCAAGTCTGTAATTACTGTTTCAAATTCTTAAGTCTTTGGAATTCGGATAACTCTGCCTTGTCTCTTACATGCCTACTATATGAAGATATACGCACGAGTTTTTGCAGTGCTACAAATATACAGGTAAAGTGAGCAATTTGATTCAAAGATAAAGAGAGAAGTACAATGCAATTCAGGCGTCAAAAAACATGATATAAAAGAATTACAAGAAGAGTATAAATAGATCTGAATTGTTGCAAGTCTGTAATTACTGTTTCAAATTCTTAAGTCTTTGGAATTCGGATAACTCTGCCTTGTCTCTAACATGCCTACTTATTGATATCTGTTTGTGATTCTAAGTCAATAATATTTTTTGAATTCTCCTGTTCTGGTTTTCGATTTAGCTGAATCTGTCCCACATTATATCTTTTCTGGAAGCATATTGGTTTAGGTACTTGTGTTTTGTGAAGAAACAGTCCCTCTGTCAGTTGCAATGGTGCTCTACCTCAGAAGGCAAACCGGAAACAACCCACTTTTCCCCGTCTTCTCTTTTCATACCGTCCTTGTACTATTTTATGTAACCCTTCTTCTTTAGAGCTCAATTAGCATAACTAGTACGGTTTTGGTATATATAGACAATGTGAAGGTCAATGATGCCACCGTTCCATTTCGAATGGATCTGCATGTTACTAATAAGATGTTTGGCATCGGTCTGCATGTTACTTGTAAGATATTTGGCATTGGTCGTATATTCAGTTTTCTGCCAGTAAAATCTATGTTGAATTTCAACAGAATTATATATTTTGATCTCCCACAGTTGAATAGTTGAAGATTATGATTAAAGTGGTTTTACTTCTATTCTGTCAGTCATATAAATGGGGCTTCTGGTAACTTTGATTCTTATATTGGCGAGTTGTGCAATTAAGATGATACAAAACGCCACTGTAAAAGCTAGCATTTTAATTGAGTTAAAGAGGGAATGTGATCCAACAAAATCTGAACAAAAACATTACATGGATTTCGCTGGGGATCGTTCGAAAATTATTTTGAAAAATTAGGATTGAATTTGTACTTGCAGTATTCCAGAATTGTATTCTTGGTATTTGTAATCGCCCATCTAGACCTGGTAGGTAGGAATATAGTTCAAGCCATACTGTTATACAAATGATGCATCATACGACTACTTGTATGAGTAATAAAATTTTCGTACTTTAAAGTAAGTTTCAGTTAGAACATTTGAGATAATAATTTTATACTGTAACAAGTTTCTTGTTAAGTGTGGTTGCGTAACGATAAAGCTGTAGGTTGAAACAACACTGTCTTACTGTATAGTAATTCATTTTACATGGATAATAAATTGCTTATACTATGTAACAATTTTTCATAAAAAGTTATAATTAAATACATTGGGTAACGCGATTTAGCGATGCAACAATTCTAAAGTAGAATGTAATGATCAGTAATGATCAACTTGTATCTTGTAACAACTTTGCTAAAATAAATCAACTCTGGTAGAATAAAACAACTCTTTTTATATGATTAACTGAATATTTGTACTATGTAATATGTACTATGGAATATGTAATAAGTTTTGAAATTGGCCTTCAATAGATGTCGAAATCATAGAAAGTTGTGTAAGTGGGTGGAAATAGTAGGAAATATCACTCTTTTATGTTGAATTTTGAGAGTATCACTAGTTTAATAAGTTAAGTTTAAATGGTACCAATGGACTAAAATACCTTCATCTCCTTTTATTACGTTTGTGCTACTTTTAGGTTTTTTTTTTTTTAAAACCTCCAATGGAGATGAAAGATCTCCATTGGAGGTCAAAATCGGCCTCCATTGGAGGTCTCGATGAAGAAGATAAGTAATTTAAAAAAAAAAATTCATTTTTGTTCAATAAGTCTCGAAAATTGTAAATATACCTAATAAATCTAGGAAACTACCTTATAAGTCTCGGAAACAACAAAATAAGTCTTGAAAATTAGATAATAAGTCCTAGAAATATAAGATAAGTCTCGGAAATACCAAAATAAGTTTTGGAAACACAAAAAACACAAGACTTATTTTTGTTAGTGCGTTTTAACGGTATTTTTATCAAATCCACACGTTAGGTGCTACTAAAACTTAAGTCAATAAGTTGGTAATAGTCTTAAAACTCACTTTTTAAAGAATGCTATTAAATTTTCGAACCTAAGTTGTAATTATGAAGTTTATAGTAACACAATCATGTTCTAACAAATTTTGTATGGTGTGTAACAATAAAGCTGTAGATTGAAACAAAGCAATCAAATTTTTATTATTTAGAATTCAAAGTTCTTATAAATTAGAATTCAAAGTTCTTAAAGTAGAAATAGAGAGAGTATCGTTTTTGAAGCAAGGCAGAGAGAGAAGCAACACTAATTCTTTTTTGAATCTGTAGCTGTTAACGAAAATTTTGCTCAAGACGAGAAGTCTCAGTTAACATTCTCGAGACCACTACCATGTAGGTGGTGGCCAAGATTGATCGTATGTGTAACAATGTTTTATAAAATGACAAAGAATAATGATACAATTTATCACCCAAAAGAAAGCAAAAATATTTTCTTTATTGAACGTGTATGGTTTACAAACTTCTCTCAAATTGCTCTTAATTCTCTCTAGGGTATGGTCGGGTATTTGTCGTATGCCTGTCGAATAGTAGTCTCCTCTTTCTGAAGGAGGAAGTCCCTCCTTTATACAATGTCTTCATAGGTTTGAACTCATTGATTTCCCCTTGATTTTCTCATCCCTCTCTTATCTGATGGGATTTTTACCTTTAAATGTAGTTGACTTTGAGTTAATTGCTCCGTTGAGGATATCTTGGAAATCAATTTGTTTCCCATTCAAACTCTATTACTTGTTCTGCACGTGTATAATATCTGTGGATGTGATATTGTGTATCTTCGGGTCTGGCATGATTTCCATAGGGGTCGTTGAATGTATCATGGTGTGGTGCATCAACTAATGAGGTCAATCAGTGTTTCGACCTCGATATCTGAGAAGTTTCGTCCAGCTAGGAGCCAGATCTGGCTTCCCTCGACCTTTCAAAGCTAGGTGCGGCTTCCCTTGACCTTTTGGAGCTAGGTGCGGCTTCCTAGGGACATCCCCTTGTATCAGCGAGGTATAGGTGAGTTTCTGGAGAAATTGCGAGGTGACCTCGACTTCGAGGAATTTCTTATTTTCAGTTTTGGTGATGCGGGCTAGATCTGATCGTTCCGGGCTCTATCCCGGATGTTTCCGGAGCCCGTCCTTGTTCCTGCGGGTTGGTATCGTAGCTCGGCTTCAGGTAGAATGGTCTTCTGGTGGAAACTTTTGGGCATGGAGCCAGGTCTGGAAGGTGGAAAATTTTCCTTTGGTCCTTAGCCAGTTTTGGCTATTAACAGAAGTCCCATCTGACTTGAACACCAGACGTTGAGCTTGGGGTTGGGGTCTGATTTTTACTTTATTTGGGAAATCTTCCCTTTCTTTACCGGTACCGGAATATAGGGGAAATCTCCTCATTAAAGCGACGTGATGCGAACTGACTAATTTATCTCCGAATTAATCTGATTGCGTTACGGCAGTCCCCGAGATTTTTTTCCGTTACCAGAATCTTGGGGAGATCTCCCTCTTAATTGCGTAAGTGACGTGGCGTGAGCTAATTGGCTTGCTTTTGAGTTAATCCGGTTACGTTACGGTAGTCCCCGAGATTCTTTACCGTTACCAACCGAGGATCTCAATAGCTCGCGTTGTTGCCTCTTGCCTATATATATCTATTTATCTCCACGTCTTCCTCACATCTCTTGAACTAAAGTTTTTGCTAAGAAATATTTTCTCTCATAGCCTTTCTTCCAAGCTTGCCTTTTTCTTCATTCTTCATCCTTATTGACTTTTACTATGTCGAAAACCAGTCGCAATTCAGTTGACTCCATAGTTGACGGCGAGGAAGTCGTCAGTCTTGCTCTGGGGAAACGGGCTAGGAGGAGTTCAGACAGCGACGATTCCCCTCCTAACCCGCAACGTCGGCGGTCAAGTAGGAATGTATCCATTGGGACTGGGTTCTCCAACCATCCTGACCATCATTTGGATATCGCCGACAAAGATTCCAAAAAAGAAGTGGGCGGTGACACCGCATGAGAACATCGGGTCTCGGCTTCTGACCCCCTTTTGGAGAGGCTCCCTCCTTATGATTTTCGGGTTGTCCCAGATTCCATCGTCGATCTGGTCTCGATTGACCGCTTGAGGTCGAAGTTTGGCATCCTCGACAGTGTATCCATCTCGGTGCCTCCCAAAAATTACGAGTTCTTCAACCCCCCCAAAGGCATGCTTCCTATTCATGTGGCAGCTCTCGAGAACGGAGTCAGGCTTCCCCTTCATCCGACTCTTCGGCGGGCTCTTAACGCCATCCAGCTCGCTCCCCTCCAGTTGACGCCAGGCTTCTAGAGGCATCTGATTGGTTTCCTCGTACTATGGAGGGAACAATGTCAGTTGAGTAAGGTGACGAGGGAGCCGGGTGTAGAGGAGCTGGCCTATCTTTTCCAGATTGGGAGCCTGTCTGGCGCTCCTCGAGGCCAGTTCTATGCTAAGGCCAAGAACAAGCTCAATTTTATCATTCCTGGTACTTCGAAGAAGGACCCCACTTGGAAAGAAGAATGGATCCTTGCGGGGAAGAACTGGGGGAGCTCGATTTTCATTGGAGGGCATGAATTCGAGGTTCCCAGGGCTTTCAGTGACAAACCCTCATGGGACCGGGACTCCCTGCCTTCTGAGTCCGAAGCCATCCTGAAGGCTATTTTAGCCTGGAATTATTTGAACTTGAAATTCCCTATTGCTGAAGCCTTCGATCCTCGTAGAGTGAACCAATACTTGCGGATCTCAGACGCTACTCCTCGTAAGTGTCATTGAGTTGCCTTGCCTTGCCTTATTATTCAGCTTGGTTCTAACATTTTCCTTTTTAATTTGCTTCATCACAGTTTCTGTCGTTGAACCGGCTACCCACCACGTCTCACGCTCTCCTCAAGGTAGAGTTTCTCTTCCCTCCACTGAGGTCGAAACTGCTCTTGCTTCATCTATCTCTCCAGCTGGGTCCAAGATGGCCACTCTTGCTTCGCAGGCTTTCCGGGCTTTGGGTAAAGCTCCCCAGGTTGTCGGTCCGACTGCTTCTGTCCCTTCAGCTGTGGTCGCCAAAGTTGCTACCCCCTCGACTCAACCTCCTGATTCTGCTGCGCTTCCAACAACCAAAGCTTCAGAGGTTTCTGGGAAGGGTGTCGCAAGGGTTCCTTCTAGCCGTTCCCGGCCTCAGTCGAGCTCGGCAGGGCGGGATGAAGTCCTGGAACAATTCATCGCGTCTTGTCCGGGCAGTGGGATCTCCAGGATGGCTTCCATGCCTGTGGACGTCCTGATTACCAAGGGGTCTGCTATTTTAGTTGAGGTAATTGTATTTCCTTCGTGCTACTCTTGTTATTTTGTTCAGTTTCTAACTCGGGTTCTGTACTTTGTAGGCCTTCAAGTTTAATGTAGTGATGGGCCAGCAGGTAGCCCTCCTCCGCGACCGGGCTGCAAAAGCCGAAGCCGAAGCCGAGAAAGCCAGGGAATTGCTCAAGCAGGCTCAGTCTTTAGTGGAAAAGATGACTTCCAACCAAGGAAAGGTCGAGGTCGAGATAGCTGATCTTCGCTGTGACCATGAGAGGATGAAGCAATCTTATGATCAGGAGCGTCTTCAATCTCTCCGGCGGGCTAGACAGAGGGATTCCTGGAGGTCTGAGGCTAAAAAGTTGGACCTCGAGAATCAGTCTCTGATTACTCAGGTGACCAAGCTGCAAGCTGACTCGGAGACCTCCTTCAACGATGGATATTTCTAAGCTTCTTTTCAGGCCGCAAAAGCTCTTCCTCCTCCCTTTGATTTGTCATCTATTGCCGGCTGGGATAGACAGGAAATAATGCTTAAGGCTGCTGAGCTATCTTGCCCTGAAGGCGACGAGGTGGTTCCTACGAGCCAAGCAGGAGCTGGAAAACAGCCCACCCAGACAGATCCTCCATTCCCTCCTCCTACCTTTACTACCTTGAGTCCCGGGGAGTCTTCCAGTAAAGTTTTGTCCTCTCGATCCAAGGAGGACCAGTCGGGAGCTGGTGAAGAGGTTATGAGCCCGTCTGAGGAGCCTCCCTTAATAGAGATGGAGGTCGACAGGAGCCAGAGGGGGTCCATGGCTGCCCTTCTTGATGCGGCTATCCCGCGTGAGGTAATGGACGTGATTAATGAAGTCCTGGAGGAAGATCCTGCTGATCAACAGATGGAGCCTCTAAATGGAGGGGTGGTCAGCGAGGATAACCAAGATGGACAGCTACCTGAAGAGGGGGTCGATGGTGAAGATCAGCAAGAAGGAGAAGGACCGGCGGAGGAGAACCAAGAGAGTCCCAAAGCTTGAAGCAGTTCGTTCATGGCTTGTTTTTGATTGCCCAGAAAAAGTGGGGTGGGCACCTCGTTTTGCCCTTATTAGCTTTCTTCACCTTTTTTTTATAGCCTGAGCTCGGGGGTTGGGCTCCCCGTTGGATGGATGTAGCCTTACCGGGGGATAGGCTCCATTTATCTTTAATGAGAAATCGAATCGCTTTTGAGAATTCTTGTTTCATTTCTGGTCTTGAATAGGAACTAGAGTTGCATCCGTAGTAGCAATTAAAACTTGGGTAGGGAATTATGATGATCTTGATCCTGCACACGAAAACAAACATTTTATTTATTTATTTATTATCTTGAGGGCGGTAGCCCGACCAAGGCATCAGGAGGGCTACTTAGTTATTTCCTGGTCTCGAGATCTGGAGGGCAACTAGCTCTTACACTCAGACCCTTCTTGGGGGTGGTAGCCCGACCAAGGCATCATGAGGGCTATTGAGCTATTTCCTGGTCTCGAGATCTGGAAGGCAACTATGCTCTTACACTCAGACCCTTCTTGAGGGTGGTAGCCCGACCAAGGCATCAGGAGGGCTATTGAGCTATTTCCTGGTCTCGCGATCTGGAAGGCAACTATGCTCTTACACTCAGACCCTTCTTGGGGGTGGTAGCCCGACCAAGGCATCTGGAGGGCTATTTAGATATTTAGCTATTTCCTGGTCTCGAGATCTGGAAGGCACTTATGCTCTTACACTCAGACCCTTATTGGGGGTGGTAGCCCGACCAAGGCATCAGGAGGGCTATTGAGCTATTTCATGGTCTCGAGATCTGGAAGGCAACTATGCTCTTACACTCAGACCCTTCTTGGGGGTGGTAGCCCGACCAAGGCATCATGAGGGCTACTTAGTTATTTCCTGGTCTCGAGATCTGGAGGGCAACTATGCTCTTACACTCAGACCCTTCTTGGGGGTGGTAGCCCGACCAAGGCATCAGGAGGGCTATTGAGCTATTTCCTGGTCTCGAGATCTGGAAGGCAACTATGCTCTTACACTCGGACCCTTCTTGGGGGTGGTAGCCCGACCAAGGCATCAAGAGGGCTATTGAGCTATTTCCTGGTCTCGAGATCTGGAAGGCAACTATGCTCTTACACTCAGACCCTTCTTGGGGGTGGTAGCCCGACCAAGGCAACAGGAGGGCTATTGAGTTATTTCCTGGCTTCGAAGTGTTTATGTTGAGTTTCCCACACAAGGGTGTAGTCAATAATGTTGAACATAGTTGGAGATAAAGACGGAAGAGAAAAAGAAAATGACTTTATTGATGATCGAGATGTAGTACATCTTTATTAGGGTCCGTAATGAAAACTAAATGGGGGTAGTCCGCTTGGGAATTCCCTTCTCAAGGGTAGAATTTCCTCAAATGATCTGTAGGGAAAAATTAACTAAAACCGCAGCGGAAGGCGAAAAGTAGATTTTCGTATAGTTTAAAATATTTCTAAAAATTTGAACCTTAACCCTTTAATTAATTAAACACAAATATACGGTTAGAGTTAAATACCTCTTGTCGCGTGATCCGATTGACTTACATCGATGGTAATCCGCAAGATCTTCAATCCTAGCACGTACGTGAATCACTTAGGAGCGTGGTCTCCCTTTTTTCTTCGAATTGCTTACCTGAGAATGGATGTATGGAACTTCTGATCCTGATCTTCAATCCCAAAACACCATGAGCCTAGAAAAATAGTTCGGTCACTTTTGAATTCACAATCGATATGATTGGAACTCGCGTAACCCTAAATCGAAAGTGTGCACAAAACCTTTTGATGTTAAAGGCTTGCAAGTGCACTATCGAATGAGAACTTATTTTTCTTTTTCTCTCTTGGCCGAAATTCTATGTGTATTGAGTAAGATTTTTATTTTTCAAAGCAAACAAAAAACTCTCTCACTCAAGCTTTCTTTTTTGGTGGCCGAAATTTATCACCTTATATTTATAAGGTGACCGAAATTTCTCCTTCTCAAAATAGGGTTGGCCGAATTCTTTGTGTAGGAAATCTAGGGTTGGCCAATTTCCTTACTTGAAAAGGAATTGTGCTTTTCCCTAATTCCTATCAATTTAAGAATCCTAACCCTTATAGGACTAGGGTGGCCAAATTCTTTGTGTGGTATGGAGTGTATGTGGACTTAATCCTTACCACATTAGGACTCCTATCACTTAAAAGAATTATAACCCTAATCCAACACATAGTATTTTATTTACTGATCAGGAAAAGATTTTGATTTAAACTATTAATTAATTAAATAATTAATTAATTTCCATTTAATCAAAACAATAAAATAAAATAATATCTTGGGCTATTTTATTTGCCTTGCCGCCCACACCATATATATGGGCGTAATATTATTTTTCTTATTTTATTTAATCCATTAGACTTTAAATAAAAGCCCACATGTGAATCAAACTTATTCTAACTAAAAGAAACAAGCCAACATGTCTTCTTTTAATATATTAATATAATAGAGCAGCCCATTAAATAAATAATAGACATATTATATTCTTAATATATTAAATGCAATACTAGATGGACCCATAAATTTCTCCGGTAGAATATATCAAGTGATCCATGCAAGTACGTGTGGATTGTGGATCTTGGCGGGCTATCTAAATTTAAGCTTCAATAGATAGAACCTAATCACAATCAACAAATGATTCACTTAGGTCCGATCTATTAATTTTAACTCAATCCACTAAAGAGCTAAAATTGAACTCTTAAATAAAGATAGAATAAGGAGATGTTTCTCATTCATACCCTAGATAATCTTATAGGAGATGGTGTATCCTTGTGAATAATATCAGTAATCGCCAAGAGCTCATAGACCACCTATAGCTCTCCAAGTTACCATATTTCCTCATATGACCACATTTTGAACTTGGATATTTTGACTTGTCCAGAAGCCATGTCTTCAATAATCATTATTGAAAACTCAACGTTGAGATTTAATATCCAATACCTCAAAACATCCATATGATGATATTATACTCTCATTTAATAAATGAAGCCACGATGTCCATATCTATAAATGAAGTCCTCTATCGATTAACAAATGAATACCACCAAACTATCGAGGATAGACTATGCTATATAATCGTACTCATTGATAGCTCAAATGATAACACTTGCAACCATAAGTCCATCATTTATCTCAGGATTAAGATCGACTCTCCGATTGTCCTAATAATGAAAAGACTTATATTTAGTGATGGTTCTAGATAAAGTATTTCATTGTGATCCTGTTCAATGCACCCAGTGCACTAAATTCTTTTATTCGAAAACCTTTCGATGATTTTAGACTCATCATAACTCATTTGATCCCACTCAAATGCTAGTAAAAGAATTCTACAACTTTATCAAGATAGAGGTGCCCAACCTTTAACTTAAGTTGTGAACGTTATTCAAGACTAAGTAAAGAATTGTGTCTACCTCACACATATCCGGATGTATGAACAATTCTTCATATCTCATAGTCTTTTGACCTTATGATTATTTACCTTGACAATTATAATAATAAATGCTATAAGTATTTGTAAGAATTAGAAAACACTTTATTAATATGAAAAGATTGTCAATTACAATATTACACTCTTGCTATTGAGCATAATCCTAACATGATCTACATTCCAAGTGTTGTCGATGGATCGTCCGTCCATGTCTTCGAGTTTATAAGCTCCATTGCGAACAACTAGCTTTATCAAATATGGCCCTTCCCGATTGGGACTTAAGACTCCATCCGACATTTTCCGAGTGTTCAGGGTCACTTTCCTAAGTACCAGATCCCCTTCTTTGAAATTCCGGGCTCTGACCTTTTGGTTGAAGTATCTAGCGATCTTGCTCTGGTAGATCGCTACTTTCTCTGCTACCCGGTCTTGTTTTTCTTTTAAGAGGTCTAGATTAGCCCGGAGCTTGACTTCGTTACTTTCGGGCTTAAAGTGCTGTACCCTGAATGAGGTCAATTTATGCTCGATGGGGAGGACTGCTTCAACCCCGAAAGCCAAGGAGTAAGGTGTCTCCTCGGTAGCTGTTCTCTTTGTAGTCCGGTATGCCCAGAGGACTTCTGGTAGCTCTTCGGCCCATTTACCTTTCCTCTGCTATAGCTTCTTCTTTAGGAGTTTCTTGATAGTCTTGTTGGTGGATTCTACCAGCCCGTTAGTCTGGGGATGAGCCACTCTAGCGAGCCTGAGGTCTATCCCCAATCCCTTGCAGAAGTCTTTGAACCGGGCGTTGTCGAACTGCTTCCCTAGGTCAGCTATAATGATGAGAGGGGTCCCAAATCTGCATACCACGTTGGTCTTGATGAACTTGGTTGTATTCTTTTCTGATATCCGAGAAAGAGGCCCTGCCTCGACCCATCTTGTGAAGTAGTCGATAGCCACGATAGCATGTTTCATCTATCCGGGAGCGGTCGGGAGTGGCCTAATTAGGTCGATTCCCCACATGGCAAAGGGGTAAGGTGAACTGAGGGACGATAGTCGCTCGGGTGGATGGTGGTTCAAGTTTAAAGTTCTTTGACAAGGCTCACAAGATTGCACAAAACTCTTTGCGTCTTGGTGGATGGTCGGCCAATAGTACCCCATACGAAGCACCTGATAGGCTAGAGCTTCCCCACCTATGTGGTTCCTACAGTCCCCAGAGTGGACCTCTCTCAATGCCCATTTAGCATCATCGGGATGCAATCACCTAAGTAAGGGGAGGGATCTGCCCCTCCTGTAGAGGTACCCGTCCACCATACAATATCAGACTGAGAGCCTTTTAATTCTTTGGGCTTGGTCGGGCCCTTCGGGAAGCTCTCCTTTAAGGAGGTAGGCAACAATTGGGTCCATCTAGCAAGGCAGGCGATCGAGGGAGCAGATTTCTCCATTTGTGGCTGTGCTTGGTTGGGTGATCACTTGGAGGGGAATTCCCTGTGGTAGGGATTGGCCTCCGTTTGCCGCTATTTTAGCCAGAACATCTGCGCGGTGGTTTTGGTGTCGAGGCACCTGATCGATCTTGAGCCACTTAAATTTACTTTTTAGTAGCTGAGCTAGCTTTAGGTAGGCAGCCATATTATCTCCGTTTGCCTGGTAGACCCCAGTCACCTGATTTACAACAAGCAATGAATCGCTCTTGATTTGTAGGTAATCGGCCTTTAGTTCGATGGCTACCTTCATCCCGGCTAGGACGGCTTCATACTCCGCTTCATTATTGGTAGCTTTAAACTCGAATCTGAAATAGTGACAGAATTCAGTCCCTTCCGGATCTATTAAAACTATGCCAGCTCCTCCCCCGGCTTGCCCGGACCCTCCATCTGTAAAGAGGGTCCATGGCTTGCAGCCTTCCGGCCAATTGTCGACCTCAGATATCTTTTCAGGGACCTCATTTGATACTGAGGGATCATCTTGATCTAGGATCGCTGAAAATTCTGCCACGAAGTCGGACAAAACCTGTGCCTTAATCGTAGTCCGTGGCTTATACTTTAAATCGAACTGAGTAAGCTCTAGGGCCCATAAGACTAGCCTTCCAGACACGTCTGGTCTTTGCAAGAATTGGCGATGGGGTTGGTCCGTCACCACTGCTATTGTGTGAGCTTGAAAATAGGGATGGAGCTTCCTCGCTGAGATCACCAGAGCATAAGCTAGCTTTTCCAAGAGAATGTAATTCCTTTCTGATTTGGTCAAAGCATGACTCACATAGTATATGGGTCTTTGAAAACCTTCGCTACACTCTTTGGCCAGGTAGATCTACAACTCATCTCCGAGAACCGGCTTGACTAACAATGGGGGGCTTGTTAGGTATTCTTTCAAAGCTTGGAAAGCCCTTTCGCTCTCCTGGCTCCACTTGAAGTTTTTCCCTTATTTGATGGCTTTGAAGAAAGGGAGACATTTATTGGTGGAGCGAGAAATAAAACTGTTCAGTGCCGCCACACATCCAGTCAGGATCTGTACTTACTTGAGTGAGGTTGGGGATTCTAGGTCCAAGATAGCCTTGATTTTTTCTAGGTTGGCTTCTATGCCTCTCTCATGAACCATGAAGCCTAGAAACTTCCCCGCTGTTACCCCAAAGGCACATTTGGAGGGGTTCAACCGCATCTGGTTTTCCCTCAGTATGAGGAAGGTTTTGCGAAGGTCTTCCTGATGTCCTTTTACGGTTGGGGATTTCGTGATCATGTCGTCGATATATACTTCCATCGTCCTTCCTATCTCGGACTTGAACAGTTTGTTAACCAGCCGCTGGTATGTAGCCCCCGCATTCTTCAAACCAAACAGCATCACCTTGTAGCCCTGCCCAGTAATGAAACTGGTTTTATCTTGGTCAGCCGGGTGCATTTTAATTTGGTTGTATCCTAAGAATGCGTCCATAAAACTCAAAAGTTTATTTCAGGACGTGGAGTCAACCAGCTGGTCGATCTTTGGTAAAGGAAAACTGTCTTTTGGACAAGTCCGGTTGAGGTCGGTGTAGTCGACACACATACGCCACTTCCCATTTTCCTTTTTAACCATGACCACGTTGGCGATCCATTCGGGGTAGCGTACTTCTCTGATAAACCCTACCTTGATCAATTTATCAACCTCATCCTGCACCGCAGTGTTCCTATCAGCGTTGAAGTGACGCCTCTTCTGCTTGACGGGCTTGACTGTTGGATCTACCGCTAATTGGTGGGCGGCCAATGACGCCGGGATTCCAATCATTTCATCATGGTTCTAAGCAAAGATGTCGATGAACTTCCTGAGAAGGTCAATTAGTCCTCTTTTCACTTCTGGATCAAGGGTGGCCCCGACCTTGACGACCTTGGATGGATCGTCATTT
Source organism: Dipteronia sinensis (assembly GCA_033220585.1). Taxonomy (NCBI): domain Eukaryota; kingdom Viridiplantae; phylum Streptophyta; class Magnoliopsida; order Sapindales; family Sapindaceae; genus Dipteronia; species Dipteronia sinensis. The sequence goes on from CM065637.1 coordinate 32,384,627, forward strand.
CTGATGGGTATCTCTTCTAGTTTATCTACGGGCTGCCCGCTGGCCCACTCCTTACTCCGTTCTTCCTCGTAAGGCATAATAGGTTCGCTCTCCGGATGCCCAGGATGTTCCGCGGGCTCCTTCTCCTTCTGGATTATCCGGGATGTATCCATGTCTTCCTGGATTAATGCCACCTGTACACACTATTTTGCTAGGGCTGTAGGATTGGCAGATACTGCGTAGCATTTCCTGGCTGCCTACTGGTCCTCGCGTACCTCTCGTACTTTGGTTCCAACCTGGAATTTCAGTACGTTGTGGTATATGGACAAGACTCCCTTCAAGGAGGACAGGAATGGTCTTCTTAGGATGGCGTTGTAAGCCGATGGGGTGTCAACCACAACAAAGTCGGTCATAACATTCTGTTGGAGAGGGGTGATTCCGATGATTACTGGGAGGATCATCGACCCCACTGGTATGATCGAATCTCCAGTGAACCCATAAAGCAGAGTGGTACAATTGTTGTAACAACGTTGCTTCAGGTTTAATTTTTCCAGGGTATCCTTGAAGAGGATATCTACACTGCTACCTGTATCCACGAGCACGAGATGGACCAGACAGTTGGCGATCTGTATCATGATTACCATGGGATCATCATGAGGTTTCATGGTGTTAAAGACATCTGCTTTAGTGAAAACGATCTGTGCTGACTGAGAGGGCTCAGTCGGGCTCTGGCTGACTTCGAAGATCCCCCGGCTTTCTCTGATGCGGGGAATCTTTCTTGCGTGGTTTTTTCGGGAGTTATTGGAAACGCCAGCCAGTGTAGGACCTCCGCTGATAGTGTGTATCACCTGGATCTGTTGCATTAAGTCAGCCTGTTCCCCTTTCCTCTTTTCTGCGTCTTCACGGATTTCAGCTTGTACCTCCCTTCCAGTCCGAATGTTATCTCTGACCTGTTGTAAGAACTCAATCAAGCATCCCCCCCTTATCAGGGCTTCAATCTATTTGCGCAAATTATAGCACTCTGAGGTGTTGTGGTCCACGTCTTCGTGGAAGTCGCAGTACTTGTACCGGTTTCTCCTGTCAGCTGGGGCCTTCATGGGAGCGGGCTTTTGGAGCAACCCTTTATCTCGTATAGCAAGGTAGACCGTTTCCCTGGAAGCATTCAAAGGGGTGTAGTAGTCATACCCCTTTTCCCCTTGCATTACGGGGGTCACGGTCCTGGGAGGTGGCGAAGCCCGGGGAGGGGTTCGTTTTGATGGATATCTTTCTTGCCTATGCTGAGGAGCAGGGATGTCATAGGTCAACATGTTGGGAGGTTTATTCTGAGTTTTCTGCACTGGCTCAAATTTGGGGGCTTCTTTTTTCAGACGCTTTGCCGTTCTCATGTCGTCGTGTTCCATCTTGACCTTGAGTTGTTCGTCGATCTCGACCTACTCAAGAGCCCGGTCATAGGCCTCCTGGTAAGTCTCGGGAGGTCTCTTGGTGAAGGAACGAAAAAGTTTTCCCGCCCATAGGTTCCGCCTGAAGTTGGCGAGGGTTTCTTTTTCGGTGAAAACTCCCATTTGTATGACCTCCTTGTGAAAACATTCCACGTACGACCGAAGAGTCTCACTCCGTTCCTGAATCACATATTGGAGGTGTATGGGATCTTTCGGGCGAGGTTTGACCCCTTGGAATTGCGAGCAAAAATCTGTTGATAATTTCGTGAAAGAATCCACGTTGCCAACGGGCAGCTCCCTGAACCAGGTTTTCGCGTAGTCGGTTAGGGTCGTTGGAAACATCATGCACATAGCTGCTCTGGTAGTGTTCTGGACCTCCATCTGTTGAATGAAACTCTCCAGGTGGCTTAGAGGATCTTTCGTTCCGGAGAACTTATTTGCTGGCATTTTGAATTTTAGGGGGGAGCTTCACTTCCCGGATCCTCCTAGTGAAGGGAGCGTTCATCTCGCTCAGGGGATCCTTTTTGTCCTCCTTACTCTTTCCTTTTCTTATCTGCTGGACCTCTTTTTGTAGCTTTGCCAGCTGATCCCTCAGTCGCTTGTTCCCAGGTTTCTTCGAGTTGACCTCAGATTCTTCACTGTCGAGTCTTTCCGATGAACTGGCAATTTCTATCCGGTCCTCCTCATGGATAGGATCCATTCATGGAGTTTGTCTACTTTCCTCTACTAGGGCCCGGGCGGTCCTCATAGATGTAGTTGGATGGGATAGCTCTCGTGGCTTCTGGGTAAAAGCATCTGCGGCAGACTTAACTCGCCTGGGTTGATACTATGAAGGTCTTTTCGGAACTGGGGGCATGGGTCCCAGCCTATCCCGGATCGAATGTTGGGGCCCTGACCTATCTCGAGCCGGCTCTGGAAGAGGAGGTCCCAGGCGATCGAAAGCAGGTGGCCTAGCTCCGAGCCTGCTCGGCTCTCCCTGGTCATTCAGGTTGGTTGGCTGGATTGTGATACCTTCAGCGAGCAGGCGGACGCGGATGGTTTCTACGAAGGCTGCCGCTTGTTTGTCGAGCGCGGCCTGGCTCACTATAGGGTGGCCAGAAGCCTGCGCATTGGTTGTTTGGACCGGAGCTTGACTACCATATCCAGATTTTCTCCCCTTTCTTGGGGCCTTTCGTGTTAGCCTTGCCGGAGGTTGCTCCGAAACTTTATGTTGGCCTTGGGAAGAGCGGAGCCTCATAGTTCCTGTAAAATAACAAAAATGTACATGCAAGCAATTGATTAATTGGGTGTAAGGCCCTTTCCCACAGACGGCGCCAGAAAGTGTTAAAGGAAATTTTGTTCAAGACGAGAAGTCGCAGTTAACACCCTTTAGACCACTACCACGTAGGTGGTGGCCAAGATTGATCGTATGTGTAACAATGTTTTATAAAATGACAAAGAATAATGATACAATTTATCACCCAAACGAAAGCAAAAATATTTTCTTTATTGAATGTGTATGGTTTACAAACTTCTCTCAAATTGCTCTCAATTCTCTCTAGGGTATGGTCGGGTATTTGTCGTATGCCTGTCGAATAGTAGTCTCCTCTTTCTGAAGGAGGAAGTCCCTCCTTTATACAATGTCTTCATAGGTTTGAACTCATTGATTTCCCCTTGATTTTCTCATCCCCCTCTTATCGGACGAGATTTTTACCTTTAAATGTAGTTGACTTTGAGTTAATTGCTTCGTTGAGGATATCTTGGAAATCAATTTGTTTCCCATTCAAACTCTATTACTTGTTCTGCACGTGTATAATATATGTGGATGTGATACTGTGTATCTTCGGGTCTGGCATGATTTCCATAGGGGTCGTTGAATGTATCATGGTGTGGTGCATCAACTAATGAGGTCGATCAGTGTTCGACCTCGATATCTGAGAAGTTGCGTCCAGCTAGGAGCCAGATCTGGCTTCCCTTGACCTTTTGAAGCTAGGTGCGGCTTCCCCTGACCTTTCGGAGCTATGTGCGGCTTCCTAGGGACATCCCCCTGTATCAGCGAGGTATAGGTGAGTTTCTGGAGAAATTGAGAGGTGACCTCGACTTCGGGGAATTTCTTGTTTTCAGTTTTGGTGATGCAGACTAGATCTGATCGTTCCGGGCTCTATCCCGGATGTTTCCGGAGCCAGTCCTTGTTCCTGCGGGGTGGTATCATAGCTTGGCTTTGGGTAGAATGGTCTCCTGGTGGAAACTTTCGGGCATGGAGCCAGATCTGGAAGGTGGAAAATTTTCCTTTTGTCCTTAGCCAGTTTTGGCTATTAACAGTAAGTAAACACTATCCGTCAGTTAAAATTCATTAGGATTCAAAACGAAGATGAAGATGAAAGAAGACAATTTTGGTTAGGTTTTATTAATGGCTCTATTGTTATCTACAAAATATCTTTCTACACCCATGTTTTAATGAAACTTTTTTTTTCTTTCTAAAATACCCTTACATTTAATTACTTAAAATACATAGCTTTATAATTATAAATTAAATTTACTTCCTACATCTATAATTAGTTAAACACCCAATCAAAATAAACCATAATAATATATACTTAATCAAATCCAACATCAATCATGAAATATATATTTTTTCATATGTAGTCAAGGAATGGATGAACAAAGAATTGATTTCATGGATTCTGAATGCATTCAGATATGTTTACTTTTATTTTTATTATTGTTTTGTGATTGAATAACAAAATTGTTGCAGTTGAAGTCTTGTAGAACTTTTTTTTAAGTAGTTATAGAACTCGATCAACTTTATATGGTTCTCAAACACAACTCTTTCACTCACTTTACTTTAATTCAACTACAAATTCTTATTAATTTAATTGGTTTGTAAACCGAAAACTTGGTGAACGGATTTTAAAAAAAAACCAATTTTTAAATGAAAAAAAATTGATTTGTTTGTTGATTGAAAAAATAGTTCTTTTTTTTAAGACAAAAGAAGCTACATATTGTTGTTTGTTTAATTATTATTTTTGTTGTTTTCTACGACGATGATAAAGTGTGTAAACCATTATGATTTTATGGTTTTTTTAGATAATTCAATACATTGATTCCGCAAGTAACGGAAAAAAATATAATTAGTTTTAGAGTTAAATTTATATTTATTTTTGCCCAAGTAAAATCTTAGTTGTAAAGTTTTATTTGAATATGATATATTTTTTTATCCGAGTGAATTCTATAATATTTTTTAAAGGGAATGAAGAGACTATATGTAGTTTTTTTTTTGAAAGAAGAAAGTGTATTTACAAGAATTTGATTTGTTTTGTGGTGGTGGAAGCAAATTAAAAGAAGTGGGTGTAATGAGAAAATATAGATGTTTATTTCAAAGAAAAAAATACTTAAAAGATAGTTTTGGTATTTTAAAGGGTGTAGTGAGTAAAATTGATAATTTAAATTTTTTAATATGGATATAGGAAGATATTTTGTGGGTGACAATATAGAGCCCACATTTATTAATTCGGCTATCTAAAGCTTGGCAAACAACAATTTTCTTTATTTTTTTACCTAACGATAAAAATATGATAATTATATTTTCAATTTTACCATAGATTTTGCAATCGGTTTTTATTTCACTAATACTAGACAATCCAAAAATTTAACCCAAATGATGTGGCAAATGGTTTTTTCATTAACCACGTCATCTCATGTTGTGTGTGGTGATGACAACTCAGTTGCTACATCATTTGAGTTGAAATTTGGGTTAATTATTTGGGTCGTATATCATGACTCTAATAATTTTTGATTTTTCTATATATATATATATATATATATATAAGTTAGCCGGTTAAAAAGGTTATACATTTTTAGTCCAATAAATAAAATACATCAATTTTAAGTTTTTATAATATTCATTCACTGGATTTCATTTCATATTTTCATCCAATAACAATAATTATACTATTCAATAACCTTAGTGATTCCAACAAGGTAATATGATCCTTACTGGAAATATATAATAAGAACTTGTTAAGGGGAAAAAATGAATCAAGGATTTTTATGTATTCCTTCAGGTCATAAATAATTGTATATTGATGCTTGGTTAAACATAAACCCATATTTTAGTGACTTTTTTTGGACGTTATATATTGTTAACTGAAAAATTGCTCGGGGTGAGAAATCTCAATTAATACCCTCGAGACCACTACCACGGAGGTGGTGGCCAGAGTCGAATGTACTTTATACAGTGCTTGTTCAAATGACAAAAAATACTAATATTAGTACAATCAAAAGAGAATGAAAATGCTTTTATTATCAATGGTATATCATGTACAAATATCTCTCAAATGCTCTCAATTTCTCTGGGGTGTAGTAGGGTTGTTGTCGTATGCTTGTCGGAAAGTAGTCCTCCCTAGAGGTTCATTTTTTCCTCCTATTTATACATAGTTTTGGTAGGTTAACTTTGTGATTCTCCCCTTGATTTTCTCAATCTCTTCCCTCCTTATCGGACATGATTTCTCATTTAAATGTCATTGACTTTGTGTTAATAACCGAGTTGAGAATATCTTGGTGGAGATCAGTTTGTTTCCTCTTTAGACTCTATTACTTGCTCTACACGTACGTAATGTTTCCAGATATGATCTAGTGTATCTTCGTATCTTCACAGCGTGATTCCTCATAGAGGTCGTTGAATATGGTATGTATTGTCTCGTATAGCGAGGTAGATCAGTGTCCTGGCTTCGATATTCAGGAGCTTAGTCTAGCCAGGAGCTTGGTCTGAGCTCCCTTGATCTCTTGGAGCATGATGCGGCCCCGCGCGAACATTCTGCTGTGGCAGCAGGGTTTTGGCGAGCTTCCGGAGAGGTTGTGAGGTAGTATTGACCTCGGGAAGCTTCCCGATTTCTGCTTTGGTGACACGGGTTCGATCTGATCGCGTCGGGCTCTATTCCGGGTGTTTCTGGAGCTCACCTTTATTTCTATGGGGTGGTATCATAGCTCGGCTTTGGGAACCGTGGTCCCCTGGTGGATAACCTCAGGCTTGGAGTCAGACTAGGAGGGTGGAAAATTTCCCTTTGATCCCTAGCCAAATTTGGCTATTAATAGAAGTCCCCTCTGACTTGAACGCCGATGATTGTGTTTGGGGTTGGAGTCAGATTTCCTATTTTATTTGGGGAGTTTCTCCTTTTTTACTGTTACAAGAATCTTGGGGAAAATCTTCCCATTAATTGCACAAGTGATGTGGCAAGAGCAGACCAGTGTATTTCCAAGTCAATCCGGCTGCGTTATGGCAGTTCCCGCGATTCGAGGCGATCTTTACCGAAAATTTCGACGGTGCGTGGCCAATGCTACTACACTATTGCCTATTTATACTTGGTTATTTAAACGCCTTCCTCATACCTTCCCTTTCTTTTTCGAATTTCAAATTTTCTAAAGAAATACCTTCTCTCAAGTAACATCTCCCTTCTCATTCTTCATCCTCGCAGACTTCATTCCACCATGTCGAAAGCCAGTCGCGACTCCGTTAAATCCATTGTCGATGGCGATGAGGTCATCAGTCTCGCCCATGGAAAAAGGGCACGAAAGAGCCTAGTTAGCGATGATTCTCCACCAAATCCGTAACGTCGGCGATCGAACAGGAACGTGTCCATTGGGACCAGGTTTTCTAATCGTCTCGACCATCCGCTGGATTTAGTCGACAAAGATTCTGATAGAGAGATTGGTGACGACGCCAGGGGGAAGGGTCAAGTCTCGGCTATTGGTCCTCCTTTGGAGAGGCTTCCTCCCTAAGACTTCAGGGTTGTTCCCGACTCTATCGTTGATCGGAACTCGATTGACCGCTTAAGGTCCAAGTACGGCATTTCTGACAGTGTTTCTATCTCGGTTCCTCCCAAAGGTTATGAATTCTTCAATCCTTCTGACGGCGTGCATCCGATTCATATGGCGGCTCTCAAGAATGAGGTCAGGCTTCCCCTTCCTCCCACCATTCGACGAGCTCTCAACGCCATCCAGCTTGCTCCTCTCCAGCTGACGCCCGGGTTCTAGAGGCATTTGATTGGCTTCCTCATGCTGTGGAGGGAACAATGCTAGCTGAGCAAGGTGACGAGAGAGCCCGGAGTAGAGGAGATGGGCTACCTTTTTCAAATCGGGAGCCTCTCCGTGCTCCCCGAGGTTAGTTCTATGCAAAAGCCAAGAACAAGCTCAACTTTGTCATTCATGGTGCTTCGAAGAAAGATTCTACCTGGAAGGAAGAGTGGATCCTGGCAGGGGGTGACTGGGGAAGCTCGATTTTTATTGGAGGGCATGAGTTCGAGGTTCCCATAGCTTTCGGTGACAAACCATCATGGGACTGAGACTCCCTACCACCTGAGTATGAGACTGTTTTGAAGGATATTCTGGCCAGGAACTACTTGAACCTGAAGTTTCCAACCACTGAAGCCTTTGATCCTCGCAGGGTGAATCAATACCTGCGGATCTCCGATGCTATTCCTCATAAGTAACACTAAATCGTCTTGCTTTGTCTTGTTGACCAGCTCAGTTCTGACGTTTTCCCTTTTGTTTCATTTACTTGTAGTTTTTGTTGTTAAGCCAGCTTCTCGCGAAGGCCAACGATTCCCGCAAGCTCGAGTTCCTCTTCCCTCTGCTGGGGTTGCGCTAGCTCCTGCTCTACCTACCTCCCCAATTGGGTGTAGGATGGCTAACCTTGCATCGCGAGCTTCTCGGGCATTAAACAGGGCTCTCTAGACTGTTGATACAACTGCTTATGCCCCCTCTACTGTTGTTACTACCGTTCCTATGACTCACCTACCTGATGCCGCTGCGCTTCCAACCCCCTAAGGATCGGAGGACTTTGAAGCGAGTATCGCAGGGATTCCTCATAGCAGCTCTAGCCCTTAGTCGAGCTCGACGGGGCAGGATGAAGTTTTGGAACAATTCATCTCATCCTGCTCAGGTGGTGGGCTCTCTAGGATGGCCTCGATGCCCGTCGATGTCTTGTTCACCAAGGGGTCTGTTGTCTTAACTGAGGTAATTGTTTTTCCTTTGTGTTGCTTCTGTGACTGCCAACTTGATCGATTCCTGACCCTGTCTTTGTATCTTATAGGCCTTCAAGTTAAACGTGGCTATGGGCCACCCGGTAGCCCTCCTTCGTGATCGGGCTGCTAAGGCTGAAGCCGAAGCTGAGAGAGCCATAAGATTGCTCAAGCGGGCTCAGACACTAGTATAAGAGATGACCTCCAGCCAAGGGAAAATGGAGACCCAGCTGGCCCAGCTTCGCTGTGATTATGAGAGGACGAAGTTATCCTTCGATCAAGAAATCCTCTAATCTACCCGGTGGGCCAAGCAGAGGGATTCTTGGAAAACCGAGGCTAAGAAGTTGGACCTCGAGAATCAGGATCTGATTGCTCAGGTGGCCAAGCTGCAAGCTGAGGCAAAAACCTCCTTTAATGATAGATACTTTTATGCTTCCTTTCAGGTTGCAGATGCTCTCCCCCTTCCCTTTGATATATCATCCATCACCGGTTGGGATAGAGAAGAGATAATGACCAAAGCTGCTGAACTGTCTCGCCCTGAAAATGACGAAGCGGTTCCCTTTAACCAGGCGGGAACTGGCAAGCAGCCCGTCCAGGCAGATCCTCCTCTTCCTCCTCCCACCTTTACTATTTTATGTCATGAGGAATCTTCAAGTAAGGTTCTACCTGCGCAGTCCGAAGGAGATCAACCAGAAGCTGTGGAAGGAACAAGAAGCCTGCCTGAGGGATCCTTTAGAGTGGAATTGGAGGTTGACATGAGCCAGACAGGATCCATGGCTGCCCTTCTTGATGCGGCTATCCTTCCTAAGATTATGGCACTAATTAATGAAGTTGTGGAAGAGGACCCAGCTGGGCAGCATACCATTGAGGAACCTCTAGAGGAAGAGGTAGCCGTCAAGGGCGACAAAAATGGGCTATTACCTGACAGAGGAGCTGGGGGCGAGGATCCGTGGAGGAGGAGTAACAGGGGGAAATCAAGAGGGTTCCGAAGCTTGACGCTGCCAGTTCATGACTGGCTTTGATTGCCCGGAAAAGGGGGGTGGGTACCTCGCTTTATTCATGATTAGTTTAGTCAATCTTTTTCTCCTTTTTGTAGCCCGGATCCGGGGGTTGGGCTCCCCGCTTGATGAATGTAGCCTTTACTAGGGGATAGGCTCCCTTATGGTTAATAAAAATTTAGTTATGATTTCCTTCGCATTTGTTTTGACTACTCTTGATAACGAGCTTCCATCTTAATTGATAACTTCTTGCTTTATTCATGATCCCGACCGTGAATCGATCCTGCATCTTTGATGATAATTTGTTCATCCTTTAATCTGGCTTCATAGGAAACTCTTATCATGATGATCTTAATCATGCAGATGAAACAAATATTTATGTTTAAATCTGTTTCAGGAGAGGTAGCCCGATCGAGGCATCATGAGGGCTGTCTAGCTATTTCCTGGTCTCGAGATCTGGATGGCACTATGCTTTTACACTCAAGCCCTTCTTGGGGGTGGTAGCCCGACCAAGGCATCATGAGGGCTGTCTAGCTATTTCATGGTCTCGAGATCTGGATGGCATCTATGCTCTTACACTTAGACCCTTCTTGGGGGTAGTAGCAGACAAAGGCATCAGGAGGGCTGTCTAGCTATTTCCTTGTCTCGAGATCTGGTGGCATTTATGCTCTTATACTTAGACCCTTCTTGGGGGTGGTAGCCCTACCAAGGCATCAGGGGTAATGAGGGGGCTTCCTCGGCTAGTCCTTGGTCTCGAGATCCTGCTGGCAACTATGCTCTTGCGCATAGACCCTTTTTAGTGGGGGGTGGTGCCCGGCCAAGGCATCATGGGCGGCAAGGAGGTTTCCCCTGCTCATCCCTAGTCTTGAGGCGATTATGTAGAATTTTCTAGTCGAATATGTAGATATTAATGTAGAACATAATCGGAGATAAAGAAAAACACAGACTTTATTGATGATCGGGATGTAGTACATCGTTATTAGGGATTTTATTGAAACCTAAATGGGGGTAATCTGCTCAAGAGTCCTCTGCTCAAAGGTAGAACTTCCTTAAGTGATCTGCGTTCCAGGTGTGGTCAATGGGCCGTCCATCCATGTCTTCGAGTTTGTAGGCTCCATTACGAGCAACTACCTTTACCACCTTCCCAATCAGGGCATAAGACTCCATCCGACCTTTTTTGTGTATTCGAGGTCACCTTCCTGAGCACCAGATCCCCTTCTTTGAAATTTCAGGCTTTGACCTTTTGGTTGAAATACCTAACGATCTTGCTCTGGTAGATCGCCACTTTCTCACCTACCCGGTCTTGTTTCTCTTCTAGGAGGTCTAGATTAGCCCGGAGTTTGACCTCGTTGCTTTCAGGTTCGAAGTGCTGCACCCTGAATGAGGTTAATTTATGCTCAATGGGGAGGACCGCTTCAATTCCAAAGGCTAGGGAGTAAGGTGTCTCCCTGGTAGCGGTCCTCTTTGTAGTCCGGTATTCCCAAAGGACCTCGGGCAGCTCCTCTGCCCATTTGCCTTTCTTCTGCTGCAATTTCTTCTTCAGTAGCCTTTTGATAGTTTTGTTAGTGGATTCCACCAGCCCGTTGGTTTGAGGATGGGCTACTGAAGCAAACCTGAGGTCGATTCCCAAACCTTCGCAGAAGTCTTTGAATCAGGCGTTGTCGAACTGCTTGCCCAAGTCGGCTACAATGATGAGAGGGGTCCCGAATCTACAGACCACGTTGATTTTGATGAACTTGGTCATATTCTTTTCTGATATTCGGGAGAGAGGCCCTGCCTCTACCCATCTTGTGAAATAATTGATAGCCACGATATCATATTTAGCTTGCCCGGGAGCGGTGGGAAGCGGTCCAATTAGGTCGATCCCCCACATGGCAAAATGGTTGGGTGAATTGAGAGATGACAGTCACTCTGGTGGCAGGTGGTTCAAGTTCGAAGTCCTTTGACACAGTTCGCAAGATCGTACAAAGCTTCTTGCGTCTTGGTGGGCGGTCGGCCAGTAGTACCCCATATGAAGCACTTGATATGCTAATGCTTCTCCAACGATGTGGTTCCCGCAGTCCCAAGAATGAACCTCCCTTAATGCCCATTTAGCGTCATCAGGTTGTAAACACCGAATTAAGGGGAGGGATCTACCCCTCCTGTAGAGGTACCCGTCTACCAGGCAATATCGGACAGAGAGCCTTTAATTCTTCGGTAAGGCTTGGCCTCCATTTACGGCTATCTTAGCTAGAACATCCGCGCGGCGGTTTTGGTGTCGAGGCACCTGATCGATCTTGAATCCCTTAAATTTATTTTTCTGCGACTGAGCTAGCCTTAGGTAGGCGGCCATGTTATCTCCTTTTGCCTAGTACACCTTAGACACCTGATTGATTACAAGTAATGAGTCGCTCTTGATTTGTAGGTAGTCGGCCTTCAGTTCGATGGTTGACTTCATCCCGGCTAGGAGGACTTCGTATTCTGCTTCATTATTGGTGGCTTTAAACTCGAATCTGAAGCAGTGACAGAATTCAGTCCCCTCTGGGTCTATTAAAACTAGGCCAGCTCCTCCCCTAGCTTGCCCAGACGCTCCATCTATATAGAGGGTCCAAGACTTGCAATATTTTGGCCAATTACCGATCTCGGAAGTCTTCTCAGGGACCACATTCGATGCTGAGGGGATCGCTTGGCCTGAGAGCGGTGAAAATTCTGCAACAAAGTCTGTCAAAGCCTGCGCTTTAATCGTGGTCCTGGGCTTATATTTTAAGTCAAACTGGGTGAGCTCTAGGGCCCACAAGACTAGCCTTCCGGACACGTCGGATCTTTGTAAGAATTGATGGAGAAGTTGGTCCGTCACCACTGCTATTGAATGAGATTGAAAGTAGGGACAGAGCTTTCTTGCTGAGGTCACCAGAGCATAGGCGAGCTTCTCTAGGAGAATATAATTTTTTTCTGACTTTGTTAAAGCATGACTCACATAGTATATGGGCCTTTGAATCCCATCACTACACTCCTTGGCCAAAACTCCACTTACTGCAGTTTCTGAGACGGCCATGTAGATTTGCAGCTCCTTTCCGGAAACCGGCTTGACTAACAACGGTGGGCTTGTTAGGTATTTTTTCAAGGCTTGAAAAGCTTGCTCGCTCTCCGGGCTCCATTTCATGTTTCTCCCTTGCTTGATGGCATTGAATAACGAGAGGCATTTATCGGTGGAGCGAGAAATAAACCTGTTGAACACTGCTACATGTCCAGTCAAAATTTGTACCTGTTTGAGTGATGTGGGGGATTCCAGGTCCAAGATAGCCTTGATTTTTTCTGGGTTGGCCTCTATGCCTCTCTCATGGACCATGAAACATAGGAACTTCCCCGCCGTTACCCCGAAGGAACATTTGGAGGGGTTTAATCGCATCTGATTTTCTCTTAGGATTATGAAGGTCTTGAGAAGGTCTTCTTGGTGTCCTTCTGCGGTCGGTGATTTTGTGATCATGTCGTCGATGTACATCTCTATCATCCTTCCAATTTCGGGCTTGAACATTTTGTTAACCAGCCATTGGTATGTAGCCCCCGCATTCTTAAGGCCAAATGCCATCACCTTGTAGCAGTACATGCCCTGTCCAGTAATAAAGTCGGTCTTATCTTGGTCAGCGAGGTGCATTTTAATCTGGTTATACCCCGAGAACGCGTCCATGAAACTAAGATGCTTATTTTTGGATGTAAAGGCGACCAACTGATCGATCTTTGGTAGTGGAAAGTTGTCTTTTGGACACGCCCGGTTGAGGTACGCGTAATTGACACACATACGCCATTTCCCATTCGCCTTCGTAACCATGACCACGTTGGCGATCCACTCAGGGTAGCACACTTCTCTGATAAATCCCGCCCTGATCAATTTGTCCACTTCCTCCTGAACATCAACGTTTCTTTCAGCGTTAAAGTGACGCCTTTTTTTTTTGACTGGCTTGACTGTTGGATCCACCACCAATCAGTGAGTGGCCAATGATACCAGGATCCCGGGCATCTCTTCGTGGCTCCAAGCAAAGATGTCGCTGAATTCTGTGAGAAGCTCAATCAAGCCTTCTTTCACTTCCGGTTCGAGAGTAGCTCCGACCTTGACGACCTTTGAGGGATTGTCATTTCTAATGGGTATCTTCTCTAGTCTATCTACGGGTTGCCCGCTGACCCATTCCTTACTCTGTTCCTCCTTATCTGGCATGATGGGTTCATTTTCAAAATGATCTGCAGGCTCCGTATCTTCCAGGGCCATCCCTGGCGCTTCCGCCTCCTGGATCGTTGCAACTTGTATCAATTGTTTAGCTAAAGTTGTCGGATTGGTAGACACTGGGTAGCACTTCCTTTCTGCTTGCTAGTCTCAGCGTACCTCTCCTACCTTAGTTCCTACCAGAAATTTCAGGACATTGTGATATATGGACAAGACCCCCTTCAAGGAGGATAGGAAGGGTCTTTTTAAAATGGCGTTGTAGGCTGATGTGGTGTCAACCACAACGAAGTCCGTCATAACATTTTATTGGAGAGGTGTGGTGCCGACGATCACTGGGAGGATCTTCGATCCTACTGGTATGAACGAGCCCCCAGTGAATCCATAAAGTGGGGTCGTGCATCTATTGTAACACCATTGCTTCAGATTCAATATTTCCAAGGTATCCTTGAAGAGGATATCTATACTGCTGCCTCTATCAACGAGCAGGCGATGGACCATGCAGTTGGCAATCTGTATCGTGATCACCATGGGATCATCATGAGGTTGCACGGTGTTGAAGACATCTACTTCAGTGAAAATGATCTGCGCTGACTGGGAGGGTTCCGCCGGGCTTTGACTGACCTTGAAGATACCCCGACCTTCTTCTACACGGGGAATCTTCCTTGCGTGGTTTTTTTTGGAATTATTTGAGGTACCGGTCAATGTGGGCCCTCCGCTGATGGTGTGTATCACATGTATCTGTTGCATTAAATCAGTTTGTTCCCCCTTTCTCTTCTCCATATGCTCGCGGATCTCGGCTTGTACTTCCCTTCCAGTCTAAATATTATCTCTAACCTGCTGTAAGAACTCAATCAAACATCCTCCCCTAATTAGGGCTTCGATCTAGTTGCACAGGTTATAAAATTCTTAAGTGTTATGACCCACTGTCCTCGTGGAAGTTGCAATATTTGTACTAGTTCCTTCTGTTGACTGGGGCTTTCATGGGCCCGGGCTTTAGGAGTAGCCCCTTGTTCCGTATAGCGAGGTAGATCGTTTCCCAGGAGGCATTCAAGGGGGTGTAGTAATCATACCCTTTCTCATCTCTCATTACGGGGGCTACGACCCTAGGAGGAGGCGAAGCTCGCGGAGGGGTTTGTCTTGCTGGATATATTTCTTACCTGAGCTGAGCAGCGAGGAAACAGTATGTCGATCTATTGGGAGGGTTGTTCTGATTTTTCTGAGCTGGCTCAGATTTGGGAGCTTCTTTTTTCTGACGCTTTACCGTTCTCATATTGTCATGTTCCATCTTGACTTTGAGCTGTTCATCGATCTCGACCTGCACAAGAGACTGGTCATAGGCCTCCTGTTAAGTCTCGGGAGGTCTCTTGGCAAACGAACGGAAAAGCTTTCCTTCCCACAGGTTTCGCCTTAAATTGGTGAGAGTCTCTTCCTCGGCGAAGACTCCCATTTGTATGACTTCTTTGTGAAAATGCTCCACGTACAATCGAAGTGTTTCACCTCGTTCCTGAATCACATATTGGAGGTGTATGGTTCCTTTAGACGAGGTTTGACTCCTTGGAACTGCGAGCAAAAATCTGTGGATAACTTTGTGAAAGAATCCAATCTACCAGCAGGTAACTTCCTGAACCAAGTTTTCGCGTAGTCGGTCAGGGTCGTTAGGAACATCCTGCACATAGCTGCCCTGGTGGTATTCTGGACCTCCATCTGTTGGACGAAGCTCTCTAGGTGACTTAAAGGGTCTTCCGTTCCGGAGAACTTATCTGTTGGCATTTTAAATTTTGGTGGGAGCTCCGCTTCCCAGATCCTCTTGGTGAAGGGAGCGTTCATCTCGCTTAATGTATCCTTCTTATCTTCCATATTCTTTCCCCTTCTTATCTGCTGGACCTCTTTCTGTAGCTTTGCTAGCTGATCCCTCAGCCGCTTGTTCCTGGGTTTCTTTGAATTGACCTCAGATTCTTTACTGTCGGATCCCTCCGATGCACTGGCGACCTCAACTCGGTCCTTTTCATGAGCGGGATCTACTCGAGAGGTTTGTCGGCTTCCTTCCTCTTGGGCCCAGGGTTTCCCTTCTTGATGTCGTCGGATGAGGCGCCTCTCGTTGCTCCCGGCTTAGAGCATCTGCTGCAGACTTAACTCGCCTGGGCTGGTATTGTGATGGCCTCCTGGGAGTTGGGGGCATGGGCCTTAGCCTATCCGAATAGAAGGTTGAAGCCCGGTCCTATCACGGGCTGGCCCTTGAGGAGGAGATCCTAGGCGATCAAAGGCAGGCTGCCTGGTCCCGGGCCTACTAGGCTCTCCCTGATCATTTGGATTTGTCGGCTGGACTGCAATGCCTTCTGCGAGCATGCGAAGGTGAACGTTTTCCACGAAGGCCGGCGCTTGTTGATCGAGCGTGGCCTGGCTTATCATAGGAGGGCCAGAAGCCTGTGCATTAGTCATTTGGACCGGAACTTGACTGCAGTATCCAGGTTTCTTCCCCCTCATTCGGGCTTTTCGTGTTAGGGTCACCGAAGGTTGTTTCGAAGCCACATGTTGTCCTTGGGAGGAGCGGAGCCACATGGTTCCTGTAAAACAATAAAAATGTAACTGTTGATTTGATTAGCTGGGTGTGGGTGATTCCCACAGACGGCGCCAGAAAGTGTTAACTGAAAAATTGCTCAGGTGAGAAATCTCAATTAACACCCTCGAGACAACTACCACGGAGGTGGTGGCCAGAGTCGAATGTACTTTATACAGTGCTTGTTCAAATAACAAAAAATACTAATATTAGTACAATCTAAAGAGAATGAAAATGCTTTTATTATCAATTGTATATCATGTACAAATATCTCTCAAATGCTCTCAATTTCCCTAGGGTGTAGTAGGGTTGTTGTCGTATGCTTGTCAAAAAGTAGTCCTCCCTAGAGGTTCATTTTTTCCTCCTATTTATACTTAGTTTTGGTAGATTAACTTTGTGATTCTCCCCTTGATTTTCTCAATCTCTTCCCTCCTTATCGGACGAGATTTCTCATTTAAATGTCATTGACTTTGTGTTAATAATCAAGTGGAGAATATCTTGGTGCAGATCAGTTTGTTTCCTCTTTAGACTCTATTACTTGCTCTACACGTACGTAATGTTTCCAGATATGATCCAGTGTATCTTCGTATCTTCACAGCGTGATTCCTCATAGAGGTCGTTGAATATGGTATGTATTGTCCCGTATAGCGAGGTAGATCAGTGTCCCTGCTTCGATATTCAGGAGCTTAGTCTAGCCAGGAGCTTGGTCTGACCTCCTTTGATCTCTTGGAGCTTGATGCGGCCCCCCGCGGACATTCTTCTGTGGCACCGGGGTTTTGGCGAGCTTCTGGAGAGGTTGCGAGGTAGTCTTGACCTCGGGGAGCTTCCCGATTTCTGCTTTGGTGACGTGGCTAGATCTGATCGCGCCGGGCTCTATTCCAGGTGTTTCTGGAGCTCGCCTTTATTTCTATGGGGTGGTATCGTAGCTCGGCTTCAGGAACCGTGGTCCCCTGGTGGATAACCTCAGGCCTGGAGTCAGACTAGGAGGGTGGAAAATTTCCCTTTGATCCCTAGCCAAATTTGGCTATTAACATATATATATATATATATATATATATATATTAGTGACTTTTTTTTAGACGTTATATATATGTATTCAAAAAAAAATTCAATGATGATCGACTTTTTACTTTAGCATATTTAGTGAAATTTAATGGAAATTATTGAATCTAGCTTGATGTGATTTTTGTATATGGATGATAAAAAACGAAATACATTTGTGGATATATATATATATATATATATATTTTTTACAAAAAATTTGTGTACTTGAACTACTTTTTTTAGACTTTTTTTTTAAGATAAAACATTAAAAAAATATAAAATATAAAAAATATATATATATGGATCAAGCTAAATCAATTTAAATTTGTGACTTAAAATTTTGACTTTAACATCTCAACGACTCATATGCTCTTAATCCAATGGTTGATATTTGAATGCATTTACAACTCTTAGATTAATGGCACATGAATGATTGAGATGTTAAAGTCAAAATTTAAAGTTACAAATTTAAGTTAGTTTAGTCTAACCCTATATATATATATATATATATATATATATATATATATAATATATAGTTCTCTAATCCAAAAGCAATCAAAATTTTACTAAACATATATTTTAATTTTCTTATGATGCATACAAAAAATCACATCCAACCGTATACAATTTAATGAATTTTCATTAAACTACCCTTTTTACTTATTTTTCAAATTTAATAAACCCCATCTCTAATCTCTAAATCTCTAATCTTTGTATATGTCTCTCTCTCACCTTTGTTAAACGATTTATTTTTTCTTCTTCTTTTTTTTTTGTTTTTTTCTTCTTTCTTGTTTCATGGTGGAAAAGAAAAAAAAAGAACAGAGTTGTTTCAACACAATGATAACTTGATATCATTATAAAGAAAAGGTAAACTTTAAACTTAATTCTAGATAAGAAACTGTTTCCAAATGCTTGATAGCATTCTCAGACAATTCTTTCAGATGCTTGATATCATTGTCAGACAATTCTTGTAGATGTTTAATATCATTCTCAGACAACTCTTTCAAATGTTTGATATCATTCTCAGACAATTCTCCCATATGCTTAATATCGTCCTCAGATTCTTCCATAATATTTTGTATGTATGTAAGAAGCAAATTTTAGACTTTAAGAGTTTATAATTTTTTTTTCCAAGAAACATATTACAAGAACGTGGTTTTGTTTTTGGGAAAACAAATGTGAGGTTTTATTATATTTATTTTGTAGAAGACTTTTGAAAATACAACTAAAGCATGTGTCTAAATAACCTAGAGGGGGGGAAGGGGTGAATAGTTTTTAATCAAGTTAATTACCGAATTATCTTAATTAATCAATATTAAAATTTACCCCATAAACAAACATACAAAATCAAGTATAAAAATGTGAAAATTAAATAACACTTGATTTTTACGTGGAAACCCTTCAATAAGGGAAAAACCACAGGCTAACCACTTAGCCACACCGATCCTCAAATCCACTACTGTAATGATGTTTACAACCTAGGTTGACCTCTAGTTACATCATTCTTGGTCACTAACCCACCACTGCTACCCAACGAGCCTTTATAATGAATTTTTGATCACCTTGCTTGCCAACCACACCACGGTTGCAAGACTTCACTTGCTTGTGCACTACACCATGTAGTCACAAGACTTGACTCTCAAAAAAGAGATTAACAACCTATGTGAATATATGAATATATCCTAAATGCAATTAATGCTAAGCAACACTAAATTCTTATCTAAAGATTATATGATGGCAATCCTAGATATCAATGTCTATATGAATGCTCATAAAGACCTAACTAGATATAGAAATTCAAGTCTCAAATCTAGTCATCAATCAAAACCATATCAATACAAGTTGTCACACAAAATGACAAGGACAACAAATGCAATCAAGAAGTCCTAATCAATAATATCTAAGTACAAAGCATAGATATTTAGCTAGAGGGCAAAATGGTTCTAAATTCTAACTATCAATGAATGAGCAATCTCAACCAATAGACAAAAACACAAACATACTCAAAACATGCTTAATTGAGGAGACATGCAATTAATTAACAAAGTAATTGCTAATCCTAAGCAAAGATGAACAAATATGCAAACAATAAGTTCTAGGACATGTTCAACTTACAAGCATGTGAAAGCATGAAGACCCATGAGTAGATGATGCTTGAAAGATGCTAGATGCACATGGGGTTTGTGTTTGGTTGAGTAAAAATCAAGTCTTGGAGCTCTCTCTCTCTAGGAGTTAAGTTCTCTATGTACAACAAGTGTTCTTGAAGCTCTAAACATGAAATGGGAGAGAAAAGAACATATATATAGAAGCCCTAAATGAAATTATGTAGTTTTGAAAAATTAGGAACAAAACAGGGCATATCGCGGGTTCAGTGGGTGGGTAGGGGACCCGTGTAAAAATAGACCTGAGAAATTTCAACCTCTGTGCACGGGTACTGCACGGGTAGGTAACCGTGCACAACCTGTACAGAAGAGAAACCCGAGGAAACCCATCCTCAATGCATGGGTATTGTATGGGTAGGGAACCCACGCACATCCCGTGCAGAAAAACTAGACTCGAGAAAGCCCAAGGTCAGTGCGCAGCTACTGCACGGGTAAGGGACCTGCGCACAACCCGCACACTAGAGACCTTTAGGGAGGTCACTCATAACGCTAAGGAAAATCACACCAACCTGCAGGCATAGACGTTTCTGATCAAACATCAGGAAACAAATTACACCACACGAAACTGCATATAAGACTAAGAATGAAGTGCAAGTGTGATTGTGAAAAGAATGCACACAAGAGCAATAAGGAACTAATGCTTAACATCACAAATGCATGTAAGTGTTTGTGTGTGTGCAACAAAAAATGCATGTCAATACAAATGCATGTAAGTGTGTGTGCAACTAAATCTCTTCAAAGAGGTTAAGTCAAGTGATATACCTTCTTGAAGCACTTTGGGATGTCCGGAAGCATGTCAAATCACAAACACCTAATCTACCCGTTACATAACAATCCCAATATGGTTTGTTATGAAATAAGCCAATCATAAATAGAGGTCCTTACAATCTCCCCCTTTGGCTATTTCATGACAAAACAACCACTCAAAAAAAAAATCCTCACAAACAAAAACAAAGCTATTGGTCAACAAGTAATTCTACGCTACAAAAAGAGATACCTAAGAAACTAAATCTTCATAGTCTTCAATCTCTTCGTAGATCATCATACCTACACACAATAACAAGAAAGCACTTTCCAATAACAGTGCATGTGAGGTGATCAAGACAAAACAAGCATTTGCATTAAGAAGCCAATACAGTCAATATGATGTAGTGCAATGCAATGCTCCCCCTAAAAGGTTACTCTCTCCCAAGACTTCTTCCCAAAGCATAAAAATACTCCCCCTATATCTCTCAAGACTTCTCCCCCTTTTTGTCATTAGATAGGTAAATAAGCTCCCCCTATCGGGTTGCTTTAGCAAAGAGAGATATTCGCACAAAAGATGATTGCATAATCATATACATAAACTTTATGCAACTTGAATAACTGAGAGAGATTCAAGGAGTTTTATTTTAAAGAGAATGTGTGAATGTGTTGCTTTGCATGAAAGACATATAACATCAAAGTTCAAGCAATGCTATTTGGCAAAGCAAACATCAAAAGGGTTTCCATAATAATTCAAACCAATTTGTACCCTTTTGTCATAAGCAAACATGATATAGTTTTTCGAAACGATTTTCAACACAACAACTATATCAATCCTTAAAGACCAAACAAGACATGGATAAAGAATCCTTATTGATTGAGTTGATATGAAATCCTTGTTGGTTGTTTTCTTTTTCAAATCATTAAGAAGAGAGAGAAGACTAAATTGGATGAGACATCCTTCATTATTGAATGGACACAAGGTCCTTATTGAGTTTAGTCTTTTCATTTGCTTTTTCACACATTTGTATTTAAGCAATCAAAAAGAAATTTCGTGCATATCATGTTAAGCATGTCATAATCAAGTTCACATGTCATGGAGATAAATTATACGTCATTCAAAAGTACTTCCCAATCAATTCTCCTAGTCTAAAAATGCATTTTTGAACATAAATGTGACATCGATTGCAAACAAAGCAAGGTTACACACTTATTGAACAAAAATACCATATAATCATATATGTGCAACCTAGTGTCTCAAGCAATTAATAAAGAAGCATAAAATATATCAAATTTTTGCACATTTAAAAATGCAAATTTGCTCTCTTTGTTTGAGCTCCCCAAATGGGGTCAAATCCAACCAAGTCAATGTGAGGCATGTGCCCCTATAGACCTACCAAGTCCATTAGATCTAGTTGAGTCTATGGGTGACATGTTAGCACAATAGCATGCGGGTTCATCTTTTCTAATCCACCTAGGTGACACATGTTCATTCCTAGTGGTCATAATCATCATGTTACAAGATTTCCTACGATCATTTTCTCTAGATTTCCTAGGCACATGCATATTGGCTCTTCTAAGTCTATTCCTCTCCATCATGCTCTCAACTCTACATTTCTTAATGTACCTACAACAATTTGGCCTAATATGCCCCTCAACACCACAAAAATGACAAGTAGATGCGACTGCGGGGCATAAACTGCTGAGTTTCATGGATCCTTATTCAGGTTATAACCCTATCAGGATGTTCGGCCCGAATGAAGAAAAGACCGCATTCACAACAGATCATGGGCTTTACTGTTACAAAGTAAAGCCTTTTGGCCTAAAAAAATAATGGGGCAACTTACCAAAGATTGGTAAACAAGATGTTCGCCTGACAGATCGGTAGAAACATGAAGGTCTATATATATATATGACATGCTCACAAAAAGTATCACAGTAGAAAAGCATACCGATCTGGAAGAAACGTTTGGGGTACTGAGGAGGTATGGGATGAAGCTCAACCCTCGCAAGTGTGTTTGTGGGGTACCATCAGGAAAGTTCCTTGGGTTTCAAGTACACTAGAGAGGGATCGAGGTGAATCCTGAGAAGATAAGGGCCCTAGATAAGATGAGGTCCCCAATTACCCTGAAAGACATTCAAAGGTTAATAGGCTGCCTAGCCTCGTTTAACTGATTCGTTAGTAAATCAATAGATAGGTGCTTGCCCTTTTACAGAGCAATAAGGAAGGGTAAAGTAGTGGAATGGAACGAAGAGTGTGAATAAGCCTTCCAAAAGATTTAAGATTATCTAGGCAAGGCTCTAATCTTGTTAAAGCCCCTAGACGGGGAAACATTGTATTTGTACCTGTTGGTTACAACTGTGGCCACATGGTCGGTTCTGGTCAGACTAGATGAAGGAGTACAAAAATTGACGTATTACACCAGCAAGGCCTTGCTGCCAGCAGAAACAAGGTACTCGGTAGCCGAGCAGATGGCATTAGCACTCGTAACGGTCGTAAAGAAGCTAAGACCATACTTTCAGGGCCACAAGATAGAGGTGTATATGGACTTTCCTGTTAAAGCAGATCCTACCTAAACCAGAAGTGTCAGGAAGGTTGACAAAGTGGGCAGTCGAGCTAAGTGAATTTGATATCACTAACTTGCCAAGGGCCGCGATAAAAGGTCAGGCCATGGCAAATTAGATCACTGAGTTCACCGAGAGAAACAATGAAGTGATCAGAATGCTCGAAGATAAAGAGAGGAAGATTTTTAGCTGGAAATTGCTGTTAGGATTATGCTCAATAGCAAGAGTGTAATAATGTATTTGACAATCTTTTCATATTAATAAAGTGATTTCTAGTTTAACAAATCTTATAGCATTTATAGTTTAATTATTATAATTGTCAAAAGTAAATAATCATAAGGTCAAAAGACTATAAGAAATGAAGAATTGTTCGTACATCTGGAAATGTATGAGGTAGACATAATTCTTTAGTTAGTCTTGAACAATATTCACAACTTAAGATAAAGGTTGGGCTCCTTTACCTTGTTAAAGTTGTAGATTCTTTTGCTAGCATTTGAGTGGATCAAATGTGTTATGATGAGTCTAAAATCATCAAAGTGTAGTGTCTTTGGGCAAAAGAATCTAGTGCACTATGTGCATTGAATAGGATCACAGTGAAATACTTTATCCAGAAACGTCAGTGGATAAAAGTTTTCACTTGAGGACAATTGGAGAGTCTATCATAATCTTAAGATAAATGATGGACATATGGTTACAAGTGTTATCATTTGAGATATCAATGAATACAATTATATAGCATAGTCTATCCTCGATTGTTTGGTGGTATTCATTTGTTAATTGATAGAGGACTTCATTTTATAGATATGGACATTTTGGCTACATTTATTAAATGTCAGTAGAATATGATCATATGGATATTTTGAGGTATTGGATATTAAATCTTAACGTTAAGTTTTCGATAGTGTCTATTGAAATATGGCTTCTGGACAAGTCAAAATATCCAAGTTCAAAATATGGTCATCTGAGTAAATATGATAACTAGGAGAGCTAGAGACGGTCTATGAGCTCTTGGCCATTACTGATAGTTTTCACGAGGATACACTTCTCCAATAAGGTTTTCTAGGGTACGAATGAGAAACATTGACTTATTCTATCTTTATTTAAGAGTTTAATTTTAGCTCTTTATTGGAATGAGCTAAAATTAATAGATCGAACCTAAGTGAATCATTTGTTGATTGTGATTAGGTTATGTCTATTAAAGCTTAAATTTAGAAAGCCTGCCAAGATCCCCAATCTGCATGCACTTGCATGGATCACTTGATATATTCTACCAGACCAATTTATAGGTCCATCTAGAATTGTTTCTGGATTTCAGAATCTAAAAAGTTTTGGAGAGGCTGTCATGTGTGATCAAGACATGTGGTAACTCTTCAAATACCTGGGATGGGAGGCCAAGGATGTAAGAATCCTAGGGCGGCCCTAATGGGGTGCGTTTAGCATTCCATTAATACATTAATAATATAATTTGCACATTTTAAATAAATGGGCTGTTAAGTTATATTAATGTATTAATTTAAGGCATGTGGAATTGTTTCTTTTATAGTAAGAATGGGTCTAGTTCACATGCGGACTTTTTATTAAAGTCCAATGGATTTAATAAAATGGCAAAACAATATATTACCCAAATAAATATACTTGGGCGGCAAGACTAATAATATTAGCTTAATATATTGTTTTATTTTGTTAATTAATCAAATTGAAATTAATTAATTAATTGTTTGATTAAAAATCAAAATCTTTTTCTAACTAGGAGAAGGATTCCTAGTGGCATACTATTATAAGTAGTTTACTAGGAGAATGACTCTTACTGTCATACTATTGGTAGTAGTATACTAGGAAAAGGACTCTTAGTGTCATACTATTGTTAGTAGTATGATAAGTATCAAATACTTTATTTGATAAGTAGATAAATTAACAAGAGTTTTTATTTATATAGTCAAATTAAGAAGTAATTGACAAGTCACAATTTTATATTCAATAATTTATTATTGGATAAATACACTTATGAGTTGGAATAGGTTTTAACTACTAAGTTGATAAGGTTTAGGTAAAATCAAATCCTCCTTGTGTGAGGATTTGACTACATGACATGAATCCTTCTTCTGTGAGGATTTGGCCATCACCTATAAATATATCAAGGAATTTCGTTTTTTATATATATAGTTCAAAGAAGAAGTTTTTTTATTTTGAGAAAATTTTTATTCTCTTGCTTTTGAATAAAAAAAAAACTTCTAACTCAAGAAAGGGGTGTAGAATTCTGCAAAAGAGAAGAAGAATAAGGAGCGTTTTATTTTCGATAGTGCACTAGAAGATTTTACATCAAAAGGCTTTATGCACAATATCAAATTAGGGTTCACGCGAGTTCTTGATTAAAAAGATTAAGAATTTAGAAGTGAGCAAACCTTCTTTATTATCTCTAGGAGGATTATTGTGACTAACAAAAGAAAAAAGGTTTGTTTTTCCAACCTCAGGTTTACAATTCAAAGAAAAGGGAGCCCACACTCCTAGGTGATTCACGTTCGTGATTGGATTGGAAGATCTTGCGGATTCAATTCGAAGCAAGTGGATTCAATTCGACGCAATATTAATCGTTACGTGAAAAAGGTATGTGTAAGGACCTCTAATTTAATGATATGCTTATTTCATGACAAACCACATTGGGGATGATTGTGTAATGGGTAGCTTAGAACTTCTTGATGATTATTAAGGCAAGCTTTCAAGCATCTCCATGACTTCAAGATCAAGAGCTTCAAAAGGTAAATCACCTGACTTTGATTCTTGAAGAGATTAGGTGCACACACACACTTGCTTGCATATTTACTTATCTTGTATTCGTTATCTTCCATTTGTGTATTATTGCTATGTGCATCTTTGTCTTTCATCACAGTTCACACTTGCACAACATTCACATAGGTTAGGTGTGCTTGAACGTGTGTTTGAATTCCTGGAAAAGAGAATTTTTCTCTTAGCGCGGCACAGACCGCTTGGCAAACTTTGCTTGCACCGTGGCGCACGAAACGGTATTCTCCAGTGTGTCATGCACAGCGTGGACTGCAACCTTTGCACTTCCACGCATAGCGGTCCCAACCGTGGTGTTGTCCAGACCATGCACTGCTGTGTGTACCGCGGTCTGGACACATGCCTGAACTGCGGTACGCAGAGTGTTTTTGACGGGATTTTGTTTCCCAAGTTCAAAATGATGTAGTTTTAACTAGGGCTTCATATATATTCTTCCTCTTCTCTTCTTGGCCGTCCAAGAGCTCAGAAAATCAGTTAAAAGAGAGAGGTTAGAGCTCTTAGAGAGAGAAAGCTTCAAGAAAGCATTTTTGACTCTCCAAACCCAAAACCCATCTCCATCTTGCATCATTCAA
The DNA here is from genome assembly GCA_033220585.1 of Dipteronia sinensis. Taxonomy (NCBI): domain Eukaryota; kingdom Viridiplantae; phylum Streptophyta; class Magnoliopsida; order Sapindales; family Sapindaceae; genus Dipteronia; species Dipteronia sinensis. The sequence goes on from CM065637.1 coordinate 32,410,682, forward strand.
CATCATTTGAGCATGGGTCTTCATGGTTTCATGACTATGTAAGTAAGAACTTCATTGAATATCATTTATTGTTCTTCTTACTCTAGATTAGGTATTTATTGCATGATTAAATACCTAGACTCTGCTTTATTGTATATTTATGAGTCTTGATAACATGATTGGGTTTGTATTTTGATATCTAAATTGATTAGGTCATTTTTGCCTAAAAGCTAGGTCATAAATATTCATGTGTGATTTATTGATAACTAGGTTGAGAAATTGTGTTTTAATCAGCTAGTTAATGTTCAAGAATATTTGATTGGGTTTGTTTGTGATAGCTTGCATTGTTAGGTCATTTATGCCTAAATAGCTAATCCATAAATATTCATGTATGCTTAATTGGTGATTAGGTTGGCTTTGTGCATCTATTCAAGTTCATGAATGTTTATGTGAGTTTAATTGGCAATTAGATTGTTATAATCACTCTACATCTAATTGAGACCTCATGTGTGTGCATGTAGGCTTGTATGATAACTAGGTTGTAAAATTGCATTATAACATCTAGTTAAGCATTTTGTGTGTGGTCTTACATATTATTGCATTTGAGCATATTGTTTCACATTCACTTAGACCTTATACTCTTCTTGAGTCAAAGTCTTGTGGCTTCTAGGTGAAGTTGCACAAGCAAGTAAAGTCTTGCAACCAAGGTGTGGTTGGCAAGCATTGGTCAAGTGCCAGTGTAAAAGGCCTGTGGGGTAGAGTAGGCGGTGCTCACGCCAAGAGTAGTGAATCAGAGGATATCACTAGGGATTGAACCAAGAGTGGCGAGTGGTAGTGTCCATAGCCTGAGGTTGTCGAGAGTGAGAGTCCGAGTACCACTTGAGGATGTAACCTTTTATTCATATAGTGGATTTCGGTGATCGTGTGTGGCTAGAAGGATAGCCAGTGGTTTTTCCCTTATTGAAGGGTTTCCACGTAAATATCAAGTGTTCTTTATATTTCCGCATTTTATACTTGATTTTATTGTTTGATTTGTTGGTTTAATTGTGTTTAATATTGACTAATCAAAAAGTTGGTAATAATTGATTAACAACCCATTCACCCCCCTTCTAGGTTGTTTAGACACACGCTTTTGAGTATATTTTCAATTGGTATCAATGCAGGTTCCTAGACATACTTAGGTGATCCTTGCTCTTGATTGTGTGTCATGCATTTGTGTGTATTTTGATTGTTGCATTCATTTGCATACATTGACACAAACACTATGAGTGACTTTGGGGTGAGTAAAGAGGGAGCGTCGAGTGTGAGACCACCACTACTCAAGGGGGACAATTATGCCTCATGAAGGCAAGATGGAGTCGTATATTTGCCAAATAGATGACAGTGTATGGATGGCAATTGAAGATGGCTACACTCCTCCAACTATGACCACCGAAGATAGAAGTGAAGTCTCTAAGCCCAAGGCAAAATGGAGTGGAACAACAAGGCAATGCATGCTTTGTTTTGTGCAATGGATGAGAGTCAATACAAACTCATCCAAATTAAAAAAAATGCATAAGAAGCTTGGAAGATCTTAGAGACGGCATATGAGGGAACCGAAGTGGTTAAGGATTCCAAGCTCTGAGTCCTTCAAGCACAATTTGAGACGATCAAGATGGAGAAGCATGAGTGCTTTAATGACTTGCAAGTGAAGTTGATGGACATCGTGAATCAAAGCCATCAACTAGGTGACCCTTCTCGGATAGGAGGATCAAGCAAAAGATTATGAGGTCACATCCCACTAGATTCGAATCCAAAGTGATGGCTCTTGAAGAAAATAAGGATTATAAGAACATGAAGCCGAGTGAAGTGATTGGAAGGCACCTAACCTATGAGTCTAGATGGAGTCCTACTTCCACACCTCCAAAGAAGTAAAAAGGGTTAGCTTTGAAGACCTCCAAGATTGAGAAGGAGGATGATGTTTCGGATGAAGACATGGCTCTAATGGTAAAGAGATTCAAGAAATTCTTGAAGCTACTGTTAATAGCCAAATTTGGCTTGGGACCAAAGGGAAATTCTCCACATTCCTAACCCAAAGTCCAGGCCCAGGATTACCCACCATGGAACCGCGGGTCCCGAGGTCGAGCTGTGGAGCCACCTCGCAGAAGCGAGGAAAGGACGTCGAGCTCTTGAAACACACGAGATGAAGCCCGACATGGTCAGGTCGAGCCCGTAACACCAAAGCAAGAATTCAGGGAGAGCCAGATGCATGACGATCCAAGCTCCCCAAGCCAAGACTGCCTCATAGCTTCCCAAGAAGCCCGCCATTCCCTCTAAGCTCAGGGAGGAACCTATTAGGCATCAAACCTACACTGTAATAATTCTCCATCTCACTAAGGGAAGGTTCGGGCCTATTTGTATAAGTAGGAGGAAGCCCATCGAAATCCATTGCCACCGAAGAACGCCCACATGGGGCATTTAAAGCTACAAGGAACCTGGGAAAGTATGACCAAGCTCCCAGTACCAAGACCAGGGCATAAATCTACCTCGCTCCAAGAAACAGTAAACGCCCTACTCGACGACCTTTATGAGGAGTAGCACCATGAAGGTACACATGATCACATCTGCAACATCGAAACATTACATATATAGCAAGTGATTGAATCCATAAAAGAAACAAACCCATCTCGCCTAAGATATTCTCGAATCCGTTATTAATCAAAAGTCAATGACTTTTAAATGAAAAATCCTGCCCGATAAGAAGGGGGAGGATTGAGAGAATCAAGGCGGGAGAATCGTGAATTTAACCTATCAAGGTTATGCATAAATAGAGGATTTCGGTCTTCAAATAGAGAGAGACTATTTTTCGACAAGCATGAGATTGCCACCCTACTGTACCCTATAGAGATTGAGGCATTGGAGAGATGTTTATACGTTATACATGATTGATAATACAAGCTGCTATATTCTTTTTCATCTTATGTTAGCATTAGTTTCAGGATCCATCACCATTCGAATAAACTAAGTACCATAGGTACTTACCCCCGGCCATCATTTACATGGTAGTGGTCTCGAGGGTGTCAACTGAGATTTCTCACCGCCAGTGAATTTTCCGTTAACACTTTCTGGCGCCGTCTGTGGGAAATATCCACACCCAGTTTATATTTGCTGTTTTATAGGAATCATAAGGCTCCGCAGCTCCCAAGGATAGCCAGAGGCTTCGGAACAACCCTTGGCTGCATCAACGTGAAAGGCCCAAGGAAGGGGAGAAAATCCGGGCACCGCAGCCAAGTTCTGATCCAAACAGCCAATGCGCGGACCATGGGCCCTCCTATAATATGCCAGGCCGCGCTTGACCAACACGCGGCAGCCTTCATAGAAAACGTCCGCCTCCGTTTAATCCCTGAGGGCATCACTGTCTAGCCAGCAAATCCCAACACTCAGGAAGAGTCGAGCATGCCCTGAGCCAGGCAACCCGCTTTTGATCGCCTGGGACCTCCTTCTCCAGAGCCAGCCCTTGATAGGATTCGGCCTTAACCTTCGATCCGGGATAGGCTAGGGCCTATGCCCCCAGTTCCTGGAACACCATCAGACTACCAGCCCAGGCAAGTTAAATCTGTGGCAGATGCCCTTATCCAGGAGCCATGAGAAGCTCCTCGCCTGGCAGCTTCAAGAGGGAAGCCCAGGCTAGAGAGGAGGGCATCCAGCCGATTCCTCGGGAAGATCCCGTTCATAAAAAAGAACGGGCGGAGGTTCCCAGTTCATCGGAGGGATCCGATAGTGAAGAATCAGAGGTCGACTCCAAGAAACCCGTGAACAAGCGACTGAGAGATCAATCGGTAAAGCTACAGAAAGAAATTCAGCAGATTAAAAGGGGAAGACATAAGGAGGACAAGAAGGATCCTTTGAGAGAGATGAACGCCCCCTTCACCAAAAGGATCTGGGAAGCAGAGCTCCTACCAATATTTAAAATGCCGACAGATAAGTTCTCTGGAACGGAAGACCCCTTGAGTCACCTGGAGAGCTTCGTCCTGCAAATAGAAATCTAGAATACCACTAGAGCTGCCATGTGCAGGATGTTCCCGACCACCCTGGCCGACTACGTAAAAACTTGGTTCAGGAAATTGCTCACTGGTAGTGTGGATTCTTTCACAAAGTTATCGATAGATTTTTGTTCACAATTCAAAGGAGTCAAACCACATCCAAAGGATCCCATACACCTCCAGTACGTAGTTCAGGAGCTAAGTGAAACACTCCGGTCTTATGTGGAACGCATTCACAAGGAAGTCATCCAAATGGAAGTTTTCGCCGAGAAAGAAACTCTCGCCAACTTCAAGTGGAACCTGTGGGCAGGAAAGCTTTTCTGTTCTTTTGCCAAGAGACCTCCGGAAACATACCAGGAAGCTTATGACCGGGCTCTTGAGCAGGTCAAAATTGACGAACAACTCAGGGTCAAAATGGAACATGACGATATGAGAACGGGAAAGCGCCCGAAAAAAGAAGCTCTCAAACCTGAGCCAACTCAGAAAAATCAGAACAAACCTCCCAATAGATCGACATACCGCTTCTCCGCTTCTCAGCTCAAGCAAGAAAGGTACCCAGCAAGACGAACCCCTCCTCGAGTTTCGCCTCCCCCTAGGACTGTAGCCCCCGTAATGCTAGATGAAAAAGGGTCTGATTACTACACTCCCTTAAATGCTTCCCGGGAGATAATCTACCTCACTATATGAGACAAGGGGCTACTCCAGAAGCCTACACTAAGGAAAGCCCCAGTCGATAGGAGGAACCGGTACAAGTACTGCGACTTCCATGAGGACGTGGGCTACAACACTTCGAAGTGTTATAATCTGTGAAATCAGATTGAGGCCCTGATAAGGGGAGGATGTCTGATAGAATTCTTGCAACAGGTCAGAGACAATATCCAGACTGGAAAGGAGATACAAGCCGAGATCCACGAGCATACTGAGAAGAGAAAGGGAGAACAAGCTAATTTAATGCAACAGATCCAGGTAATACATACTATTAGGGGAGGGCCTACACTGGCTGGCACCTCTAATAATTCCAAAAAAAACCATGCAAGAAAGATTCCCCGTGTAGATGAAGGTCGGGGTATCTATAAGGTCAGCCAAAGCCCGGCTGGACCTTCCCAGTCAGCTCAGATTATTTTCACCGAGGCAGATGTTTTCAACACTCTGCAACCGCATGATGATCCCATGGTGATCACGATACAAATTGCCAACTGTGTGGTCCACCGTGTGCTATTTGACACGGGCAGCAGTGTAGATATCCTCTTCAAGGATACCGTGGAAAGGCTGAACTTGAAGCAATGGTGTTACAATAGTTGCACAACCTCGCTCTATGGATTCACTAGGGATTCAATCATACCAGTGGGATCAAAGATCCTCCCGGTGATCGCTGGAACCGCACATCTCCAACAAAACGTTATGATGGATTTTGTTATGGTCAACGTCCCTTCGGCCTATAACGCTATACTAGGGAGACTATTCCTGTCCTCCTTGAAGGGGGTCTTATCTATCTACCATAATGTCCTGAAATTCCTGGTGTGGACCCAGGTAGGAGAGGTACGTGGAGACCAGCAAACAACCAGGAAGTGCTATGCAGTGTCGGCCAATCTGATAGTTTTAGCAAAACAATCTATGCAAATGGCAACGATCCAGGATATGGAAGCACTAGGGATGACCCACGTAGATGTGGAGCCCGCAGATCATCCAGAGGATGAACCCATAATGGCCGATAAGGAAGAAAAGAGAAAGGAATGGACCAATGGGCAACCCGTGGATAAATTGGAGGAGATACTCATCAGAGATGGCGATCCCTCCATGGTTGTCAAGGTCGGAGCTACCCTTAACCCAGAAGTGAAAGAAGGCTTGATTGAGCTTCTCATAGAATTCAGCGACATTTTTGCTTGGAGTCATAATGAGATGCTCGAGATCCCAATATTATTGGCCGCTCATCGATCAGCGGTGGATCCAACCTTCAAGCCCATCAAACAGAAAAGGCGTCACTTTAATGTCGAAAGAAATGCTGCGGTTCAGAAGGAAGTGGAGAAATTAATTAGGGCAGGTTTCATCAGAGAGGTGCGCTACCCTAAATGGATCGCTAACGTGGTCATGGTCATGGTCATGAAGGTGAATGGAAAATGGCATATGTGTGTCGACTACACCAACCTCAATCGGGCATGTCCAAAAGAAAGTTTACCTCTACCAAAGATAGATCAGTTGGTCGATTCTACATCCGGGAACAAAATCCTGAGCTTTATGGATGCGTTCTCAGGGTACAACTAGATTAGGATGCATCCAGCTGACCAGGATAAGACCAACTTCATTACTGACATGGCATATACTGCTACAAGGTGATACTGTTTGGCCTTAAGAATACAGAGGCTACATACAAGCGGTTAGTTAACAGACTGTTCAGACCCAAAATTGGAAGGTCAATGGAGGTATACATCGATGATACGATCACAAAATCACCAACCGCAGAAGAACATCAAGTCGACCTTCGCAGAACGTTTCTAATCCTAAGGGAAAACTAGATGCGATTGAACCCCTCCAAATGTGTTTTCGGGGTAACTGCGGGGTAGTTTCTAGGCTTCATGGTTCATGAGAGAGGCATATAGGCCAAACCAAAAAAGATCAAGGCTATCTTGGACCTGGAATCCCCCACATCACTTCAACAGGTACAAGTCTTGACAGGGCGAGTAACAGCTCTCAACAGATTCATTTCTCGATCCACCGATAAATGTCTCCCTTTCTTCAAAGCTATCAAGCAAGGGAAAAACATGAAATGGAACCAGGAAAGCGAGCAAGCTTTTCAAGCCTTGAAGAAGTACCTCACAAGCCCTCCATTGCTAGTTAAGCCAATTCCTGGTGAGGAACTACAAATCTACTTAGCTGTCTCAGAACCTGCAGTAAGTGGAGCTTTGATCAAGGAATGTGGAGACAGGGTTCAACGACCCATATACTACGTGAGGTATGCTCTAACCAAGCTAGAGAAAAATTATATCCTCCTGGAGAAGCTTGCCTATGCTCTGGTGACTTTAGCCAGAAACTTCGTCCCTACTTCCAGGCTCACTCGATAGCAGTGGTGCCGAACCAACCTCTATATTAATTTTTGCAAAGGCCAGACGTATCCGGAAGGCTAGTTTTGTATGCCCTAGAGCTTACCCAGTTTGACTTGAAGTATAAACCTAGGACCACAATCAGGGTCCAGGCTTTGGCAAACTTTGTGGCAAAATTCTCAACGCTCCTAGGGCAAACGACCTCCTCAACGACACATATAGCTCCTGAGAAGATTTCAGAGATCAACAGTTGGTCGAAAGGTTACAAGTCCTGGATCCTCTACACAGATGGAGCGTTCGGACAAGCTGGGGGAGGAGTTGGCACAATTTTATTAGACCCAGATGGGACCAAATTTTGTCACTGCTTCAGATTCGAATTTAAGGCTACCAACAATGAAGCGGAATATGAAGCCCTCCTAGTCGAGATGAAGACAGCTGCTGAGCTTAGGGCCGACTACCTGCAGATCAAGAGTGACTCGTTGCTCGTAGTCAATCAGGTTTCCAGGATTTACCAGGAAAAATGGATAACATGGTTGCCTACCTAAAGTTAGTTCAATCGCTCATGAATAAATTTAAGGGATTCAAGATCGAGCAGGTGCCTCAACACCAGAACCATCACGCAGATGTCCTAGCAAAGATAGCTACAAATGGAGACCAAGCCTTACCACGAGTTATTCTCCTCCAAGTGATCTCCTAACCAAGGATAACCGCAGGTAAGGAAATCTGCCCCTAGATCATCAGCCTTGCTGGATGGATCCAATCGTTGACTATCTCCAAGAAGAAAAGCTTCCAGATGAGCCCGACCAAGCCCGAAGAATTAGAAGGCTCTCTATCCGATATTGCCTGATAGACGGATACCTTTACAGGAGGGGAAGGTCCCTTTCTTTGCTTCGGTGTTTGCATCCTGATAATGCCAAATGGGCATTGAGAGAGGTTCATTCTGGGACTACTAGAATCACATCGGATAGAGTCCTAGGACCCAATCGGGAAGGGCCATACTTGGTGAAGGTACTGGCTCGCAATGGGGCATACAAGCTCAAAGACATGGACGGTCGACCCATCGATAACACCTAGAATGCAGATCACTTGAGGAAGTTTTATCCCTGAGCAGGGGACTCTTCAGCATATTACCCCAATTTAGGTTTCAGTATTCAATAAAATTTCCAACAACAATGTACTACATTTCGATCATCAATAAAGTCTGTTATTTCTCTACCACCGACTATGTTCTACATTTATTTCTCCATGTACGACTAGGTTCTCCATGAGTTAGTTCGCCATAATGGCCTCAAGACCAGGGACTAGCCCGGGAGGCCCCCTCGCTGCCCTTGATGCCTTGGCCGAGCACCACCCCCCACCAAGAAAGGTCCAAGTGTAAGAGCATAGTTGCCATTAGGATCTCGAGACCTGGGATTAGCCGGGGAAGCCACTTCGCTACCCTGATGCCTTGGTCGGGCTACCACCCCCAAAAAGGGTCTGAGTGTAAGAGCATAGTTGCCATCCAGATCTTGAGGCCAGGAAATAGCTAAATGGCCCTCATGATGCCTTGGTCGGGCTACCACCCTTAAGAAGGGTCTGAGTGTAAGAGCATAGTTGCCATCCAGATCTCAAGACCAGGAAATAGCTAAACAACCCTCTTGATGATTAGATCGGGCTATCTCCCCCAAAAATTATTCAAACATGAATAATTGTTTCGTTTACGGGATTGAGCTCGCCTTGATAAAGATGTCCTACATCGCTGATTTAAAATTTGAACGAAGGATCATCAGAGATAGGATTTCTTGCCAAGTGATGAGGAAGCTGAGTGACTAATCGGGCCAAATATGTAGTATATTTAGGCCCTCAAATCCTTACCTTGTGTTCTGTTTTCGTGCATTTTTATATCTCTGATGGGTTTTTTTGTGTGTAATTGTAGGAAATGGTGCAAAGATGGGTTTGGAAGCATGTTGTGGTGATTCCGGCAGAAAAGGGGTGAAAGGAAAGACAAAGGAGTATAAGCAGCTCTACAGTGCGGGTCAAGTGCAGGTCAAGTGCGAGTCGCAACCGCACTCCAACTGCACTCCAGCAGCACTTATGGTCATAGTTGGGGTAGGATGCAAGTGAAGAGATAAAGTACGGGTACAATGCGGGTCATCCAACCGCACTCCAACCGCACTGTTGCCAAACCAGAGAAGCTGAAGTTGCACCTGACGTTAAAGTGCGGGTACTGTACGGGTCATCCAACCGCACTCCACCCGCACTAATGCAAAACCAGAGAAGTTGAAGATGCACCTGACATTAGAGTGTGGGTACTGTGTGGGTCACCAAACCGCACTCCACCCGTACTATTACTAAGACCAGAAGAGCAGAATTGCACCTGAAATTAGAGCGCATGTACTGTACGGGTCATCCAACCGCACTCTACCCGCACTGTTGCTCAAGACAGAAGGTAGATTTTGCACCTGACAGTGAAGTACGATTCAAGTGCGATCAAAGTGCGATTCCAAGTGCGGGTCAAGTGCGGGTAATTCAACAGCACTCCACCCGCACTATTGCCCAGATCCGAGAACTGAAGATGAAGACAACCCATACAGTGCGGGTACAGTACGGGTAATTCACCCGCACTCCACCCGCACTCCACGCGCGCCAGATTGATTTTTGAAGTTTAAGTGACCTATTTTTGTTGGTTGTATAAATAGAAAATGATAGAAATGTTTTGAGAAGCCTTTGTCTTCGTTTTTCAGAGGTTTTACACACTTAGATCTAGAATCTCTCTCTCTCTCTCATCCTTACATTCTCTACTCAACTTCAAGGAAGTTAAGAGATTGAAGCCACTTCAAGGAAGGAGATGTTCTCCAAGGGTTCTTTCTCTTTCCTTTCTCTTATTTTCCTAGTTGTAATGAGTAGCTAAATCCTCTCTAAGGGGTTGATGGAGTAGTTAGTTAAATATTGGGCTTGTACATAAACTTGATATTATATTGATATTCATGTCTATCTTTCATTGATCTATTCTTGTTGTGAATGTTTACCATTGATTTCTTGTGTAGATACATCCTTTTTGTAAGATGTCTTTGTTTTATGTATGAGTATTGCATCTAGATATACATCCTATTTAGTTATTTCATGCTCTAAAGAATAGACGGAATGTCATGAATTCTGACTCTTAAACCGCAATCTTAATCTATCCTCGATCGAGTTTCCAGCACTATACATCCTAGGTTGGAGCCCGTGAGAGAGTTAGAAGTCATCATTATACATCCTAGGGTGACTGCGTTTAATCGGTTGAGTCATTGTTGGGTAGACGAGCTTCATTTCAAGAATCCGATAAACAACCAACACTATACATCCTAGGTTGGAAGTTTACGACGGATTAATCCATAATAGGTGGTCCGCACTATACATCCTAGGTTGGCCACCGTCTAAGGTTAAATAACCGACTCTATACATCCTAGGTCTGTTACCTTGAATAGCCGTGCTATTGACAAGTTTGTTGCATTGCCCAGTATTTACTTTCGTATCCATTAACTCCTTAGTTTCCATCATCTATATATATCCTTCATCCCATTTTCCCCCAACTAGTGTGCATAATTAATTTAGTGTTATCATAATGTAATTCACCATCTACATCTTCACCATTTTATGTTTTGTTATTATATATGTATACTTTAGCAATAACTAATTTTAGCTAGCTCCGCTCCCTATGGATGACACCTCACTTTCCACCATATTTGTGTTTTCAAACTAATTTAGGATTCGTGAGGTTTTAACAAATATTGTTGACGGATTGATCTTTTAAAATGACACTAGAAAAAACGTCCTGTCAAATGACGCCGCTGCCGGGGAGCGGCATGTTTAGTTTGATTAGTTTTGCATAAGTAAATTTTATAGTTACTTATTTTCTTGCTATTTCTTTGTTTGTATATTTTTACGTTGTGGGTAGTTTTTGTTTCTCGATATCCTAGGTTCATGGATGCCCTCTGGAAAAATTCAGGACCCGAGTACGAACTTGGTATTGACCCATATAGCCAAGACTGGGGATGTGAGCAAGATTTCCATGAGGGATGTAATGTGGGTGAAGAGTTTTCGACCGAAGAGAGACTAGCAGTTTTGCTAAAGGATTACTTACAAGGGAATGAAGAGACCCCATTAGTAGAGCAGAGAACAAGAGATATTATGCAAGCGGTACAGATTTCAGAAGATATTAATGCAGGTCAGCTGAATATGGGAACATTTGATGAATGGTTAGGAGAGTTCATGCAGTCAGCCAATCAGGGTACGCAAGAGGTCCAGATGCTACAACAAGCACATTTAGAGAGTTGGGAAACATACATGTGGAAGAATGATAGGCAATCAAATGAGATGGATGCATCTATTCATAGGATTGAGTTCCAAATAGGTCAGTTGGCTGAATTGTTACAAGAAAGAGAAAAAAGGAAATTCCCAAGTCAACCGGAACAGGCTAGTGCAAAGACAGTCCTCAGAAGCGGAAGGGTTTTAAAGGAAAAGGATAAGGACACCATCATAGAAGAAGAAGATGAGGTGGTTCATACGGAGGTGGAGAGTGAGAAAGAGTTAGAAAAGGAAAACGGTGTCCAGTTAGCGGACCCAGAACCACGACCTCAGCTCCATAAGTCATCAAACCCCTATGTACCGCCTATACCCTTCCTAGGGAGGCTGAAAAACTCTAAGTTGGAGAAATCACATCAGGAAATTTATGATCTCCTTTCCAAGGTAACCATCAACTTACCACTCTTAGATGCCATTGAGAAAATACCGGCTTATGCTAAATTTTTCAAGGATTTGAGTAAGGATAAAGTGCGGTTTAGGCCAAAACAACATGAGAGTCTAAATGAGAATGTCAGTGCAGTAATTCAACGGTCATTGCCCCAAAAAATGAAAGACCTAGGGAGTTTTATAATTGACATTACGATTGGTGGGTCAAATCGCGAAAGAGCTATGTTGGACTCAGGAGCAAGCATTAACCTCATGCCGTTCTCGGTCTATAAGAAGATGGGTTTGAATGACCTCAGGAAAACCACCATGTCTCTTGTCTTAGCGGATGCTTCTGTAAGAAGCCCTAAGGGCATTGTCGAAGATGTGTTAATACAGATAGAAAAGTTAATCATACATGCTGACTTCATGGTGATTGACATGGATGAAGAAAGAGACGAAAGAGATGTGAAGTTACTTTTGGGTAGACCTTTCATGGCAACAGCTAGGGTAGTGATTGATATGCATGCAGGGAAGCTTACCATGAAGGTAGTAGACGAAACAATGGAGTTCAACATCTTTGACTCTTTATCATACCCAGTGGCTTCCCACGATTGTAACACTATGGATTTCTTGGAGGATGAGTTAGATATCACTGTTGAGGAGGAATTCGAAAGAGAAGAAAATACAGATGACCCGGTACCATTAGAAGAACTTTCTCCAAGAGTTGAGTTGAAAGCACTCCCATCGAACTTGAAGTATGTGTTTCTCGACGAAGAAAAGTTAAACCCAGTGATCATTGCCGCTAATTTGGAGGCAAGTCAAGAAGATGAGTTACTTGGAGTATTGAAAGAGTACAGAGAAGCTATTGGTTGGTTCATAGATGATATAAAGGGAATAAGTCCTACCATGTGTATGCATAAGATTTTGCAAGAAGAAGATGCCAAACCGACACGGGAGGCACAAAGGAGGCTGAATCCGATCATGCAAGAGGTGGTAAAAAAGGAGATATTGAAGCTTCTTGATGCGGGGATTATCTACCCCATATCAGATAGTAGATGGGTTAGTCCCATTCATGTCGTCCCAAAGAAATCCAGAGTTACAGTAGTGAAGAATGAGAGAAGTGAGTTAGTAGCACAAAGGCTCTAGACAGGGTGGCGCGTTTGCGTAGACTACCGCAAGTTGAATGCGGTCACCAAGAAGGACCATTTTCCCTTACCTTTCATTGATCAAGTCCTAGAGCGGTTGGCAGAGCATCAGTTCTACTACTTTCTAGATGGATATTCTGGGTATAATCAAATAGTTATTGCTTCAGAAGACCAAGAGAAAACCACTTTTACCTGTCCCTATGGAACCTATGCCTTCCGAAGAATGCCCTTTGGCCTTTGCAATGCCCCGGGTACGTTTCAAAGGTGTATGGTTTCGTTGTTTTTAGATATGGTGGGAGAGATTATTGAAGTCTTCATGGACGACTTCTCAGTATTCAGGGACTTTTTCAAGTTGTGCCTTGATAACTTATCGTTAGTGCTACAAAGATGTATGAAAAACAACTTGGTTTTGAACTGGGAGAAGTGCCACTTCATGGTGCAACACGGAATTTTCTTGGGTCACATAATATCTGAAAAGGGGATTGAAGTAGACAAGGCAAAGGTTGAAGTGATCAAGAGTTTGCCACCTCCTCGCAATGTCAAAGACATCCGGTCGTTTCTTGGTCATGCGGGTTTCTACAGGAGATTCGTCAAGGATTTTTCGAAGATCTCCAGACCGCTATGCTTGTTGCTACAAAAGGACAAAGATTTTGTGTTTAGTTTAGAATGTGTGATGGCTTTTGAATCTTTAAAAGAGGCTCTAACCTCATCTCCGGTAATTGCGCCACCAGTTTGGGATTTACCATTTGAAATAATGTGTGATGCATCTGACTTTGTTGTAGGTGCAGTTTTGGGTCAAAGGGTTGGAAAAGACCCATATGTCATATATTACTTATCCCAGATTTTGAATGATGCACAGATGAACTATTCAACAACATAGAAGGAATTACTAGCGGTAATCTTTGCTCTTGAGAAATTCAGACAGTACTTGGTAGGTGCCAAGGTTGTGGTATACTCAGACCACGCAGCTTTGCGATATCTGCTCCAAAAGAAAGATGCAAAGCTCAGGTTGATTAGGTGGGTATTGCTGTTGCAAGAGTTTGATTTAGAAATTCGGGACAAGAAGGGGTGCGAGAATGTGGTCACAAATCACCTTAGCAGGATAGTTCATGATAGTCAAATAGATGGGGACGAGATTCCGTTGAGAGAAAATTTCCCTGACGCACATCTGTGGGCCGTACAGGATAAAGAACCCTGGTATGCGGATCTGGCAAACTATCTGACACATGGGGTCTTCCCCCATGATCTAGATTGGCAGGGTAAGAAAAGGTTTGCTAGGAGATCAAGGGAATACTTCTGGGATGAGCCTTACCTTTTCAAACATGGGGCAGATCAGGTAATTAGGAGGCGTGTGCCAGAAAATGAGCAATATGATGTGTTGCGATTCTGTCATGACTTGCAATGTGGAGGCCATTTCAGTGCACAGAAGACAGTACTCTGAAGGTGCTGCAATCAGGTTTCTTTTGGGTATCACTTTTTAATGATGCTTATCAGTTTTGTGTAGCATGTGATAGATGCCAGCGCATAGGGAACATTGGTAAACGGAATGAGATGCCACAAATTGGAGTTTTGGTGGTTGAAGTATTTGACATTTGGGGTCTTGATTTTATGGGACCGTTCCCACCTTCTTGTGGGAACAGCTATATTTTAGTGGAGGTTGACTATGTTTCCAAATGGGTTGAGCCCGTTGCCACAAAGACCAATGATAGTAATGTGGTGGTTAAATTCGTAAAGGAACATATTCTGACCCGATTTGGGATCCAAAGGGTGATCATTAGTGATGGAGGGAGCCATTTCTGTAACAACGTCTTAGGAAATCTATTGAAGAAGTATGGGGTGCGACACAAGGTGGCCATACCATACCACCCTCAGACATCAGGACAGGTTGAAGTACGTAACAGGCACATCAAGCAAATTCTGGAGAAGACAATCTCCTCCACTAGGAAGGATTGGGCATTGAAACTATCTGACGCCTTATGGGCGTACCGACCGGCTTTCAAAACTCCTATTGGGATGAGCCCATATAGGTTTGTTTTTGGTAAGGCTTGCCACCTTCCGGTAGAACTAGAACATAAAGCTTGGTGGGCAATTAGGAAGTTGAAATCGAGATGGTCAGGCCCACACCGTGTTATTAATGTCTCTCCTAACGGAGCTGTAGACATTCAGAATTTGAGGAACGATGGGATATTCATAGTTAATGGGCATAGGCTAAAACTGTATTTTGGACCAGAGACCTGCTGCAAGGGTGTTGGTTCCATGGAACTTACTGAGCCATAGCACATCTATCATGTCTGAGCACCGGTGGGAGGCAGCCCGCTCAGGTCATCTTTAAACTTTTAGCCTTCTGAGTTTTATTTTAGTTTGTATTTTGGTTTTTCTTTTCTTTTCGCATTTGATTTTCGTTTGGTAGAGTTGTTGTATGGTTTTAAGCTAGGTTGTGCATCTTTTGGGAGGCACACAACAACACGCATGGACAACGAACTAGCTTCCTTCTAAGGGAGTTTTCTACCTTTGATTTTGTACTTCAATGCATTAACCTTTCAATGAATGCGATTTAGATTTTGTTATTATGAATGAGCATGGTCGAGCGTATGTCTAGATCCGGTTTGGGGGTGTTGAACCCTCATTCCGCCAATTATTGAGATTATGCTTGTTATTGGTTGTGCTTTATGCATGTTCTTCACTTTTTTTGAGTCGTCTATGGCGTCTTTCCCCCTTTAGGCCATACCTTGTGGTTTCCAACAATGGGGACATTGTTGAAATTTGGTTTGGAGGTGTGTTATGCCTTGTACAGTTGTTATTACAGTTTTATAGTGTCCAATTTTTCAATTTTGTCCCTTGTCCATTTTTCAAACTGTATCCGGTATGGGTATGATGCCTCTAGAGTGTGCTTTTGGCGAGTTCCCTGTATGTGCTCTGACCTTGTGACATAGTTTGGTGCTAGTTGAGGGTTCGCTTGCACCACCATGGGGTCGTCCCACCCATTGGTGTTAAGTATTGGGGACTCAATATTCCCATGTCTTGTTCTAATAGTGGAGATACCCGTGAGATCACAAACACAAGCATTAAAGTGCATTTTCTGAGTGCATTATTGATTATTCTTAAACACGCCTCTCGTCATTTATGTCATGTGCCATAGGACTTGCATATCATTTTGTGAATTGCGTGATGGATGCTTTCATTCCCGTTTTAGATGGTTGTGGAAGTGATATTAGGGAATGTATGTGTATTGAATTACCTCTATAGCCTAAACATTACATACCATATTGTGTGCTCCAAAGCCAAGTTGAGGCCAAACACTTACTCTTTCATTTGGTACCACATTCAACCATATACCCAATAGCCTAAACACATGCCTACCCTTGTACTAATCATGTTAGGATGTGAAATGGTAGTGATGAAAGGAGTTAAGCTCTAAATGGTCCAACAGCGGGTAAAATGAAATAATTGTTGAAAATATGCAAGAAAAGGAGTAAGAACCGTAGTTGTGTGCCATAAATGCCTAAGAAAGGGAAATTGTAACAACTCAAAATGGAGTACAACATTGTGATTGGGAAATTGTAAAAAGAAAATTAAAAGAGAAATTGTACTTGAAGTGCCATAATGGGGATTGTATTATGCTAAATACGCTTAAACGAAATGCAACATTGAAGGCACAAATGTGGGTTAAATGATTTCCTAGAGGGTTGCGTTTAAGTGATAAAAGAACATGGTGTGGGAGTAGGGATATATTCTAGCATGATTGGTGAGTTTGAACTCCAAATGCCCATATCCTTTGTGTAACCTCATTCAACCCCACAGCCACACTATAACCGGTTGAAAAGCCCTATTTGATCCATATAAGTCTAGTTTGGGAATTTCGGTTGAAGCACGATTTTTCACATCCATGGCATGGTGACTCGTTCCTAGGATAGTTCATTGCTTAAATTCTGTGCAGAATCTTCTTTGCATACTTGTTTGTGTGGAACTTAGGACTCTGTGAGGAAAGAAAAGAGAGAATCCTTGTGAGTTTTAGAATTAAAGCAAATTATGCTCAAGGTATGGGAGTAAGTTGTCCCTAATTCATGAATGCTTTCAGGTGTGGGATTCGTGTTCGTACGAGCCTCCCTTAGGTGTCTCTAAATTGCTCTTGATCTTGTGCATATGTTTTTCTCCTCTATATCACACCTATTTATATCATATCACACATTGGACTTGCGGCATTGTTGAAGTATTATTTAGATGTCTAGAAATTACAATCAGTTGGCGTCTTATTGTTTAGATTATATTTGCTCGAGGACGAGCAAAGGTTTTGTTTGGGGGTGTTTGATCGGGCCAAATATGTAGTATATTTAGGCCCTCAAATCCTTACCTTGTGTTTTGTTTTCGTGCATTTTTGTATCTCTGATGGGTTGTTTTGTGAGTAATTGTAGGAAATGGTACAAAGATGGGTTTGGAAGCATGTTGCGGTGATTCCGGCAGAAAAGGGGTGAAAGGAAAGACAAAGGAGCATAAGCAGCTCTACAGTGCGGGTCAAGTGCAGGTAAAGTACGAGTCGCAACAGCACTCCAACTGCACTTAAGCCGCACTCATGCTCATAGCCAGGGTAGGTTGCAAGTGAAGAGATAAAGTGCGGGTACAGTGCGGGTCATCCAACCACACTCCACCCACATTGTTGCCAAACCAGAGAAGCTGAAGTTGCACCTGACGTTAAAGTGCGGGTACTGTGCGGGTCATCCAACCGCACTCTTCCCGCACTAATGCCAAACCAGAGAAGTTGAAGATGCACCTGACATTAGAGTGCGGGTACTGTGCAGGTCACCAAACCGCACTCCACCCGCACTATTACTAAGACCAGAAGAGCAGAATTGCACCTAACATTAGAGCGCGGGTACTGTGCGGGTCATCCAACCGCACTCTACCCGCACTGTTGCTCAAGACAGAAGGTAGATTTTGCACCTGACAGTGAAGTACGATTCAAGTGCGATCAAAGTGCGATTCCAAGTGCGGGTCACGTGCGGGTAATTAAACCGCACTCCACCCGTACTATTGCCCAGATCCAAGAACTGAAGATGAAGACAACCCATACAGTGCGGGTACAGTACGGGTAATTCACCCGCACTCCACGCGCGCCAGATTAATTTTTGAAGTTGAAGTGACCTATTTTTGTTGGTTGTATAAATAGAAAACGATAGAAATGTTTTGAGAAGCCTTTGACTCCGTTTTTCAGAGGTTTTACACACTTAGATCTCTCTCTCTCTCTCACTCATCCTTACATTCTCTACTCAACTTCAAAGATGTTAGGAGATTGAAGCCACTTCAAGGAAGAAGATGTTCTCCAAGGGTTCTTTATCTTTCCTTTCTCTTATTTTCCTAGTTGAAATGAGTAGCTAAATCCTCTCTAAGTGGTTGATGGAGTAGTTAGTTGAATATTGGGCTTGTACATAAACTTGATATTATATTGATATTCATGTCTATCTTTCATTGATCTATTCTTGTTGTGAATGTTTACCATTGATTTCTTGTGTAGATACATCCTCTTTGCAAGATGTCTTTGTTTTATGTATGAGAATTACATCTAGATATACATCCTATTTAGTTGTTTAATGCTCTAAAGAATAGACGGAACGTCATGAATTCTGACTCTTAAACCGCAATCTTAATCTATCCTCGATCGAGTTTCCGGCACTATACATCCTAGGTCGGAGCCCGTGAGAGAGTTAGAAGTCATCACTATACATCCTAGGGTGACTGCGTTTAATCGGTTGAGTCATTGTTAGGTAGACGAGCTTCATTTCAAAAATCCCGCCTGATAAGGAGGGAGAGGGTTGAGAGAATCAAGGCGGGAGAATCGTGAATTTAACCTATCAAGATTATGCATAAATAGAGGATTTTGGTCTTCAAAAAGAGAGAGACTACTTTTCGACAAGCACGAGATTGCCACCCTACTGTACCCTAGAGAGATTGAAGGCATTGGAGAGATGTTTATACGTTATACATGATTGATAATACAAGCTGCTATATTCTTTTTCATCTCATGTTAGCATTAGTTTCAGGATCCATCACCATTCGAATAAACTAAGTACCATTGGTACCTACCCCCGGCCATCACCTACGTGGTAGTGGTCTCGAGGGTGTTAACTGAGATTTCTCACCCCGAGTGAATTTTCTGTTAACAGCTACAAAAGAGTGGCTATGGCTCAAAGGGAAATGACTTACAGAAGAAAATCCACTTCAAGAAGAGTGAGCCAAGTCATGAGAAGCCTTCAAGAAAAGGGATTCAATGCTTTGAATGTGAAGGATTCGGGCATATCTCCAAGGAGTGTAGTAACTTGAAGGGCAAGAGATAAGGAAAGGTAATGGCCATCTCATCGAGTAATAGTGAGAGTGTAGAAGATTCTTCGGATGATGAAGAACTTGCCATTAACTACACGGCCTTTGGAGCCTCCTATGTGGGTGTTGAAAAAGAAGGCAAGAGTGCCTTGAATTGTGACCTTGAAGAAGGAATAGATGAAGTGGTAGCTAAAGGTGTTATTGATATAGCTACACATATGGAAGTTGTTGATATAGCAACAAGTTACGAAGGCAAAAGTCTTGATGAAGAAGTTGACTCATTTGATGAGAGAGAAGGTGAGAAGAGTGCACCATCCTCAAGTGTAGGAAGTGACTTCAGTGATGAGAAGTCCTCATCCCACTCAAATGAAGGAACTTGTAAAGGCATAGACCTTGAAGACTTCATCAAGTACATTGAAGACTCTAGGTTGAAGAAGAAAAGAGAGATTCAAAAGTTGATGGAGGAGAATATCAAGCTTTCAGCCAAAGTGACTCACTTTAATGAAGAGGTGAGGAGAGTCAAGGAAAGTGAAGACTTGTTGATGAAGGAAAAAATAAAAATAAAGGCCAATTTAGATGACTCCTTGAAGATGGACATGGTTGATGTGTCCAAATATGAGAAGGAGATTGAAGATTGCCATCAGAGGATGAAGGCAATGAAGGATGAATTTTCTAACAAAGATAATTTATTGAAGATTGTCAAGGATAAAGAGATGAGGTACATTCAATACTTGAAGAAGGATAAGATCAAGCAACCTCAAGCTCAAGGCAAAAGCAAAGCTTCACCTCCTCAACATCCTAGGAGGAAGATTGATATTAGAGAGTCATCCAAGAGTGGCCAAGTGAAGATGCCAACAAAGAATGGAGTTCAATCTCAACAACCAAGAGCTCCACCTCCAAGCTTCCCTCAACCAAGGCTTCCTTAACCAAGAAGGCAAGCCATGCAACCTCAACCAAGGAGGCATTTCACACAAGTTCAACAACAAAGAAAGAGAGAACCGGTCTAACACCAAAGGCAACATCAAATGCATGACAAGTCTTTATTGACCTCACAAAGATATGGTATGATTTCTAATTTTATACCTACTTGTCATTTTTGTGGTGTTGAGGGGCATATTAGGCCCCATTGCCATTAGTACATTAAGAAATGTAGGGTTGAGAGCATGATTGGGAGAAATACGCTTAGAAGAGCCAATATGCATGTGCCTAGAAAATCCTAGGAAATCTAGTAACATGTTGACTAAGACCACTGCTATTGTGCTAACATGTCACCCATAGACTCAACTAAGTCTGATGGACTTGGTAGGTCTATAGGGGCTCTTGCCTCCCATTGACTTGGTTGGAATTGACCCCATTTGGGGAGCTCAAGCAAAGAGAACGAACTTGCATTTTTGATATTTGCAAAATTTTGAACTACTTTATGCCTCTTTATTAATTGTTTGAGATTCTAGGTTGCACATATATGATTATATGGTATTTTTTGTTCAATAAGTGTGCAACCTTGCTTTGTTTGTAATCCATGTCACATTTATATTCAAACATGCATTTTTGTACTAGGAGATTTGATTGGGAAGTACCTTTGAATGACCTATAATTTATCTCCATGACATGTGAACTTGATAACATGATATGCTTAAAAAGATATGCATGAAATGTCTTTTAATTGCTTTAATGCAATTGTGTGTGACTGCAAATGAGAAGACTAATTAATAAGGATCTTGTATCCATGCAATCAATAAGGATTTTATATCCAAATTAGTCTTCTCTCTCTTCTTAATGGTCTAGCAAGACTACTATCATACAGATAATTATCTAGAAAAATCTAAAAGGATCTCTTGATCCAATGTCTTGATTTGTCATTAAGAATTGATATAGTTGTTGTGTGCTAAAAAACTATATCATGTTTGCATATGATAAAAGGGTACAAATTGGTTTGAATTCTTGTGGAAACCTTTTTGATGTTTGCTTTGCCAAATACCATTGCTTGAACTTTGATGTTATATGTCTTGCATGCAAGCAACACCTTCACAAATTCTCTTTTAAATAAAACTCCTTGAATCTTTCTCAATTATTCAAGTTACATAAAGTTTATGTACATGATTATGCAATCGTAGTTTGTGCTATTATCTCTCTTTGCTAAAGCAACTAGATAGGAGGAACACCTTTGCCTATCTCATGAAAAAAAGAGGGAGAAGTCTTGAGAAATATAGGGGGAGCATTGGTTTTGCTTTAGGGGAGATATCATGAGAGAGAGTAACCGTTAAGGGGGAGCATCGCACATGCATTTCTTTATAGTGCTTTATTGAGTGCAATTGTTTTTTATATTTGTTCACCTCACTTGCACTTGTTCTTGGAAAGTGTTTTTTGCTATTGTGTGTAGGTACAATGATAATTCTACAAAGAGATTGAAGATATTGAAGACTTAGATTCTAGGAATCTCATTTGTAATGTAGAATTGATCTCATGGACAATAGCTATGTTATAGTTTGTGAGGATTTAGTTGTGAGTGGTATTTTGTCATGAAATAGCCAAAGGGGGAGATTATAAGAACCTCTATTTTAATGATTGGCTTATTTCATGACAAACCACATTGGGGATGATTGTGTAATGGGTAGCTTAGGTCTTCTTGATGATTATAAAGGCAAGCTTCCAAGCATCTCCATGACTTCAAGATCAAGAGCTTCAAAAGGTAAATCACCTGACTTTGATTCTTGAAGAGATTAGGTGCACACACACACTTGCATGCATATTTACTTATCTTGTATTCGTTATCTTGCATTTGTGTATTAATGCTATGTTCATCTTTGTCTTTTATCACACTTCACACTTGCATAACATTCACATAGGTTAGGTGTGCTTGAACGTGTGTTTGAATTCCTGAAAAAGAGAATTTTTATCTTAGCGCGGCCCACACCGCTTGGCAAGCTTTGCTTGCACCGCGGCGCACGGAACGGTATTCTCCAGTGTGTCATGCACAGCGTGGACCGAAACCTGTGCACTTGCACACATAGTGGTCCCAACCGCTGTGTTGCCTAGACGTTGCACTGCTGTGTGTACCGCGGTCTTGACACATGCCTGAACTGCAGTACGCAAAGCGGTTTTGGCAGGATTTTGTTTCCCAAGTTAAAAATGATGTAGTTTTAACTAGGGATTCATATATATTCTTCCTCTTCTCTTCTTGGCAGTCCAAGAGCTCAGAAAATCAGTTTTAAGAGAAAGGTTAGAGCTCTTAGAGAGAGAAAGCATCAAGAAAGAACTTTTGACTCTCCAAACCCAAAACCCATCTTCATCTTGCATCATTCAACATCATTTGAGCATGGGTCTTCATGGTTTCATGACTAGGTAAGTAAGAACTTCATTGAATATCATTTATTGCTTTCTTACTCTAGATTAGGTATTTATTGCATGATTAAATACCTAGACTCTACTTTATTGCATATTTATGAGTCTTGATAACATGATTGGGTTTGTATTTTGATAGCTAAATTGATTAGGTCATTTTTACCTAAAAGCTAGGTCATAAATATTCATGTGTGATTTATTGATAACTAGGTTGAGAAATTGTGTTTTAATCAACTAGTTAATGTTCATGAATATTTGATTGGGTTTGTTTGTGATAGCTTGCATTGTTAGGTCATTTATGCCTAAATAGCTAATCCATAAATATTCACGTATGCTTAATTGGTCATTAGGTTGGCTTTGTGCATCTAGTCAAGTTCATGAATGTTTATGTGAGTTTAATCGACAATTAGGTTGTTATAATCACTCTACATCTAATTGAGACCTCATGTGTGTGCATGTAGGCTTGTATGATAACTAGGTTGTAACATTGCATTATAACATCTAGTGAAGCATTTGGTGTGTGGTCTTACACATTATTGCATTTGAGCATATTGTCTCACATTCACTTAGACCTTATACTCTTCTTGAGTCAAAGTCTTATGGCTTCTAGGTGAAGTTGCACAAGCAAGTCAAGTCTTGCAACCAAGGTGTGGTTGGCAAGCATTGGTCAAGTGCCAGTGTAAAAGGCCTGTGGGGTAGAGTAGGAGTTGCTTATGCCAAAAGTAGTGAATCAGGGGATATCACTAGGGATTGAACCAAGAGTGGAGAGTGGTAGTGTCCATAGCCTGAGATTGTCGAGAGTGAGAGTCCGAGTATCACTTGAGGGTGTAACCTTTTATTCATATAATGTATTTCGGTGATCGTGTGTGGCTAGAAGGATAGCCTGTGGGTTTTCTCTTGTTGAAGGGTTTCCACGTAAAAATCAAGTGTTCTTTATATTTTCGCACTTTATACTTGATTTTATTGTTCGATTGTTTGGGTTAATTGTGTTTAATATTGACTAATCGAAAAGTTGGTAATAATAGATTAACAACCCATTCACCCACCACTAGGTTGTTTAGACACATGCTTTTGAGCATATTTTCAGTATGATACTTTCATTATATGTTAATTAATCAAGGGTTAAGGTTCTTTCTTTTAAAAAGGAAAGTTTTTGAAATATACAACCCAATTTTTCACTTCTGCCGCTTGTTTTTCCTTACAATTGGTATCAGAGCCTGGTTGTACCCTTGATTAATTGATGTATATACACGTGGATCTATTTCTTTTTATTGTAAATATGCATGTTTAGAAAGAGATGGCACTCTAGGTATTCGCATATATAATTACATCGGAATGTATGGATATATATGTTTTATAATATGATTTGTTATTGCTCGATTTTGGTCCTAGAATTTCAATGTAATTTTTGTTTAGAGATGTAACAAGAAGGGTGGTCTATCATCACCATAATTTCCTTTTTGATAATTGTTAGGTTTTTATTTTAGTTTATTGTTGTAATTAAAAAAAAATTGCTATAATATATTCAAATTTTCTTGGCGAGTTCAGTAAGACTGTTTGTGGCATTGTCATCTCAGGTTTCAGTAGTGGACATAGCCTTCCTCAAAACTGCCTCAGTCAAGTCGCGCTGCTTCACCTTTTCTTCATACGACTTCTTCAATTTTGATTCGCTAGCCGAAGTAGAGTCTAGTGCCTTCTTCCTCTTTTGAAGCTCATTCTTTAACTCGAAGATCTCATTGGCCTGCCTCTCATGAGCTAACATGGCTCTGGTCAGCTCCTTCATGGCCTGTAAAGAAAAAGACAGGTTATGATAATAGGCCAAGAATAGAAGGGGTCGATCAGGAAGTGAAAGACACTTACATATACGCCATTGTTGTAAATTGCGTGGACTCGCTCATGGTTGCTGGCATTCTAGAATTCCTTCCAGTAACCTTCCCCAACATAACCTCTCCCGGTGGACATGGCTCGTAGCATGTCAATGTGGTCGATCGATGCCTCATTGGGATCAGAAGAGCTAGCAATGGCAGGTACGGTCATTGCCTTGCAATTGTGAGGCTGCTGATCAACTGGGAGTGCACTAGGAGCAAAATGGGTGGCTTTAGAAGTAACTTCCAAAGGCGTAGCAGGGGTTTGCCCCTGATTAGTGCCTCTAGATGAACCCACTTCGATGACACCTGTAGGAGGGTTCATTCCAATGCTCGGTAAGGCACTTAGGAGACAACCTAACTGTAAGGCAATTTTGTCAGTATGATCTGCCCCTTGATCAACTAGATCATCTTCAGTTTCAGGAGCAGGAGAGTCAGCTGGTGCTCCTTCATGTTCAATCTGCTCCTCGTCAGAATCTGAGTCAGTAAAGACTATCTGACGTTTGACCAAAAATTGCATCGGAGCCTTGCTAGCCAGCTGTATAGGAGGCTCAGTGGGGACTTCGTCCATTGGACGGGCAGTTTGGACGGGATCCGGAGCTGGGGGTTGCATTTATTGAGGGATAGCCTGCTCGCTAGCCACATCAGGGTTTTGATCATCCACTCTGGGGAGCTCGAATGGATGAGTGTCAGAAGTAGCAGAGACCCGATCAATTTTCCTCTTTGATTACTGCTCCCTCATGATCAGTTCAGTCACCATTTCATGATCCTCATCTTCCTCTTCAGGAATAATCGGCTTGACTCCAGTCTGATGAGCCGTTGGACCTTCACCTATTTTGAACTCCTTCTTATTACGAGCAGCTTCAGAAGCGGAGGACCCTTCAATTTTCTTTGCTACTTTGCTGCCCGAAGACCTTTCAGAAGATGGGGCCACCTTTTGGGCAGCTGTTTCTTTGGTAAATTTATTCTTGGAACCCATAGGAGGACTTTTTTTCTCACTCTCCCAATCAGAGGATTTTCTCTCTCGTACCCGAGGTAGTATTGGGATTAGGCTTGTAAGTATGTTCAACCATATTTTGTTGCGGGGGAGCAATCCCTTGAGCCAGTTGGGCAGTGGCCTCCTCTTGGCTAACCCTGTCAAGGTGTTTAACCCTCTCCGCCTGCTCGCCAGCAACGATGTCCATCTCATATACCGAACGGTTAGCATAAAAAATGTCATACGAAGCAAGTATAATCAGGGTAAGTTAAAATTGGGAGAAAGATAAAACTCACATCGCTTTCGTCGGTTGGAAATGGCAGTGAACAATCCTAGTCTCCGAAGCTCTGTCTCAACGAACAGTACTCGGTGATCTTTAACTTCCCAAGAAGTCTGAGAAGCTTTAATTACATTTCCAGCCTGTTCTTCATTCAGCAAGGCTGGAGTCTTGTTCTGTAGGTCAGGATTGCAAAAATGCCTGAGAACACTGTTTTTGTCCAATTCTCGGCGAGTGCCGGCAACCACGACCTCGCCCCATTCGCCTCTAATGAAGAACCAACTGTTCTTCCAATATTTGTTGGACGAAGGGAAGCCCAGATGAAACCCTAGTGGTCTCTGTCGGGCACATGAGTAGGTCGCTGGTCAAACCCTTTGGGAATCCAGTGGCTGGGAGAACTGAATTGAAGAAGAAAATTACCTTTGTTGTCCGACCACCCCAAAGTATTAAAATTGTGAATCTCTTGGGGGTCGGGGGGTGCTAGGCACCAATCTGCTTCCACAGATGCCATAGGCTTATCAATACCCGATAGGAATTCAGGGTCTGTTGCACATGAGCAATTCCAGCTTCGCGCTAGAAACTGAGCGATGAAAGGTTAAAGGGGCAGCGTGACCCTTGATGTGAGCATGGCCCCGTAAATGGCCATAGCGCCCCGAGGGGGATTCCAGATAGCACGATCACCGCTCATAAAGATCTGAGCTGATCGAGCGAGATCAAACCTCTCGTTGTACTTCATGATCTCCTGTTCACCAACCCCATTCACCTCGGAGTCAAAAAGCACTCAGATGTTCAACTGAGAACTTCAATAGATGGGTTCGACACCTTTTGGGAATATCCTCTATCTTTAATAGTTGGGAGGGAATCTTCAAGTCAATTGCAGAAGAATCCTTAGAGCTTGATCTGCTCCCCTAACTGGATCTTATTGTCTTCGTCATATATGGGCATGCATTAGGAGAAGAACCATTTGGGTTAGAAATATCATGATCAAACTATGAAGGTTGAAACTCAGGATGGGCTATTGAATAATCAACATTGAGAGCAGTGGGTTGAGTTACAGGGGGGTTTCGAGAACGACCCCGGAAGACAAACTTGATCCTGTCGGCGTTTTCCTTATCGTCGGTTTCAACAGCTCTCATAAGCAATTCAACAAAAGCTTGACGGGTAATAGGGTCCATACTTGAAGATTTGAAACAGATGAAATGTAAGCGTTGATGATGATAAAGTAGAGAGACTTGAGGAGATGAAGAGTTCTGAAAAATTCTAAGCAAGTTTAAAGAAAAGGATGCGTGAGAGGGAAACGAAGGGTTTTGAAAAAATATATATAGGCAAAGATGATGTCATGCGAGAGCGGTGGTTGGTGTGCGAATCTCGGAGATCATGCGCCATTTGAAAATTGAATTGCCGCCGTCAGTTACGTCATACACGTCAAATTAGCTAGGCAAATCAAACGTTTGCGGTTAAAATTTAAAGACTAGCTGTCAAGCATTAATAAGAATTAATGAGCTATAAGACAAAAGACTTCTGAGTTAAACATATCTCACCGAGCGAGTTCCTTAAGTTGAGCAAGATACCCGGTTTGAAAGTTTAAGGGGGTATTGTTATTGGTAAAATCCAAAAAGATGACATGTCAGCATAAACGCCGTATTTCATGGAAATTAAGTGATGACATGTCAATGAATGTTAATTAGGTCAAGCCAACCTAAGATTACCATAATGTGGCTCCCATAATATCTGGTCAGGGTTACTAAGATGGTCAAGTTAAAAGTACTTAGCCAAAGTAATTGTGTTGATCAAAATAAAGCAGATGGTCGGGGGTACCCAAAATGGCCGGATTATAGTTACCCATCGGGTTTAAATCCCTGGTTTAGGGTAAAAGAAATCTGGTTGGGTCTGGCAGATAGTCAGCTGAGCCACACGTGGACAACCCTGAGACACACTCAGAATTATGACGCGCCAATAGCATGTAATTCAATGCAATCACGACTCAAATACGCAGAGGAAGAACCTCACTCAAATAAGATGTATACAAGCATACTCTGATGAGGAAACAAATTTCCTCAAAGATATCAGAGTCCAAAATAGGCAGAAGACTCGATATGTTTAAAACACAAACAATGCAAAACGAGAAATAAGATAAGACGACTCTAATAACTAAGAATTTCATTAAACCTCTGCCACCTTCTTCTTTCACTTATACTCCAAGAATTAGGGTTCTATGCATGTACAAATAGACCCTAAAAACACATAAAAAGGGGTTGAATGAATCATTAGATACTCAAGAGAGCGAGAGAGGCTGAGGTTGTAATAATTTATTCATAGTGAATTACTTTCTCGCCGTCACCGGCAACATTGATTTTTTCCCTCATGAGCTTTTCACATAAAATCCTGTTTGCATGATCTCAATTATTTCTTTTTGATTCATTACGTGATTATCAATTCAACATACTTTGTGTGATGTGTGATTGAATTAACATAATCCTAAAAATCACCGTCAACAGACCTCTTGATCTTTTGCTTGATCCTCCTATCCGAGTACAGGTCACGTAGTTAATGGCTTTTATTCACGATGTCCATCAACTTCTCTTGGAAGTCATTGAAGCACTCATGCTCCTCCATCACAATTGACTCAAATTATGCTTGGAGGACTTAGAGCTTAGAGTCCTTTGTTAGGAGTATGCTCAATAGCAAGAGTGTAATATTGTAATTGACAATCTTTCATATTAATAAAGTGATTTCTGGTTTTACAAAATCTTATAGCATTTATAATGATAATTGTCAAAGTAAATAATCATAAAGTTAAAAGACTATGAGAAAGGAAGAATTGTTCGTACATCTGGATATGTATGAGGTAGACACAATTCTTTAGTTAGTCTTGAATAAACGTTCACAACTTAAGTTAAAGGTTGGGCTTCTTTATCTTGATAAAATTGTAGAATTCTTTTGCTGGCATTTGAGTGGGATCAAATTAGTTATGATGAGTCTAAAATCATCGAAAAGGTCTTCGAGTAAAAGAATCTAGTGCACTGGGTGCATTGAACAGGATCACAATGAAATATCTTATCTAGAATCGTCAATAGATACAAGTCTTTTCATTATGAGGACAATCAGAGAGTCTATCTTAATCCTGAGATAAATGATAGACTTATGATTGCAAGTGTTATCATTTGAGCTATCAATGAGTACAATTATATAGCATAGTCTATCCTCGATAGTTTGGTGGCATTCATTTGTTAATCGATAGAGGACTTCATTTATAGATATGGACATCGTCGCTCAATTTATTGAATTAGAGTATAATATTATCATATGGATATTTTGAGGTATTGGATATTAAATATCAATGTTGAGTTTTCGATAATGTCTATTGAAAACATGGCTTATGGACAAGTCAAAATATCCAAGTTCAAAACTTGGTCATATGAGTAAATATCGTAACTAGGAGAGCTATAGGCGGTCTATGAGCTCTTGGAGATTACTGATATTATACACGAGGATACACTATCTCGAATAAGATTGTCTAGGGTATGAATGAGAAACATCTTCTTATTCTATCTTTTTTTAAGAGTTCAATTTTAGCTCTTTAGTGGAATGAGCTAAAATTAATAGATCGGACCTAAGTGAATCATTTGTTGATTGTGATTAGGTTATGTCTATTGAAGCTTAAATTTAGACAGCCCGCCAAGATCCCCAATTCACACGGACTTGCATGAATCACTTGATATATTCTACCGGACTAATTTATGGGTCCATCTAGAATTGTATTTAATATATTAATAATATAATTTGCACATTATTTATTTAATGGGTTGCTCAAATTATATTAATATATTAATGAGAGGCATGTGGGCTTGTTTGTTTTAGTAAGAATGGGCCTGATTCACATGTGGGCTTTTATTTAAAGCCTGAATGGATTAAATAAAATAAGAAAATAATATTTGGCCTATATTTTTTGTGTGTGGGCGGCAAGGCTTTAATAATAGCCTAAAATATTATTTTATTTTATTGTTTGATTAAATGGAAATTAATTAACGGATTAATTAATTATTTAATTAAAAATGAAAATCTTTTTCAGACTAGGAATTATGTTTCCTAGTAGTATACTATTATAGTAGTATAATAAATATAAAAGATCTAATTTGGTAAGTAAATAAATAAAGAATTTATTTATCTAATCAAATAAGGAAGTTTTTAATATAATCACAAATACACTTATGAGTTGGATTAGGGTTAGGATTCTTGAGTTGATAGGAATTTGGGTAAAGCACAAATCCTCTTGAAGTGAGGAATTCAGCCAACCCTAGAATTCCAATTAAGAGAATTCAGCCAACCCTAATTAGATTAGCAATAGAATTCGGTCACCCTATATATATGATGGGATAAAATTCGGCCAAAGGGAATGCTTCTTGCTAGAGAGATTTTTCTTTTGCTTAAAAAATAAAAATCCAACTCTAGAACATAGTGAAATTTCGGCCAAGAGGAAGAGAGAAAGATAGTTCTAAATTTGATAGTGCACTTGCAAGCCTTTACATAAAAAAAGGTTTTGTGCACACTTTCAATTTAGGTTCACGCGAGTTTCAATCATAACAATTGTGAATTCAAAAGTGACCAGAACGATCTTTCTAGGCTCTTGGAGTTTTTGTGATTAACGATCAGGAAAGAAGATTTCGTTTTTCCATTCTTAGGTACGCAATTCAAAGAATAAGGAGACAACGCTCCTAGGTGATTCACTTTCGTGATCGGATTGGAAGATCTTGCGGATTACCATCGACGCTAAGTCAATCGGATCATGCGACATGAGGTATGATATCTTTTGAATATATGTATGTTTAATTAATTAAAGGGTTAAGGTTCAAATATTGGAAAAATTTTAAACTATACTAAATTCGTTTTTAGTCTCGCTTCTGCTACGTTTTTCGTATTTTTCCCTACAATTGGTATCAAAGCCTGGTTTACCCTTTAATTAATTAACATATATATATATATACATAAATCTATTTCTTTTTATTATGATTATGTATGTTTTAGAAAGAGATGGCACTCTAGGTATTCGCATATATAATTACATGTGGCATGTTTGGATTTATATATGTTATTATAAAGTGAATTATTATTGCTTGATTTTGGTCCTAGAATTTCAATGTATTTTTGTTTTAGAATTGTAACAAGAAGGGTGGCCTATTATCGTCATAAGTTCCTTCTTGGTAGTTGCTAGATTCTCTATTTTTTATTGTATTAAAAAATACTGCAGTTTTTTTTTTGTATAAAATAGTGCAGTTTTTCTTGTGTAAAAATTACTGCAGTGAATTAAAAACAAAAATACTGCAGTAATTTATTGTGTGCAATCTGCTGTAATACATTCAAGTTTCTAAGATTCAAAGAGTTGAAGAATTAGAAGCGGAAGAGGAAGCAACGGGAACAAGCTTGGTACCGTGCGCACCATGGCAACAAGCGTGAGTGCAAGTTAGTGCGTAGCTGCGCTTGTTGAGTGCATGGGCTGCGCACGGCAGCCCCTTATGTGTCATGGGCTGAGCATGACAGTCCTTTGGGCATAATGGGCTGCGCATGGTGGCCCTTTATGGACCCAAGGGGTGTGCACGCCCAAAGGTGGCAGCCGACGGGTGAGGAAGTGGATGATGGCCGCTTGAAGACTTGTTCGCCAAGAAAGAATATTTTGTATTCCAAACAAATGTAATTTACTTGCTTTTCTAGGATGGGCCAATATTGTAGCTATTTATATTTCCATAAATATTACAATATTTATTGTTGTATGATAACATGTCATATAGAATAGGAGTGCCACTCATATATCTCTTTTGGTATGAACATGCATTGAATGATTTAGGTATCTAATTGGCATCTAGATAACTTGGTAAAATCATTCTATGGAATTTAATCACATGCCTTAAATAATTGAGTGGGAGAAGGTATGTTAGAACACCTATGGCCTCCAAGGTTAGTTGAGCTTTATTATTTATTGGTAATCCCCCCGAGGGGCGTCCATAAATGGAATTTAGAAAAATACTTCCCTACAAGGATAGACTAGACAATTAACTTAAACGAAATCTACTCCTAGAGGAGGAATTTTCGTGAGAGAAAATTGAGGGTCGATATCTTGGTAACACACCAAATGTGATTTTATTAATATCCTCCCGAGAGTTCTTGTTAATAAAATTGCAAGGCTAAAATTGAAAACTCTGGTTGTTATGTTAACAATTAGGTGGGACCTAGTCCAATTGGTAAATGGTACGTACTCCCAGAAGAGGCGTAACGTTTAAGGGTGTTGGATCACCGTTGAATTTTTATGATTGAATTATTTATTTAATTCAAGATAAATATTTAAAAAGTGCTTTATCATGATTATTTATCCATATATAATTTTTTTTATTCAGAAATCATGACTCCATCACTTATGAACATCCTGAAAGATAACACTTTAACTGAAGATAATTATGTCATATGGAAAAGGAAAATTTGGTTGTTGCTACAAAGTGAAAAACATAAGTTTGTTCTGACTACTCCTAAACCACCCTTCCTAATAATGAATCTAATATTTTGCAAAGAGATGAGTATGAGCAATGGAAGACTTCAGATGATATGGCCAAATGTTACATTATGGCCACTATCTCCGACGTGTTACAACAGCAGCATGAAGGAATGGAGTCTGCTGCTGATATAATGATGTCTCTAGAAGAGATGTTTGCTATGAGGTCTAGGTCGACTAAGAGAGAGGCAGTGACTGCTTTTATGAATCTTAGGATAAAACCTGGATAGGCTGTGAAAGGTCACATGATGAAAGTCATAGCACATCTCAATGTTGCAGAACTTAATGGTGCTGAGATAGATGGTGAGGTGAAAATTCACATGATTGTCAACTCACTTTCGGATTCCTTTGATCAGTTCAAGTTGGACTACACCTTGAACAATAAGGAATACACCTTGCAAGGCCTGATGCAAGATGTTCAAAGCGCTGAAAAGATCCTTGTGAAAACCAAAGATCAAGAGATTCATTCGGTTGGTAAAGTTGCTACTGTTAAGACCTGTCAAAAGGTCAAGAAACAATAGAAGAAAAAGCAACTTGGGCCTACCAAGAAGGAAACCAAGAAAGTAACCAAGATCAAAGGGAAATGCTTCCTTTGTGGTGAAAAGGGACATTGGAAAAGAAATTGCCCAAAGTACCAAAATAAGAAGGAATAAGGTAATATTAATTATCTTGAAACATGTTTTCCGGTAGATTCTACAGATTATTGGATCATAGACTCTGTAGCCACTAATGATGTTTGTTATTCCTTACAGGGGTTCCAAGAAAGGAGAAGGCAGAATAAAGATGAAATCAACTTGTGCTTGGGCAATGGAATGTTAGTGTCTGCAAGTGTAGTGGGAGATATTAGAGTTATTTCAGATTCTAGTAGGCATTTAGATTTAATAGACGTTTATTATGTACCTCAATTCAAGAGGAATTTAATTTCAATTTCTTGTTTAAATAAATTTGGATATTCGGTTACTTTTAATAAAGCTTTTATTATTAGTAAGAATGACAAAATTATTTGCAAAGGTACATTGGAAAACGGTCTATTCTTTTTGCATAGAAATATCTCTCACTCGTTAGACATAGAATTAACGGAACCTAATCATAAAAGAGTAAAATTATCAAAAGATGAAACCTACCTTTGGCATTTACGCCTAGGTCATTTTAACCTTAATAGGATTAAAAGATTGGTATGTGACGGACCTTAAGTGACTTAAAGGTTGATGATCTACCAACTTGTGAATCTTGTTTGGAAGGTAAAATGACCAAAAGGCAGTTCACAACCAAAGGTGCAAGAGCCACTGAATGTTTATGATTAATACACACTGATGTATGTGGTCCTATGAGCATTCAGGCTAGAGGTGGAGATGAGTATTTCATCACCTTCACAGATGATTACTTGAGATTTGGTTATGTGTATCTCATGAGACATAAGTCGGATGCTTTTGACATATTCAAAGCATTTAAGGCTGAAGTAGAAAATCAACTTGAGAAACACATAAAAATCTTGAGATCTAATCATGGTGGAGAATATATATCTGGTGAGTTTTAGCAATATCTTATTGATAATGGGATAGTTTCTCAGTTTCTGCACCAGGTACACCTCAACAAAATGGGGTGGCAGAGAGGAGAAATAGAACTCTTTTAGACATGGTTAGGTCAATGTTGAGTTATTCAACGCTTCCTATTTCTTTTTGGGGATATGCTCTACAAACTGCAATATACATTCTAAATGTTGTACAATCTAAGTCAGTTCCTGAAACACCATATGAGTTGTGGACTAGGCGAAAGCCTAGTTTACAACACTTGAGGATATTTGGTTATCCTGCACATGTGTTAAAAGGAAAGACAGAAAAGATGGAGTCCCGTTCGGAAACATGTATATTTGTGGGGTATCCAAAAGGAACTAAGGGATATTATTTCTATAGTCTTTCAGATCTAAAAGTATTTGTTTCAACAAATGCTTCATTTCTAGAAAAGGACTATATGAATAATTTTGTGCCCAAAAGTAGAATTATCCTGAATGAGATGTCAGGAGATACAATTCCACAAGAGGTTTTACAACCTAGCACAATTGTAAGTTCCACTCCAACACAAAATCAATAACCTACCATTCCTCGTCCTAGTGGGAGGGTTAGTAAACATCCTGAGAGATACATTGGTCTGGGAGACTCAGTGGAGAATCTCCCAGACGACGATGATCCTTACACTTATAAGGAAGCAATGGAGGATGTTGATTGTCGTCATTGGCAAAAGGCAATGCAATATGAGATTGAATCCATGTTCGATAACAAAGTCTGGTCCTTTGTAGACTTGCCTAAAGGGATAAAACCCATTAGGTGCAAGTGGGTATACAAGAGGAAAAGAGGTATGGAAGGAAAGGTGGAAACTTTTAAAGCTAGATTGGTAGCTAAAGGTTACACACATAAAGAAGGTGTCGATTACGAGGAAACTTTCTCTCATGTGGCCATGCTTAAATCCATTAGGATACTCTTATCCAATGCAACATCTTTAGATCTAGAGATTTGGCAAATGGACGTCAAGACAGCTTTCCTTAATGGAAATCTGGACGAAAGCATCTATATGATGCAACCAGAAGGATTCATTGAAAATAGCCAAATGGAAAAGGTATGCAAGTTGCAGAAATCCATATATGGTTTAAAACAGGCCTCCAGATCCTAGAACATAAGGTTCGATCAAGCTGTGAAAGGTTTTGGATTTATTCAGAATCCTGACCAACCTTGTGTATATAATAGGATAAAGGGCGACACGTTGGTTTTCCTAATTCTTTATGTTGATGATATACTACTCATTGGAAACGATGTAGGTGTATTGACATCAGTAAAAGAATGGTTAGCAAAACAATTTGATATGAAGGACTTGGGAGAAGCTAGTTTTATTCTAGATATCCAAGCAATAAGGGATAGAAAGAAGAAAATAATTGCATTATCCCAAGCTTCATACATAGACAAAATATTGTCTAGGTTTTCCATGCAGGATTCCAAGAAAGGTATGTTACCTTTCAGACATGGAATCGAACTTTCTAAGGAACAAGTTCCTAAGAATCAGCATGAAGAGCAATTCATGAGTAGAGTTCCATATGCCTCGGCATTTGGAAGTCTCATGTATGCAATGCTCTGCACTAGACCAGACATTGGTTTTGTTGTTGGCATAGTTAGCAAGTTTCAATCGAAACCTGGTCCTGATCACTGGATGGCAGTCAAGCATATTTTCAAGTATCTCAAGAGAACAGGAGATTATATGCTTGTATACTCTGGAGGGGATTTATTTCCCGTTGGGTATACAGATTCTGATTTTCAGTCGGATTCTGACTCTAAAAAATCCACATCAGGATCTGTGTTTACTATAGGAGGAGGAGAAGTCATATAGAGGAGTATCAAGCAATCATGTATTGCTGATTCCACCATGGAAGCTGAGTATGTTACTGCATGCTAAGCTGCCAAAGAGGCTATTTGGCTCTGCCAATTCTTGATTGACTTGGAAATAGTTCCTAATGCGAATAAGCAGATCACTATTTACTATGACAACAGTGGAGCAGTGGCTAATTCGAGAGAACCAAGTAGTATTAAAAGAGGTAAACACATTCAAAGGAAGTATCATCTTTTAAGGGAGATTGTGCATAGGGGTGACGTGACAATTACCAAAATCGCGTCAGCAGAAAATCTAGTGGATCCTTTCACAAAGGGTCTACCTCAGAAGAGTTTTGATGGGTACCTAGAGAACATGGGAATGAGAGATATGACACACTTGCTATAGTGCAAGTGGGAGATTGTTAGGATTATGCTCAATAGCAAGACTGTAATATTGTTATTGACAATCTTTTCATATTAATAAAGTGATTTCTTGTTTTACAAAATCTTATAACATTTATAATGATAATTGTCAAAGTAAATAATCATAAGGTCAAAAGACTATGAGAAAGGAAGAATTGTTCGTACATCTGGATATGTATGAGGTAGACACAATTCTTTAGTTAGTCTGGAATAAAAGTTTACAACTTAAGTTAAAGGTTGGGCAACTTTATCTTGATAAAGTTGTAGAATTCTTTTGCTGGCATTTGAGTGGGATCAAATGAGTTATGATGAGTCTAAAATCATCGAAAGGGTCTTCGAGTAAAAGAATCTAGTGCACTGGGTGTATTGAACAGGATCACAATGAAATATTTTATCTAGAACCGTCAGTAGATACAAGTCTTTTCATTATGAGGAAAATCGGAGAGTCTATCTTAATCCTGAGATAAATGATGGACTTATGATTGCAAGTGTTATAATTTGAGCTATCAATGAGTACGATTAAATAACATAGTCTATCCTCGATAGTTTGGTGGTATTCATTTGTTAATCGATAGAGGACTTCATTTATAGATATGGACATCGTGGCTCAATTTATTGAATGAGAGTATAATATTATCATATGAATATTTTGAGGTTTTGGAAATTAAATCTCAACGTTGAGTTTTCGACAATGTCTATTGAAAACATGGCTTCTAGACAAGTCAAAATATCTAAGTTCAAAACGTGGTCATATAAGTAAATATGGTAACTAGGAGAGCTATAGGCGGTCTATGAGCTCTTGGCGATTACTGATATTATACCCGCTATCTCCAATAAGATTGTCTAGGGTATGAATGAGAAACATCTTCTTATTCTATCTTTTTTTAAGAGTTCAATTTTAGCTCTTTAGTGGAATGAGCTAAAATTAATAGATTGGACCTAAGTGAATCATTTGTTGATTGTGATTAGGTTATGTCTATTTAAGCTTAAATTTAGATAGCCCACCAAGATCCCCAATCCACATGGACTTGCATGGACCACTTGATATATTCTACCGGACTAATTTATGGGTCCATCTAGAATTGTATTTAATATATTAAGAATATAATTTGCACAATATTTATTTAATGGGCTGCTCAAATTATATTAATATATTAATGAGAGGCATGTGGGCTTGTTTCTTTTAGTAAGAATGGGTATGGTTCACATGTGGGCTTTTATTTAAAGCCTGAATGGATTAAATAAAAAAGAAATATTTGGCCCATATTTTGTGTGTGTGGGCGGCAAGGCTATAATAATAGCCTAAAATATTATTTTATTTTATTGTTTGATTAAATGGAAATTAATTAATTTATTAATTAATTATTTAATTAAAAATCAAAATCTTTTTCTGACTAGGAATTATGTTTCCTTGTAGTATACTATTATTGTAGTATAATAAATATAAAATACTTAATTTGGTGAGTAGATAAATAAAGAATTTATTTATCTAATCAAATAAGGAAGTCTTTAATATAATCACAAATACACTTATGAGTTGGATTAGGGTTAGGATTCTTGAGTTGATAGGAATTTGGGTAAAACACAAATCCTCCTAAAGTGAGGAATTCGGCCAACCCTAGAATTTTTATTAAGAGAATTCGGCCAACCCTAATTAAATTAGCAATAGAATTCGTCCACCCTATATATAATGGGATAAAATTCGGCCAAAGGGAATGCTTCTTGCTAGAGAGATTTTATTTTGCTTAAAAAAAATATCCAACTCTAGAACATAGTGAAATTTCGGCCAAAAGGAAGAGAGAAAGAAAGTTCTAAATTCGATAGTGCACTTGCAAGCCTTTACATAAAAAAAAGGGTTTTGTGCACACTTTCGATTTAGGTTCACGCGAGTTTCAATCATAATGACTGTGAATTGAAAAGTGACCGGAATGAACTTTCTAGGCTCTTGGAGTTTTTGTGATTAACGATCAGGAAAGAAGATTTTGTTTTTCCATTATGTGGTACTCAATTCAAAGAATAGGGAGACGACGCTCCTAGGTGATTCACGTTCGTGATCGGATTGGAAGATCTTGCCGATTACCATCTACGCTAAGTCAATCGGATCACGCGACAAGAGGTATGATATCTTTTGAATATATGTATGTTTAATTAATTAAAGGGTTAAGGTTCAAATATTGGAAAATTTTTAAACTATACTAAATTCGTTTTTAGTCTCGCTTCTGCTGCTTTTTTCGTATTTTTCCCTACATCCTTAACCACTTCGATTTCCTCATGCACCGTCTCTAGGATCTTCCAAGCTTCGTGTGGATTTTTGGTGATTTGGATGAGTTTTTATTGACTCTCATCCATTTCACAAAACAAAGCATGCATTGCTTTGTTGTTCCACTTCGAAGCTTCAAATTCTTCGGAGCTTCATTTAGCCTTGGGCTTGGGTACACTACTTCCATCTTTGGTGGTCATGGTGGATGGTGTGTATTCATCCTCAATCACCATCAACACCCTATCATCTATCGCCGATAGATAGGACTCCATCTTCCCCTTCCATGAGGAGTAATTATCACCCTTAAGCAATGGTGGTCTCAAGCTTGGTGCTCCATCTTTACTCATCCCGAAATCACTCATAGTGTTTGGGTAAATGTATGCAAATGAATGCAATGAACAAGATGCACACAAATGCAAGACATATAAACAATAGCAACGAACACCGAAGTATGTCTAGGAACCTACTTTGATACCAATATAAAATACAACTAAAGCGTGTGTCTAAACAACCTAGAGGGGGGGGGGGGGGGGGTGTATAGGTTTTAATCAAGTTAATTACCAAATTTTCTTGATTTATCAATATTAAATATTTACCCCATAAACAAACATACAAAATCAAGTATAAAATACTGAAATCAAGAAAAGAGAAGGTTGAATGAAGATGAAGTCAATTTGCGCTTGGCCAACGGAACGTTAGTGTCTGCAAGTGCAGTGGGAGATATTAGAGTTATTTTAGATTCTAGTAGGCATTTAGAATTAATAGACGTTTATTATGTACCTCAATTGAAGAGGAATTTAATTTCAGTTTCTTGTTTAAATAAGTTTGGATATTCGGTTACTTTCAATAAAGCTTTTATTATTAGTAAGAATGACAAAGTTGTTTGCAAAGGTACATTGGAAAACGGTTTATTCTTTTTGAATAGAAATATCTCTCACTCGTTAGACACAGAAATAACGGAACCTAATCATAAAAGAGTAAAATTATCGAAAGATGAAACCTATCTTCGGCATTTACGCCTAGGTCACATTAACCTTAATAGGATTAAAAGATTGGTATGTGACGGACCTTTAAGTGACTTAAAGGTTGAGGATCTACCAACTTGTGAATCTTGTTTGGAAGGTAAAATGACCAAAAGGCCGTTCAATACCAAAGGTGCAAGAGCCACTGAATGTTTAGGACTAGTACACACTGATGTATGTGGTTCTATGAGCATTCAAGCTAGAGGTGGATATGAGTACTTCATCACCTTCACAGATTATTACTCAAGATTTGGTTACGTGTATCTCATGAGACATAAGTCGGATGCATTTGATATGTTCAAAGCATTCAAAGCTGAAGTAGAAAATCAGCTTGAGAAACATATAAAAATCTTGAGATCTGATCGTGGTGGAGAATATCTATCTGGAGAGTTTCAGCAATATCTTATTAATAATGGGATAGTTTCTCAGTTTTCTGCACCAGGTACAAATCAACAAAATGGGGTAGCAGAAAGGAGAAATATGACTCTTTTAGAGATGGTTAGATCAATGTTGAGTTATTCAACACTTCCTATTTCTTTTTGGGGATATGCTCTACAAACAACAATATATATTCTAAACGATGTACCATCTAAATCTGTCCCTAAAACCCCACATGAATTGTGGACTGGGCGAAAGCCTAGTTTACAACACATGAGGATATTTGGTTGTCCTGCACATGTGTTGAAAGGAAAGACAGAAAAGATGGAGTCCCGTTCGGAAACATGTATATTTGTGGGGTATCCAAAAGGAACTAAAGGATATTATTTCTATAGTCCTTCTGATCTAAAAGTATTTGTTTCAACAAATGCTTCATTTCTAGAAAAGGACTATATGAATAATTTTGTGCCCAAAAGTAGAATTGTCCTGAATGAGATGTCAGGGGATAATATTCCACAAGAGGTTTCACAACCCAGCCCAATTGTAAGTTCCACTCCAACACAAGATCAACAACCTATCATTCCTCGTCGTAGTGGGAGGGTTAGAACACAACCTGAAAGATATATCGGTCTAGGAGAATCTGTTGAGAATCTTCCGGACGACGATGATCCCTACACGTACAAGGAAGCTATGGAGGATGTTGATTATCGTCATTAGCAAAAGGCAATGCAATCCGATATTGAATCGATGTTCAATAACAAAGTCTTGTCCCTTGTAGACTTGCCTAAAGGGATAAAACCCATTGGGTGCAAGTGGGTATATAAGAGGAAAAAAGGTATGGATGGTAAGGTGGAAACCTTTAAAGCTAGACTAGTAGCTAAAGGTTATACACAGAAAGAAGGTATCGATTATGAAGAAACCTTCTCACCTGTGGCCATGCTTAAATCCATTAGGATACTCTTATCCATTGCAGCATCTCTAGACCTAGAGATTTGGCAAATGGACGTCAAGACAGCTTTCCTTAATGGAAGTCTTGACGAGAGCATCTACATGATGCAGCTAGAGGGATTCATTGAAAAAGGCCAAGAAGAAAGAGTATGCAAGTTGCAAAAGTCCATATATGGACTAAAGCAAGCATCCAGATCCTAGAACATAAGGTTCGATCAAGCTGTAAAGGGTTTTGGATTTATTCAAAACCCTGACGAGCCTTGTGTATACAAGAGGATCAAATGCGACAAGTTGGTTTTCCTCATTCTTTATGTTGATGATATACTACTCATTGGAAACGATGTAGGTGTATTGACATCAGTGAAAGAATGGTTAGCAAAACAATTTGATATGAAGGACTTAGGAGAAGCAAGTTATATTCTTGGTATCCAAGTAATAAGGGATATAAAGAATAGAACGATTGCATTATCCCAAGCTTCATACATTGATAAAATCTTGTCTAGATTCACGATGCAAGATTCCAAGAAAGGTATGTTACCTTTTAGACATGGAATCAAACTTTCTAAGGGTCAAGCACCTAAGAATGTGCATGAAGAGCAATTCATGAGTAGAGTTCCATATGCCTCGGCAGTTGGAAGTCTCATGTATGCAATGCTCTGTACTAGACCAGATATTTGTTTTGCTGTTGGCATAGTTAGCAGGTTTCAATCGAAACCTGGTCCTGATCATTGGACGGCAGATAAGCATATTTTCATGTATCTCAAGAGAACTAGAGATTATATGCTTGTATACTCTGGAGGGGATTTATTTCCCGTTGGGTATACAAATTTTGATTTTCAGTTTGATTCTGACTCCAGAAAATCCA
The DNA here is from genome assembly GCA_033220585.1 of Dipteronia sinensis. Lineage (NCBI taxonomy): Eukaryota > Viridiplantae > Streptophyta > Magnoliopsida > Sapindales > Sapindaceae > Dipteronia > Dipteronia sinensis. The sequence continues at coordinate 32,452,123 of CM065637.1, forward strand.
CATCAGGATCTGTGTTTACCATTGGAGGAGGAGCAGTCATATGGAGGAGTATCAAGCAATCTTGTATTGCTGATTCCACCATGGAAGCTGAGTATGTTGCTGTATGCGAAGCTGCCAAAGAGGCTATTTGGATCCGCCAAATCTTGATTGACTTAGAAGTGGTTCCTAGTGCGAATAAGCATATCACTATACACTGTGACAACAGTGGTGCAGTGGCTAATTCGAAAGAACCAAGAAGTCATAAGAGAGGTAAACACATTGAAAGGAAGTATCACCTTTTGAGGGAAATTGTTCATAGGGGAGACGTGACGATCACCAAAATCGCGTCAGCAGAAAATCTAGCGGATCCTTTCACAAAGGCTCTACCTCAGAAGAGCTTTGATGGACATCTAGAGAACATGGGAATGAGAGATATGACACACTTGCTATAGAGCAAGTGGGAGATTGCTTGGATTATGCTCAATGGCAAGAGTGTAATATTGTAATTGACAATCTTCTCATATTAATAAAGTGAATTCTGATTCTTACAATTACTTATAGCATTTATTATTATAATTGTCAAGGTAAATAATCATAAGGTCAAAAGACTATGAGACATGAAGAATTGTTCATACATCCGGATATGTATGAGGTAGACACAATTCTTTAGTTAGTCTTGAATAACGTTCACAACTTATGTTAAAGGTTGGGCACCTCTATCTTGTTAAAGTTGTAGAATTCTTTTACTAGCATTTGAGTGGGATCAAATGAATATGATGAGTCTAAAATCATCGAAAGGTTTTCGAATAAAAGAATCTAGTGCACTAGGTGCAATGAACTGGATCACAATGAAATACTTTATCTAGAACCGTCACTAGATATAAGTCTTTTCATTAAAGAGGACAATCGGAGAGTCTATCTTAATCCTGAGATAAATGATGGACTTATGGTTGCAAGTGTTATCATTAGAGCTATCAATGAGTACGATTATATAGCATAGTCTATCCTCGATAGTTTGGTGGTATACAGTTGTTAATCGATAGAGGACTTCATTTATAGATATGGACATCGTGGCTCCATTTATTAAATGAGAGTATAATATCATCATATGGATCTCTTGAGCTATTGGATATTAAATCTCAACGTTGAGTTTTCAATAATGATTATTGAAAACATGGCTTCTGGACAAGTCAAAGTATCCAAGTTCGAAATGTGGTCATATGAGGAAATATGGTAACTTGGAGAGCTATAGGTGGTCTATGAGCTCTTGGCGATTACTGATATTATTCACGAGGATACACCATCTCCTATAAGATTGTCTAGGGTATGAATGAGAAACATCTCATTATTCTATCTTTATTTAAGAGTTCAATTTTAGCTCTTTAGTGGAATGAGTTAAAATTAATAGATTGGACTTAAGTGAATCATTTGTTGATTGTGATTAGGTTGTGTCTATTGAAGCTTAAATTTAGATAGCCCGCCAAGATCCCCAATCCACGCGTATTTGCATGGATCACTTGATATATTCTACCGGGCCGATTTAAGGGTCCATCTAGAATTGTTTTTAATATATCAAGAATATAATATGTCTATTATTTAATTTATTGGCTGCACTATTATATTAATATATTAAAAGGAGACATGTGGGCTTGTTTCTTTTAGTAAGAATGGGTCTGGTTCACATGTGGGCTTTTATTTAAAGTCCAATGGATTAAATGAAATAAGAAAATAATATATGGCCCATTTATATAAGTGGGGCGGCAAGGTGTATATATTAACCTAATATATTATTTTGTTTCATTGTTTTAATTAAATAAGAAATAGTTAATTTATTAATTAATTGTTTAATTAAGAAACAAATCATTTTCTGATCAGGAAATATATTTCCTAAAGTTATACTATTGGTAGTAGTATATTAAAAGTAAAAGACTTGTTTGATAAGAAAATAAATAATTAATTTTATTTTTTTAATCAAATAAGAAGTCTTTTTATTTAATCAATAAAAGAATAAAAATATCTATGAGTTGGATTAGGTTTTGAAGTCTAAAGGTTGATGGAAATTAGGGTGCAACACAAACTCTTTTTGGTATGTGATTTGCGGCAACCCTAGTCCATTTAGAGGAAGATTTCGGCAATCCTAAATAGAAATGGAAACAAAATTTCGGCCACCTATATAATACCACATATAGAATTCGGCCACAATAGTTGATGGAATGATTCAATTTTTCTTCTTCTTCTCAATTCATAGAAAATGATAATTTTTATTCTACTAAACATAAAAGAGAGAAGAGATTATTCTTTGATAGTACACTGATTGCTTGTTCATCAATAAGCTTGTGTGTACAACATCGAATTAGGTTCACGCGAGTTTCGATCATTAGATTGAGAACTCAAAAGTGACCGGAATAATTTTTGTCTTCTTTTGATTGTTTTATGACTAACAAAAGAAAAAGAAAACTTTGTTCATCCATTCTCAGGTTTGCAATTCAAAGAAAAAGGGAGACCACGCTCCTAGGTGATTCACGTACGTGTTTGGATTGGAAGATCTCACGGTACTGTTCAAGATCACTGTTCACGGCAGGGGGTACTGTTCACGATCACTGTTCACGTGGGTACTATTCACTATCAATGTTCACACGGGACTGTTCACAATCACTGTTCATGCGGGTACTGTTCACGGGCATCGGAAAAGATTTTGCGGATTACCAATCGACGTAAATCAATCGGATCACGCGTCAAGAGGTATTTAACTCTAACCGTATATATTTGAGTTTAATTAATTAAAAGGTTAAGGTTCAACTTTGAGAAAAATTTGAAAACCATACGAAATCTATTTTTCGTTTCTTCCGTTGCGTTTTATATCTATTTTTCCCTACACCAACTCCGCGGAGGGTGCTATCTCCACTAAAACTCACTGATTAATCCCCTTATGACCTTACTGTTTGTTCCAAATGGAAATCTATAAAGCACAAAGGGGTTAATTTATAAGGGTTTAGCTACTATACAGTTAGTTGGTTACTGTATAGTTGCTAGATCTATTTATAGTCATTGAATTTCAATCTAATGGTCTACAACGATCGAAGATTTATAAATTTAAAAAAAAATTAAAACTAAAAAAAAGCAACTCACTCACACAGATTTGGATCCTCTACTAATCTGACATTTTTTCTGACGTTTTTAAAGCATATGATTAGTTGTTGATAAAGTGATTGTGAAAACCACTCACATCTTAACCACCCATTCATTTCAATGCTTATGTGTCATGAGATTAAGTGATGTCTTGAAAAAGATCATATTTCCACTCACACATAACTACCAATCAACTATACAAATCTTATATAGTAGATGAATCCATTGTAGTATAATCGAACATTACCACTTAACCCCAAACCTCAAGGGTGTGAGAGTGTAATTTTCTATTTTATATTTTTTTTATTCTTTTGATATGTTGGTGAGGTGATCAAGGAGGCAATAATTACAATCTTAATTGTGTTATGGAGTTGCTTAATTAATTATTGGTAGTGTTAGAGCAACCCCAAAAGCGTCTTCTAATTTCACTCTTCAAATATCAATTTGCTTACCTATGTGGCAATTTGAAGAGTGAGAAAAAAGACTTATTCCAATAGAGTCTTCAAATAGAATTAGTCTTATATTATTTTAATGATAATATAAAATTTAAAATTTAAAATCAGACAAAATTGTTAAGACATAGTTGGTATAGTAATAATGGTTATAAAAAGTAATAAAATATGAAATCACTTGGCAATATTGAAGAGTGAGAAAGAATTTCTCAATTGAAGAATACTATATATCAAGTCTATTGGAACCACATCTACTCATCTAACTTTTCTAACAACCTCAATTAACGTAATTTATTTCTATAAATGGAAATAAAAGACAGTATTTATTATTGCATTTATTGTCTTATTACAATAAATACTGCCTTTTTATTTATTTTTATAGAAATAAAATAGTTGTTATTTTGTGAGGGCATATGTTAACACTACCAATTAATTAATAATTCAAAAATGCTATTTATCTATATTTGTTGGTCAAATGATTAATTTTGATTTCTATGTATTAAAGATAGATAATTGAAATTATTTGATTTTAGTGATGCCACGTCATTTAAACTCATAAAGTAGAATTACTCATAATAATTAGTGTACCCGATAAAGACTACTCTATTTAACTATCACATGTGATTGATCAACCGTTGAAATGAATGCAATGCTGTGCTTAATGTAAAATTGTTTTATAATGATTATCGTTTTTTTTTCCACATTAAATAACATCTTAGGCGACGAAAGTAACTTCATGATCGATTACAATCATTAATGATCATGCATGTCTTTGAACAATCCATATTTTAAAAATTAATTATCATTTCAACATGAATGGAGGCTTTAATTGTCAAGACTTGAAAAAATTAATTAATATTAATTGAAATTAATTGCTTCATGATTTAATCCACGTGGTAGATAGATCCTCTTCAATAACACTCTAGTGAAATGGCTTGTGTTGCGTGGTTTGTGAGGAATGGTCCTCAAAGACATAGGTGATCTCCACATTTCTGCATGTGCATACATTGATTAATGGTTGAATTTCTTCTTTTATAAGTTGCTCTTCATCATTGTTGACATATCTTGCTTGTTAATTTATTGTTGAGAAGTAAGAACCATATTGTTTTAAGTATTACGTGTGATGTTGGTTCAGTGGTATTCCTCTCACACCTACAAAAAAAGACTGTGGGTTCAAGTCTTTTCCCTCACTCTAAATCTCGAATTATTGTAATATTTCAAAAAACAAAAGGTAAACACTTGAGAAAATAGAATTTTGTTGTAGTTGTTTTAGAATAGCTTTACACATGTTATGAGGGGTAAAGATTATTAGCTTATTTGAGATGAAATCTTCTATCTAATGCAAACATTTAAATTTAAGTAACCTTTAATCAAAATTTAGACCTAGTCCATGATAAAGCGAAAACAATAGGTAAATGTAGACGGTGAAATCTGCAATTGGATTCGTTGTCGAAGGTGGGCACTAACAACCTGCACAAACAAGCAATGGTCGAGTCGAATGGAGGATAGTTCTTTAGTGAGACTCCAACCCTTTGGTTAGTTCGTTTAGAGCACGTAATTAATAAAAAATGCAATAGAGTGAAGAAATGATACAAACAAACCGATGGGGGTGGTAGTGTTCATGCGTGTTGGATCGAATGAGCTAAAAGGATTGGGAGCCTCTGAGCTTGTTGAATCAGAACAAGGCAAGGGCCTGAGTTCAGTTTTAGCTACGTAAGTGGTCTAAAGAGATAGAGCTAGAGAGAGAATAGAAGATAAATTGCACATCGTTTCTGTAAAGAAGAGCCAACCCCTTTCTCTGAAGAAGGGTCTGGTATTTATAGCCATTAGACTACCTGCCGGTTTTTTTTTTTTTTCAAATTTCGTCCTAGTAGGATATCTTAAGGGACGAAAAATTATTTAAAGGGATGAAATATTTCATCCATACAGGTTGTCAAAGGGGACAAAAATGCAAATTTTGTCCCTACAGGTTGTTGTAAGCCATAGAGTTGCGCAACAAAAGGGATTTTAAAAACTTTATAAAAATATTTAAGGGACTTTATGAACTATATACAATATATAAGAATAAATCCGGTAAGATTCAAAATCATACCTCAAGGCTAACTCCTTCGTTATTTAATTCTTGAATTTGCTTTCCGATTTGTACCGCCGGATCTTCCTCGCTACCTCCCAGGTTCCGGCAACTGCGTGTGGGCACGTCACAGGCTTAAAAAGGCTGTATAGATGTAGTACAAACAACACAAAATAACTCTTGCTCTGTGTATGGAGAATTCGGCCAACCTTGAATCAAATAAAAAAAACTTTTTTTTTATTTTTCCTTTTTCTTTTTGGCCGCACCGTTGACTTGTTTCTTTCTTTTCTTTATTTTCACCGGTTGTGCATTGTGTTGTCTTTTGTTTTTATAATATATCTTTATATATTTAAAACAAGATACTAATCCTTTTCCAAATATATCTCTATATATTTAAAATAAGATAATTAGTATTTTACTGATCAAGTTAGTATAGGATTTTAAATCCCACATAACCCTAGTTCACTAAGACTTGAACACTTGACCTAGTTAGGAAATAAAATAATCTTATTATTTAATCCTTTGTCTCTGTCATGGTTCGAACCTGTAACCTCCAATTAATAATTAATTAATAATTCTCTATTATTTATTTAGTAATTAAATAATCTAATTATTTAATGAATTTAATTATTAATATATTAATTAATAATCTCATCATTTAATTAAACCACTGAATAAATATGTGTCACTTTCGTAACACAATTAATTGGACAATCCAATTGATTAACCGTGTCCTTTGTTACTTTTAACGTTCTAGGCTAGCAAATGGACCTAATGGACCCACAGTCTTGAGTTCCAGTAATCCTTAGAAAAATTAATTAAACTCTTTAATTAATATTTCATGATTATTAACCTCGGAATTACTCCATTAAAAACCCGAGGCTGCACTTTTGTAACTATAGATGAATTTACACAAACCAAAAACTCAGTGTCCATCGATATAGCTATTACATATGGTATGATCCTCCACAAGTAGTTCATAATTAGAGCTAGGTCATAAAGTCCGTTATACCCCTCTAATTATATCTTTTTCATGAAGTACCATTGATTCTCTAATGAACAATAAATCATAACTTCCTTTACGGAAGAAGGAGAGCGCTTATATTGTTCAAGCCCCGAATCAACCCTTAAGGGAACTACTATCTACTTCTCGCAGGAAGGAGTGGATTCCACTATTGTGTTCAGACCTTTCCAGCCACAAACCAAACTGCGATTCCAACATACGAAGCTATTGACTTGGAATGCAACTCCGATCTCACCCATGGTATATCAAAAACCGGGCACTTCGGCATCAACCCAAAATCCAATCAAGAAAGGCATCCTACCGGCCCAGCATAATCGACATCACTACAAGGTTGCCATTATAAATAAAACAAGCGCCACGACAACAATTCGGATCAACATGCCAGTACACCACGCCATGAGATCGATATTCTCCTCCAAGTAACGCCAGCAAAAAGAGTTGACTCCCTCACCATTTAAAGCGCCATAAATGAGACCAAACGGTCAACCTAATCAGAGTTTAAATACGACAGTAATTAACGGGATCAAATCCCGCACCTTTAGCTTCACTCAACTCCTTTCAACGCCTAAAATCGGACTTTAAATAATCCTCGTCAATACAACCGGATTCTGAGGGATATTAGAGGCCTATATATATATGGCTTTGAAGGACATGGGTGGAGAGGGATCGAATTCTTTTTGAAACACTAAAGAGAGATCATCACATCCAGAGAGACTTCTCTAGGTTTCTCTGAAGCCAGTGACAGTTTACAAACAATCACTGGGAGGATAATAGCAACTTATCGACATAAACTACATTCTCCATCTCCATTTTGTGTTAGAGAGAGTAAAGAGCTAGTGTTGTAACCTTTACACAAATTTTTATTCAATAAAACAGTACTTATTTATATCTCCTTGGTTCCTTCATACTTGAGTACTTATTTATATCTCCATGGTTCCTTCATACTTGTCCATATCAATCTTTAGCATAGAAAGGAACCTTGGTACCAAAGGTACCTATCCCGCTACCACCTACAGGTAGGGGACGAGGGTGTTAATTGAAATTTCGTTCCCCGACCAGATTTTTCCTTTAATAGTTGTAATACCAGAGGATTTTTTACAGTGCTGCCTTATGCTCAGGAGCGAACGTGGACCTGATATTTACTGTCATAGGAGGTCTCCCTCCCGGATGATATTCTCCTCCAGCTCTTCAGCTAGTCCCCCTCTCTCTTTCATAGGCGCTTTGTTCCCTATTTCCTCTTCCTCTATGTCCAGCTACTCCTCTCTATCCCCTTGGAACCCTGGCCAACTTAGATCCGGGTCTGTCTGATCCAGTCCAGTCCCTTACTGGTTGTCTATTTCCGTAGCGCTTGCGCTTCCCTGCCCTTCCCCAGCTACGACTGGGAGCATTGCTTTGCTAGCGTAGCGGGTAAGAGGAGACGGCGTAGCACCTCCCCTTACTTCTCCCACTTTGTCACCTACCGGGAACTTAAGAACGTTGTGGCAAATCGATAGGACTCCGTTGATTTTTGAGTGGAAGGGCCACCCTAAGATGATGTAGGAGCTGGGACCATCCACCACTACAAATTCTACAATGGTGTTGACTTGAAAAGGGGATTCTCCGACGAATAGGACTCGAACCCCTCATCACCAACGTGGAAGGGAAGTGCACTACCATCTGTGCTAAGAGGTGATGTGACGATGATGTTGTAGTTACTAATCAGTTGCTCACATTAGTATAACGTTAATCTTATATTATTATTATTATTATTATTATTATTATTATTATTATTAAACATCCCATTAAAGAAAATTGAAAGTGAGAAGGGAAGTAAGGGAAGAATAAAAAAATGTGTGCGTGGCCTAATTAAGGTGGGGTCGAATGGCCACATGATAAGTGGGGGTGTGGGGGGGGGGGGGGGGGGGGGGGGGGGGGGGGGGGGGTTCTAAAACTTAGAGGATGTCTCCACTCCAACCGACTGAGTCTTAGAAGATGCAAAGTTGGTGGCTTAGGACAATGACCTCCATTAAAAGGTACAACCCCAAGAACATCACCCTAGCTTGCCAAATATTTTCCAATCTTATGGATTGTGAAAGCCTATCACCACTCCCCATCTACAACATCTAAATATCATTCCTCTCTTATTTAGGAAAAATATCTTCGGTGGGGTGGGCGCACCCGAGATGCCGTGTGCATCAACTAATAACATGTCGTACGTGTGACAAAAATATTATGCGATTGACCGATCAAACTGTATCTGTATCAGTAATAACAACACGTCGTACTTGTAAGACTTTCTTCTTCTCATTACTATGGTAAGGAGTTGCATTTCCAAACAAGGAATAGGTGATAGAGAGATGTGGACAAGTACCAAATGAGCAAATTTGGGAGTCCCCCACCGTCCCATGTGCATGTGGATGTGTTCCCATCTTATTACTACCTCACTCCATCTATCAATATTAACCTTCTTATTTCGTTGCCTTACTCTTTTGACCCTATTCAATTGTATCATTGTTTGAGACCTATTATGAAAATTATATATATATGTATGTGTGCTTCATCGTGTAGATTTTGATTTTGTTTCAATGCCACACACGTGCAGTGCATACCGCATACGTACGACATTATCATTCTCTCCTCACTTCTCACATATCAGTATCACCCATCATAAATTTATCATAAACTTCATTTGAATTTTGTAAAAAATCTTTTCTGTAGGATGTTGTCAGCACAAAATTAAGGTTTTTTTAATAAGAAATTTTGATATAATTTTAAGTTTTTAAATACGACTTCATTAATCAACCACACAAAAAATAAGTTTCTTATTTGTCTTAAATATTAATTTATTCAACATTTTGATAGAGGTGAGAGAAATTTTACATATATGTACAGCTAGTTAGCTATGAATGTGGTATATAAATATAACCCCATTTTGGGGCAGGCAACGTCGACGTGCGAAATTGTCCTTTTATAAGAATCAAACCCTAAACAGGTTTAAACGCAAGCAGTAGAGTTGCCCCTCCACGATCACACGTACTATAGCATCTATAGGACATTCATGGTGTTGATGCAGCCACAATCACATCATAAAACAGTGAATGGACGGCTGATATTGGGAGGGATTCGATCACTGGGATCCACCACCACTACTACACCTCTGATTAATTATCATCACATCGCTAACAAAAATCACACAATAATTATACAGTGCATGACTATATATGCTAGTAGAGGGAGGTGTGAGGACAGAGAGAGTCAGGCCAATAGATCATGACCCTATAGCTCTTTGGCTTTTCCAAGATATTTAATTTTTCCTTGTACAAAATATCTTATCTTTTTTTGTTTTATAATATTACATGTAGAATTTGTTAAAAGACAGAAAACCTGCTAGGGTCACAATTACTAGTTAATATAATTCCAAAACTTTGAACATAACTGAAACTATGGCATGGTCATTGCTAATTTCTGTTTGGAAGTTGTTAATCGGTGTGTGAGGTAGTTCTTCATGTCGTTGTTATTAGTTTCTCGTGGAAATCGTAGAAAATGGTCTTTCCCAACGTTTAGTTTCTAGAAAATAGCCTCATTCCACCAGAATTGCACTTTTAGCCTTTTTTACAATCCATTTTAACATTACCCTCTAACTCCCCATACATAGAATTTCCCTCAATACCCTCCGTAAGTTTTTTACTCAATATAATTTGATCAATTTTACTCAATTACCCTCCAAATATATTTCTCAAGAAATTCACTTTACAAACACAATTCACCCTTCTTGTTCTTGCTCTGTCTACCCAAATCACGAACAAAACTCAAACCCAACGTTAAGAAAGAACCTAGAAATAGGGAGGCGTAGAGAGAGGAAGAAGAAGCAAGAAATCCCATAAAACCCAGAAATAGAGAGATGCAGAGAGAGGAAGAAGAAGCAATAAAGAGGCCAGGTGTATGGCAAGAAGTGGGACATCTCCAAAACCCTAACCCAAACAAGAGACTGAGATAGAGAGGAAGATTGAGGTCGCTGGTCGCCGTTTAAAGCTCAAGGCCGAATGTCGGCATTAATCGGAGCAACTCAAACCCTAGACGAAATGCAGAGAGAGTGACACAATTTACAAGTACTAATTTGTTCAAACTACTTTAATTTTTTCAAAAACCCTTCTGTTGTTTGTGTTTTTTATGGGAGATTGTTCTCTTGTTTGTGTTTTTGGCGTGTTTGTGTTCTGTTGTATGTGTATTTGGAGGGTGCGTTTTGTTGTGTCTGTTCTGTTTTGTGTGCTTAACTTTACCACTCACTCTATGTTGTGTTTGAGCTTTTGTTGATGACATGTCTTTGGTAGGGTTGTGTTTTGCTATATTTCTTTTGATTAGGTGGGTTGGTTCAACATAAAATATAAAATGTATATGATAAAGTAAAGTTTGGAGCTTGATGTTGATTTGGAAATTATAGTAGTATCCACTGTTGTTGATGATGATATTCTATTGGATGTTTTGATTGAACTAGATGGTGTTAGGCTTGGTATAGGAAGTTATTTTTATATTTTGATTACAAAACCTAAGGAAGTTTAGACCTAGTCTTGAAAAGAACCTTGCAAAGCATGCTATTTTCAGTGACCAAAGTGGAGATTATGTCCTGTAATTTAGGGTAAATGTCCTGCAATTGTGTTGGAATGTTAGGTTGGTTACATTTGTTAAAACGTGCTTAATTGAGAGTCTGTTGCAATTGCCCCAATATTCACTTACGAGTACATCAACTCCGTAGTTCCATCATCATTCATTCATCACTCCATTATCATCCTATTTCATTTGCTTTCATAGTTTAGTTTATATTGTATTTCCATTCACCATCATTTTACTTTTATGCATACTAGTTATATTAATCCTAATCTTATCACCGCTACCTCGATCTCAGTGGAGGACACCCGTGCTTGCCCCTTTGCTTGTATTTATACTTGTGAACGCATCGCATAGGTTTTATAAATTGTTTTGACGGACGGTTTTCTGACAGCAAAAACCTTCTCATCAGGTAGCCCGACCAAGGCATCAGGAGGGCTACTTAGCTATTTCCTGGTTTCGAGATCGGGATGGCAACTATGCTCTTACACTCAGACCCTTCATGGGAGTGGTAGCCCGACCAAGGTGTTAGGAGGGCTATTTAGCTATTTCCTGGTCTCGAGCGAGATCTGGATGGCAACTATGCTCTTACACTCAGACCCTTCTTGGGGGTGGTAGCACGACCAAGGCATCGGGAGGGCTATTCAGTTATTTCCTGGTCTCGAGATCTGGATGGCAACTATGCTCTAACACTCAGACCCTTCTTGGGGGTGGTAGCCCTGACCAAGGCATCAGGAGGGCTATTTAGCTATTTCCTGGTCTCGAGATCTGGTTGGCAACTATGCTCGTACATTCAGACCTTTCTTAGGGGTGGTAGCCCGACCAAGGCATCAGGAGGGCTATTCAGCTATTTCCTGGTCTCGAGATCTGGATGGCAACTATGCTTTTATACTTAGACCCTTCTTGGGGGTGGTAGCCCTACCAAGGCATCAGGAGGGTTATTTAGCTATTTCCTGGTCTCGAGATCTGGATGGCAACTATGCTCTTACACTCAGACCCTTCTTGGGGGTGGTTAGCCCGACCAAGGCATCAGGAGGGCTATTTAGCTATTTCCTGGTCTCGAAGTGTTCATGTTGAGTTTCCCATACAAGGGTGTAGTCACTAATGTTGAACATAGTTGGAGATAAAGACGGAAGAGAAAAAAATGACTTAATTGATGATCGAGATGTAGTACATCTTTATTAGGGTCTGTAATGAAAACTAGATGGGGGTAGTCTGCTTGAGAACTCCCTTAGAATTTCATCAAATGATCTGCATTCCAAGTGTGGTCGATGGATCGTCCGTCCATGTCTTCGAGTTTATAAGCTCCACTGCGAACAACTAGCTTTATCAAATAAGGCCCTTCCCAATTAGGACTTAAGACTCCATCCGACCTTTTCTGAGTTTTCAGGGTCACTTTCCTAAGTACCAGATCCCCTTCTATGAAATTCTGGGCTCTGACCTTTTGGTTGAAGTATCTAGCGATCTTGCTCTAGTAGATCACTACTCTTTCCGCTACCCGGTCTTGTTTTTCTTCTAAGAGGTCTAGATTAGCCTGGAGCTTGACTTCGTTACTTTCGGGCTCAAAGTGTTGTACCCTGAATGAGGTCAATTTATGCTCGATGGGGAGGACTGCTTCAACCCTGAAAGCTAGGGAGTAAGGTGTCTCCCCGGTAGTTGTTCTCTTTGTAGTCCGGTACGCCCAGAGGACTTCTAGTAGCTCTTCGTCCCATTTGCCTTTCTTCTGCTGTAGCTTCTTCTTTAATAGTTTCTTGATAGTCTTGTTGGTGGATTCTACCAGCCAGTTAGTATGGGGATGAGCCACTGAAGCGAGCCTGAGGTTGATCCCTAATCCCTTGCGGAAGTCTTTGAATCGGGCGTTGTCGAATTGCTTCCCTTGGTCAGCTATAATGATGAGAGGGGTCCAAAATCTGCATACCACGTTGGTTTTGATGAACTTGGTCATATTCTTTTCTGATAGCCGAGAAAGAGGCCCTGCCTCGACCCATCTTGTGAAGTTGTCGATAGCCACGATAGCATGTTTCATCTGTCCGGGAGCGGTAGGAAATGGTCCGATTAGGTTGATTCCCCATATGGCAAAGAGGTAAGGCAAACTAAGAGACGACAGTCGCTCTAGTGGCTGGTGGGTCAAGTTTGAAGTTCTTTGACATGGCTCGCAAGATTGCACAAAACACTTTGCGTCTTGGTGGATGGTCGGCCAATAGTACCCCATACGAAGCACCTGATAGGCTAGAGCTTCCCCACCTATGTGGTTCCCACAGTCCCCAGAGTGGACCTCTCTCAATGCTCATTTAGCATCATCAGGGTGCAAGCACCTAAGTAAGGGGAGGGATCTGCCCCTTCTGTAGAGGTACCCGTCTACCATACATTATCGGAATGAGAGTCTTTTAATTCTTCGGGCTTGGTAGGGGTCTTTGGGAAGCTCTCCTTCAAGGAGGTAGGCAACAATTGGGTCCATCCAGCAAGACAGGCGATCCAGGGAGCAGATTTCTCCATTTGTGGCTATGCTTGGTTGGGTGATCACTTGGAGGGGAATTCCCCGTGGTAGGGATTTGTTAGGATTATGCTCAATGGCAAGAGTGTAATATTGTAATTGACAATCTTCTCATATTAATAAAGTGAATTTTGATTCTTACAATTACTTATAGCATTTATTATTATAATTGTCAAGGTAAATAATCATAAGGTCAAAAGACTATGAGACATGAAGAATTGTTCATACATCCGGATATGTATGAGGTAGACACAATTTTTTAGTTAGTCTTGAATAACGTTCACAACTTATGTTAAAGGTTGGGCACCTCTATCCTGTTAAAGTTGTAGAATTCTTTTACTAGCATTTGAGTGGGATCAAATGAATATGATGAGTCTAAAATCATCGAAAGGTTTTCGAGTAAAAGAATCTAGTGCACTAGGTGCATTGAACTGGATCACAATGAAATACTTTATCTAGAACCGTCACTAGATATAAGTCTTTTCATTAAAGAGGACAATCGGAGAGTCTATCTTAATCCTGAGATAAATGATGGACTTATGGTTGCAAGTGTTATCATTAGAGCTATCAATGAGTACGATTATATAGCATAGTCTATCCTCGATAGTTTGGTGGTATACATTTGTTAATCGATAGAGGACTTCATTTATAGATATGGACATCGTGGCTCAATTTATTAAATGAGAGTATAATATCATCATATGGATGTTTTGAGGTATTGGATATTAAATCTCAACGTTGAGTTTTCAATAATGATTATTGAAAACATGGCTTCAGGACAAGTCAAAGTATCCAAGTTCGAAATGTGGTCATATGAGGAAATATGGTAACTTGGAGAGCTATAGGCGGTCTATGAGCTCTTGGCGATTACTGATATTATTCACGAGGATACACCATCTCCTATAAGATTGTCTAGGGTATGAATGAGAAACATCTCCTTATTCTATCTTTATTTAAGAGTTCAATTTTAGCTCTTTAGTGGAATGAGTTAAAATTAATAGATTGGACCTAAGTGAATCATTTGTTGATTGTGATTAGGTTGTGTCTATTGAAGCTTAAATTTAGATAGCCCGCCAAGATCCTCAATCCACACGTATTTGCATGGATCACTTGATATATTCTACTGGGCCGATTTAAGGGTCCATCTAGAATTGTTTTTAATATATCAAGAATATAATATGTCTATTATTTAATTAATGGGCTGCACTATTATATTAATATATTAAAAGGAGACATGTGGGCTTGTTTCTTTTAGTAAGAATGGGTCTGGTTCACATGTGGGCTTTTATTTAAAGTCCAATGGATTAAATGAAATAAGAAAATAATATATGGCCCATTTATATAAGTGGGGCGGCAAGGTGTATATATTAACCTAATATATTATTTTGTTTCATTGTTTTAATTTAATAAGAATTACTTAATTTATTAATTAATTGTTTAATTAAGAAACAAATCTTTTTCTGATCAGGAAATATATTTCCTAAAGTTATACTATTGGTAGTAGTATATTAAAAGTAAAAGACTTGTTTGATAAGAAAATAAATAATTAATTTTATTTATTTAATCAAATAAGAAGTTTTTTTATTTAGTCAATAAAAGAATAAAAATATCTATGAGTTGGATTAGGTTTTGAAGTCTAAAGGTTGATGGAAATTAGGGTGCAACACAAACTCTTTTTGGTATGTGATTTGCGGCAACCCTAGTCCATTTAGAGGAAGATTTCGGCAATCCTAAATAGAAGAGGAAGCAAAATTTCGGCCACCTATATAATACCACATATAGAATTTGGCCATAATAGTTGATTGAATGATTCAATTTTTCTTCTTCTTCTCAATTCATAGAAAAAGATAATTTTTATTCTACTAAACAAAAAAGAGAGAAGAGATTATTCTTTGATAGTACACTGATTTCTTGTTCATCAATAAGCTTGTGTGTACAACATCGAATTAGGTTCACGCGAGTTTCGATCATTAGATTGAGAACACAAAAGTGACCGGAATAATTTTTGTCTTTTTTTGATTGTTTTGTGACTAACAAAAGAAAAAGAAAACTTTGTTCATCAATTATGAGGTTTGCAATTCAAAGAAAAAGTGAGACCACGCTCATAGGTGATTCACGTACGTGTTCGGATTGGAAGATCTCGCGGTACTGTTCACGATCACATGGGGGGGGGTACTGTTCACGATCACTGTTCACCTGGGTACTGTTCACTATCACTGTTCACGCGGGTACTGTTCACAATCACTATTCACATGGTTCTGTTCACGCGGGTACTGTTCACGGGCATCGGAAAAGATTTTGCGGATTACCAATCGACGTAAGTCAATCGGATCACGCGACAAGAGGTATTTAACTCTAACCGTATATATTTGAGTTTAATTAATTAAAAGGTTAAGGTTCAACTTTGAGAAAAATTTTAAAACCAAACGAAATCTATTTTTCGTTTCTTCCACTACGTTTTATATCGATTTTTCCCTATAGGATTGGCCTCCGTTCGCCGCTATTTTAGCCAGAACATCTGTGCGATGGTTTTGGTGTCGAGGTACCTAATCGATCTTGAACCCCTTAAACTTATTTTTTAGCAACTAGGCTAGCTTTAGATAAGCAACCATATTATCTCCCTTTGCCTGGTACATCTCAGTCACCTGATTGACAACAAGCAATGAATCACTCTTGACTTTTAGGTAATCGGCCTTTAGTTCGATGGCTAACTTCATCCCTGCTAGGAGGGCTTCATACTTTGCTTCATTATTGGTGGCTTTAAACTCGAATCTGAAACATTGACAGAATTCAGTCCACTCCGGATCTATTAAAACTATGCCCGCTCCTCCCCCAGCTTGCCAGGATGCTCCATCTGTAAAGAGGGTTCATGGCTTGTAGTCTTCCGGCCAATTGTCGACCTCGGATATCTTTTCAGGGATCTCATTTGGTACTGAGGGATCCTCTTGATCTGGGATCGCTGAAAATTCTGCCATGAAGTCGGCCAAAGCCCGTGCCTTAATCGTGGTTCGGGGCTTATACTTTAAATCGAACTGAGTAAGCTCTAGGGTCCATAAGACTAGCCTTCCAGACACGTCTGGTCTTTGCGAGAATTGGCGGAGAGGTTGGTCCGTCACCACTGCTATTGTGTGAGCTTGAAAATAGGGACGGAGCTTCCTCGCTGAGATCACAAGAGCATACGCGAGCTTTTCCAGGAGAATGTAATTCCTTTCTGACTTAGTCAAAGCATGACTCACATAGTATATGGGTCTTTGAAAACCATCGTTACACTCCTTGGCCAAAGCCCCGCTTACTGTAGTTTCTGATACGGCCAGGTAGATCTTCAACTCATCTTAGAGAACTGGCTTGACTAACAACGGGGGGCTTGTCAGGTATTCTTTCAAAGCTTGGAAAGCCCGTTCGCTTTCCTGGCTCCACTTCATGTTTTTCCCTTGTTTGATGGCTTTGAAGAAAGGGAGACATTTATCGGTGGAGCGAGAAATAAACCTGTTGGGATCGCTGAAAATTCTACCATGAAGTCGGCCAAAGCCTGTGCCTTAATCGTGGTCCGGGGCTTATACTTTAAATCGAACTGAGTGAGCTCTAGGGTCCTTAAGACTAGCCTTCCAGACATGTCTAGTCTTTGCAAGAATTGGCGGAGAGGTTGGTCCGTCACCACTGCTATTGTTTGAGCTTGAAAATAGGGACGGAGCTTCCTCGCTGAGATCACCAGAGCATACGCGAGCTTTTCCAAGAGAATGTAATTCCTTTCTGATTTGGTCAAAGCATGACTCACATAGTATATGGGTCTTTGAAAACCATCGTTACACTCCTTGGCCAAAGCCCTGCTTACTGCAGTTTCTGATACGGCCAGGTAGATCTGCAACTCATCTCAGAGAACTGGCTTGACTAACAACGGGGGGCTTGTCAGGTATTCTTTCAAAGCTTGGAAAGCCTGTTCGCTTTCCTGGCTCCACTTCATGTTTTCCCCTTGTTTGATGGCTTTGAAGAAAGGGAGACATTTATCGGTGGAGCGATAAATAAACCTGTTGAGTGCCGCCACATGTCCAGTCAGAATCTGTACTTGTTTGAGTGAGGTTGGGGATTCCAGGTCCAAGGTAGCTTAGATTTTTTCTGGGTTGGCTTCTATGCCTCTCTCATGAACCATGAAGCCCAGAAACTTCCCCGCTATTACCCCAAAGGCACATTTGGAAGGGTTCAACCGCATCTGGTTTTCTCTCAGTATGAGGAAAGTTTTGCGAGGGTCTTCCTGATGTCCTTTTGTTGTTGGGTATTTTGTGATCATGTCGCCGATATACACCTCCATCGTCCTTCCTATCTCGGGCTTGAACAGTTTGTTAACCAGCCACTGGTATGTAGCCCCCGCATTCTTCAAACCAAATGACACCACCTTGTAGCACTACAATCCCTGCCCAGTAATGAAACTGGTTTTATCTTGGTCAGCCGGGTGCATTTTAATTTGGTTGTATTCTGAGAATGCGTCCATAAAACTCAAAAGTTTATTTCTGGACGTAGAGTCAACCAGCTGGTCAATCTTTGGTAAAGAAAAACTGTCTTTTGGGCAAGCCCGGTTGAGGTCGGTGTAATCGACACACATACGCCATTTCCCATTTGCCTTCGTAACCATGACCACGTTGGCGATCCATTCGGGATAGCGCACTTCTCTGATAAACCTTGCCTTGATCAATTTATCTACCTCTTCCTGTACCACAGCGTTCTTATCAGCGTTGAAGTGACACCTCTTCTGTTTGACGGGCTTGACTGTTGGATCTACCGCTAGTCGATGGGCGGCCAATGACGCCGGGATTCCAGGCATTTCATCATGGTTCCAAGTGAAAATGTCGTTGAACTCCCTGAGAAGATCAATTAATCTTCTTTTCACTTCTGGATCAAAGGTGGCCCCGACCTTGATGACCTTGGAGGGATCGTCATTTCTGATGGGTATCTTTTCTAGTTTATCTATGGGCGGCCCGCTGGCCCACTCCTTACTCCGTTCCTCCTCGTAAGGCATAATAGGTTCGTTCTCCGGATGCCCAGGATGTTCCGCGGGCTCTTTCTCCTCCTGGATTATCTGGGATGTATCCATATGTTCCTGGACTAATGCCACCTATACACACTATTTTGCTAGGGCTGTAGGATTGGCAGACACTGCGTAGCATTTCCTGGCTGCCTGTTGGTCCCCGCGTACCTCTCCTACCTTGGTTCCAACTAGGAATTTCAGGACGTTGTGGTATATGGACAAGACTCCCTTCAACGAGGAGAGGAATGGTCTCCCTAGGATGGCGTTGTAGGCCGATGGGGTGTCGACCACAACAAAGTCGGTCATAACATTCTGTTGGAAAGGGGTGATTCCGATGATTACTGGGAGGATCATCAACCCCACCGGTATGATCGAATCTCCAGTGAACCCGTAAAGTGGAGTGGTACAGGTGTTGTAACATCGTTGCTTTAGGTTTAATTTTTCCAAGGTATCCTTGAAGAGGATATCTACGCTGCTACCTGTATCCACGAGCACACGATGGACCAGACAGTTGGCGATCTGTATCGTGATTACCATGGGATCATCATGAGGTTGCACGGTGTTGAAGATATCTGCTTCAGTGAAAATGATTTGCGCTGATTGGGAGGGCTCTATCGGGCTCTGGCAGACTTTGAAGATCCCCCGGCTTTCTTCGATGCGGGGAATCTTCCTTGCGTGATTTTTTTGGGAGTTATTGGAAATGCCAGCCAGTGTAGGACCTCCGCTCATGGTGTGTATCACCTGGATCTGTTGCATTAAGTCAGTCTGTTCCCTCTTCCTCTTTTCTACGTCTTCACAGATTTCAGCTTGTACCTCCCTTCCAGTCCGAATGTTATCTCTGACCCGTTGTAAGAATTCAATCAAGCATCCCCCCCTTATCAGGGCTTCAATCTGGTTGTGCAAATTATAGCATTCTGAGGTGTTATGGCCCACGTCTTCATGGAAGTCGCAGTACTTGTACCAGTTTCTCCTGTCAGCTGGGGCTTTCATGGGAGTGGGCTTTTGGAGCAGCCCTTTATCTCGTATAGGAAGGTAGACCGTTTCCCTGGAAGCGTTCAAAGGGGTGTAGTAGTCATACCCTTTTTCCCCTTGTATTACGGGGGCCACGGTCCTGGGAGGTGGTGAGGCCCGGGGAGGGATTCGTCTTGCAGGATATCTTTCTTGCCTATGTTGAGGAACATGGATACGATAGGTCGACGTGTTGGGAGGTTTATTCTGAGTTTTCTGAACTGGCTCAAATTTGGGGGCTTCTTTTTTCAGACGCTTTGCCGTTCTCATGTGGTCGTGTTCCATCTTGACTTTGAGTTGTTCATCGATCTTGACTTGCTTAAGAGCCCGATCGTAGGCTTTCTGGTAAGTCTCGGGAGGTCTCTTGGTGAAGGAACGAAAAAGCTTTCCCGCCTATAGGTTCCGCCTCAAGTTGGCGAGGGTTTCTTTCTTGGTGACAACTCCCATTTGTATGACCTCCTTGTGAAAACGTTCCACGTACGACAGAAGAGTCTCACTCCATTCCTGAATCACATATTGGAGGTTTATGGGATCCTTCGGATGAGGTTTGACCCCTTGGAATTGCGAGCAAAAATCTGTTGATAATTTCGTGAAAGAATCCACACTACCAACAGGCAGCTTCCTGAACCAAGTTTTCGCATAGTCGGTAAGGGTCGTTGGAAACATCCTGCACATTGCTGCTCTGGTAGTGTTCTGGACCTCTATCTGTTGAACAAAGTTCTCTAGGTGGCTTAGAGGATCTTCCGTTCCGGAGAACTTATCTGCTGGCATTTTTAACTTTGGTAGGAGCTCCGCTTCCCGAATCCTCCTAGTGAAGGGAGCGTTCATCTCGCTCAGGGGATCCTTTTTGTCCTCCTTGTTCTTTCCTTTTCTTATCTGCTGGACCTCCTTTTGTAGCTTTGCCAGCTGATCCCTCAGTCGCTTGTTCCCATGTTTCTTTGAGTTGACCTCGGATTCTTCACTGTCGAGTCTCTCTGATGAACTGGCAATCTCTATCCGGTCCCCCTCATGGATAGGATCCATTCAGGGAGTTTGTCCACTTTCCTCCTCTAGGGCCCGGGCGGTCCTCCATTGACGTAGTTGGATGAGATAGATCTCGTGGCTTCCGGGTGAAAGCATCAGCGGCAGACTTAACTCGCCAGGGTTGATATTGTGAAGGTCTTTTTGGAACTGGGGGCATGGGTCCTAGCCTATCCCGGATCGTACGTTGGGGCCCTGACCTATCTCGAGCTGGCACTGGAAGAGGAGGCCCTAGGCGATCGAAAGCAGGTTGCCTAGCTCCGAGCCTGCTTGGTTCCCCCTGATCATTCAGGTTGGTTGGCTGGATTATGATGCCTTCAGCGAGCAGGCGGACGCGGATGGTTTCTACGAAAGCTGCCACTTGTTGGTCGAGCGCGGCCTGTCTTACTATAGGGTGGCTAGAAGCCCGCGCATTGGTTGTTCTTGGCCTTAGCATAGAACAGGCCTCGAGGAACACCAGACAGGCTCCCAATCTGGAAAAGATAGGCCAGCTCCTCTGCTCCTGGCTCTCTCGTCACCTTTCTCAACTGACCTTGTTCCCCCTATAGTACGAGGAAACCAATCAGATGCATCCAGAAGCCAGGCGTTAACTGGAGGGGAGCGAGCTGGATGGCGTTAAGAGCCCGCCGAAGAGTCGGATGAAGGGGAAGCCTGACCCCGTTATCGAGAGCTTGCCATATGAATCGGAAGCACGCCTTTAGGGGGGTTGAAGAACTCGAAACCTTTGGGAGGCACTGAGATGGATACGCTGTCGGGGATACCAAACTTCGACCTCAAGTGGTCAATCGAGACTAGATCGACGATGGAATCTAGGACAACCCGGAAATCATAAGAAGGGAGCCTCTCCAAGAGGGGTCCAGAAACCGGGACCCGACATTCTCCCGTGGTGTCACCGCCCTCTTCCTTGTTGGAATCTTCGTCGGCGATATCCAAAGGATGGTCAGGATGGTTGGAGAACCCAGTCCCAATGGACACGTTCCTATTTGACTGCCTGACGTTGCGGGTTGGGCGGGGAATCGTCGCTGTTTAAACTCCTCCTAGCCCGTTTCCCCAGAGCGAGACTAACGACCTCCTCGCCGTCAACTATGGAATCATCTGAATCATGACTGGTCTTCGACATAGTAAAGTCAATAAGGATGAAGAATGAAGAAAAAGGCAAGCTTGGAAGAAAGGATATGAGAGAAAATATTTCTTAGCAAAATTTTTAGTTCGAAAGATGTGAGGAAAACGTGGAGATAAATAGATATATATATAGGCAAGGGGGCAACAGCACGAGCGGCCGAGATCCTCGGTTGGTAACGGTAAAGAATCTCGGGGACTGCCGTAACCGGATTAACTCAAGATTAACTCAAAAACAGGATAGTCAGCTCACGCCACGTCACTTACGCAGTTAAGGAGGAGATCTCCCCAAGATTCTGGTAACGGTAAAAAATCTCGGGGACTGCCGTAACACAATCTGATTAATTCAGAGATAAATTAGTCAGTTCACGCCACGTCGCTTACGCAGTTAATGAGGAGATTTCCCCAATATTCCTGTAACGGTAAAAAAGGGAAGATTTCCCAAATAAAGTAAAAATCTGACCCCAACCCCAAGCTCGACGTCTGGTGTTCAAGTCAAAGGGGACTTCTGTTAATAGCCAAAATTGGCTAAGGACCAAAGGGAAATTTTCCACCTTCCAGACCTGGCTCCTTGCCCGAGAGTTTCCACCAAGGAGACCATTCTACCCAAAGCTGAGCTACAATACCACCCAGTAGGAACAAGGACGGGCTCCAGAAACATTCGGAATAGGGCCTGGGACGATCAGATCTAGCCCCGCATCACCAAACCTGAAAACAAGAAATTCCCCGAAGTCGAGGTCACCTCGCATTTTCTCCAGAAACTCACCTATACCTCGCTGATACAGGGGGATGACCATAGGAAGCCAGAACTGGCTCCTAGCTGGACGATACCTCTCTGATATATGGGGGTGTCCATAGGAAGCCGCACCTAGCTTTGAAAGATCAAGGGAAGCCAGACCTGGCTTCTAGCTGGACGAAACTTCTCAGATATCGAGGTCGGAACATTGATCGACCTCACTAGTAGATGCACCACACCATGATACATTCAACGACCCCTATGGGAATCATTCTAGATCCGAAGATACATAGTATCATATCCACAGATGTTACACACGTGCAGAATAAGCAATAGAATCTGAATGGGAAACAAATTGATTTCCAAGATATCCTCAACAGAGCAATTAACTCAAAGTCAACTACATTTAAAGGTAAAAATCCCATCCGATAAGAGGGGGATGAGAAAATCAAGGGGAAATCAATGAGTTTTAACCTATGAAGACATTGTATAAAGGAGGGATTTCCTCCTTCAGAAAGAGGATACTACTATTCTACAGGCATACAACAAACACCCAACTATCACCCAGAAAAAATAGAGATAGAGAAATGTATATCATATGTTATCAATAAAAAGAGATTTTTGTTTCTTTTGAATAACTGTAGAAATCACTATCTCCATGTCATTTCATTAGGCACTGTTTTATACACATATATATTCTACCATTGGTCATCACCTACGTGGTAATGATCTTGAAGGTGCTAACTGAGATTTGTTGCCTCGAGCAAGATTTCTGTTAACACTACTAAAGCAAATCGGAGATCGATTCCTAGGTTCCCGCAGAATCCCCGGAACCTCGCGTTGTTGAATTGTCTACCCAGATCTGTGATGATTACCATCGCGGTACCAAACCGGAAGATCAAATTCTTCTTGATGAACCCTGTCGTGTTTTCTTCTGTGATTTTGGAAAGGGGCTCCGCTTCCACCCACCTGGTAAAATAATCAATGGCCACAATTGCGTGCTTCTGCTATCCCAGTGTGGTTTGGAGTGGTCCAATCAAATCTACCCCCAGAAAGCAAAAGGATATGGAGAGCTAATAGAAGATAGTCGTTCAGGAGGTAAGTGGTGTAAACTAGCAGTTTTCTAGCAAGATTCGTAAGATTGCACGAACTGCCTCGCATCATGATGCAAGGTCGTCTAGTAGTATCCCATGTGCAGTACCTGGTGAGCTAGTGCCTCTCCTTTTGTATGATTTCCGCAGTCCCCTGAATGTACCTCTCTGAGTGCCCAGTTAGCATCATCAAGATGTAAACATCTGAGTAAGGGGAGAGATCTTCCTATACGGTAAATGTGCCTTCCACCAGGCAGTATCGAACCGTGGTTCTCTTGATCTTATGAGCTTGATCAGAGTTTTCAGGGAGCTTTCCTTCTTGGAGATAATCTACGATGGGATCCATCCAACATATAAGTCGTTCCACTCGGTTAACCTCATTTCCTTCTGTTATGCTAGGTCTAGAGATTAGTTCGAGAGGTACCCCTTTCGGCATCGCTTGTCCTCCGTTTGCAGCTATCTTTGCTAGAACGTCGGCCCGGTTATTCTACTGCCTGGGTATCTGCTCGATCTTAAACCCCTTGAATTTGGCCATAAGCTCATGGACCTTCATGAGGTAAGCTGCCATGTTGTCTCCCTTAGCTTGGTATGAGCCTGTTACCTGGTTGACTATTAACTGTGAATCACAGTTGACATGTAGGTAATCGGCTCCAAGTTCTGCTGCCACCATCATTCTTGATAGCAAGGCTTCATATTCTGCCTCGTTATTGGTGGTGTTAAACTCGAATCTGAAACAGTGACAGCATTCGACCTTCTCTTGATCGGTTAGAACTATTCCACTCTCGTTTCCTTCCTAACTAGATGCCCCATAAGTGTGTAAGATTCAGGTCTCTCAGTTGATGGGCCAACCTGCAGGTTCTCGCTACTTCCTGGGGGTTGGATCAGAGGTTGGGATGGTACCTGGATCGGGCATTATACTGAATTCCACCACAAAGTCCACCTAATATCGGGCTTTGATGGTAGTTCTGGTTTTATACTTGATATCGAACTGGGTGAGCTCGAGGGCCCACAATACTAGTCTTTCCGATACGTCTGGCATTTGGAGAAATTGGCACAGAGGTTGATTTGTGACCACCGCGATTGTATGAGCTAGCAAATAGAGGCGGAGCTTCCTAGCAGTGGTCACTAGTGCGAACGCGAGCTTCTCCAGGGAGTGTAGTTCTTTTCTGACTTGGTCAGGGCATGGCTCACATTGTAGATAGGCCGTTGAATTCCATCTCCACACTCTTTTACCAAGGCTCCGCTAACAGCCGTCTCGGATACAGCCAGGTACAATTGTAGCTCTTCTTTTAGTACCGGACTAGCTAGTAATGGGAGGCTAGCCAGATATTTCTTCAATGATTGGAAAGAAAACTCACTGCCTTGTTCCATGTTCATATTCTTCCCTTATTTGATGGCTTTGAAGAAGGGAATACACTTATCAGTTGATCTTGATATGAAGCGGTTCAAGGCTGCTATCCATCCGGTCAAACCCTGTACTTGTTTGAACAAGACGCGTGATTCAAGGTATAGAATGGCTTTGATCTTCTCCGGATTTGCTTCGATCCCTCTCTCATGAACCATGAACCTGAGGAATTTCCCCACTGCTACCCCGAAAGCACACTTAGCAGGGTTTAACAGCATTTGATTTTCTCTGACTATCTGGAAAGTCTGGCGGAGGTGGTACTGGTGCTGCTCGGCTACCTGAGACTTAGTGATCATATCACTGATGTACACCTCCATCGATTTTCCAATCAGTTCTCTGAATAGACGGTTAACTAGCCGTTGGTAGGTGGCCCCTGCGTTCTTGAGTCCAAAGGGCTTTACCAGACCTTCCTTCACTCCCGCCTCTAGTGTCGAACCTATCCTGACTGTCTTGGAAGGGCCATCCTTCTAGATAGGTATTTCCTCCAACTCATCTTCAAGACGACCGTTGGCCCATCCTCTCTCTTCTTCTTCCCTGACCTCCATACCTGAGGACTCTACCTCAGGCTCTTTCTCCATTGAATTCAATTGGCCTTCAAAGTTCTCCTCTAATAACTATTGTTCTTGATTAATGGTTATCTGCACACACTACTTAGCCAACGCTGCTGGGTTGGTGGACACTGCATAACATTTACGTGCAGCCTGCTGGTCTCCTCGCACTTCGCCCACCTTGTCCCCTACTGGGAATTTCATGACGTTATGGTAGATCGATAGGACTCCCTTGAGGGCAGACATGTAAGGTCTCCCAAGGATGGCGTTGTAGGCGGACGGGGTGTCTACCACAATGAAGTGTGTCATTAGGATCTGCTGGAGCGGTACTGTCCCTACTATCACTGGTAGGATCATGCATCCGATGGGGATCAACGAGTCTTCTGTGAACCCGTACGGTGGGGTAGTGCAGCTATTGTAACAAGGTCTCTTTAAGTTGAATTGCTCCAAAGCATTCTTGAAGAGAATATCAACGTTGCTACCCATGTCAATCAGGACACGATGACCAAATTGTTAGCTATTTGTACGGTAAAGACCATGGGATCGTCATAGGGCTGCACAGTGTTGTACAATCCTCCTCAGTAAAGATGATCTGGGCTGATGGGGGAGATTGGTGTGATCTTTTGGTAATCTTGAGAATATTCTCACCCACATCTAACCTGGGCACCTTCCTGGCGTGGTCCTTTCTGGAATTGTTGGATGTTCCCGCCAGGGTGGGACCTCCACTGATGGTGTGGACGATGTGGATCTATTCCATCAGGTCCTTCCCTTTCACTTTTCTCTTCTCTTCGAATGCTTTAATGTCTGATTGCACCTTTTTCCCGGTGTGAATGCTATCGTGCAACTGTTGGAGAAATTCCACCAAACAACCTCCCCTTACCAGGGCCTCAATCTAGTTACGTAAACTGTAGCATTCCGATGTGTTATGACCCACGTCCTTGTGGAAATCGCAATACTTATAGCGGTTCCATTGATCGGCTGGTGCCTTTATTAGACCAGGCTTCTTGAGGTGTTCTTTGTCACGGATGGCGAGGTAGATGGTCTCGCGAGATGCGTTCAGAGGGGTATTGTGAGAGTATCCCCTTTCCTCTATATCTATCCGTGCAATCTCCCTAGGTAGAGGTGTAGCCCTAGGAGGAGTCGGCCTGACTGGGTATCGGTTCCTCAGAGGCTGGTAAGGTGGTGACCGAAAGGTAGACTTATTGAGAGGTTTGTTCTGATTTTTCTAAACTGGTACAGACTTGGGCTCTTCCTTCTTCTGGCGTTTGGTAGTCCTCATATCATCATGCTCCATCTTGACTCGGAGCTGCTCATCTATTTCCACCTGCTCTGGAGCTCTATTGTAGGCCTCCTAGTAGGTCTTCGGGGGATGCTTGGTGAAGGATCTGAACAGCCTGCCTGCCCATAGATTTCTTCTAAAATTGGCCAAGGTCTCCTTCTCCGGGAAGACCCCAATTTGGATAACTTCTTTGTGAAATCTCTCCATATAAGCTCTGAGTGATTCACCCCGCTCATGGATCATGTATTAGAGGTGAATGGGATCCTTGGGGTGAGGTTTGATGCCCTAAAACTGAGAAGTCAGTGGTCAACTGGTGCAGACTTGTCGACACTCCCTGTTGGTAGCTTTCTGAACCATGTCTTGGCATAATCAGTTAGCGTGGTAGGGAACATCCTGCACATGGCGGCTCTGGTGGCATTTTGGACCCTCATCTGTTGAACAAAGCTATCCAGGTGGCTTAAAGGATCTTCAATTCCAGAGTACTTGTCGGTTGGCATCTTGAACTTGGGGGGCAACTCTGCCTCCCTGATTCTCCTAGAGAAAGAGGCATTCATTTCTTCTAGGGGATCCTTCTGGTGTTCCCTGTGCTTACCCTTTTTTAACTCCTGGATCTCTTTGGCCATTCTGGCCACTTGGTCCCGTAGTCGTTTATTGCCATTATTTCCGGATTCCACTTCAGATTCTCCGTCACCAGATCCCTCTGATGTCGCAAAGGTGTCATCCATGTTCTCCCCTCGGGGAAGGTCTTTTTTGGGCTTCTATTGCTACCTCCCGCCACTAATCTAGGCCGCCTCCTGGTTGCTTCTTGTTGAGGTTGCCTACAAGAAGCTTCTGGTTGGACAGTGAGGTGGCGCTCCCTAGGTGGGAGATCTATGGTGGACCTCACCCGCCGGGGTTGATACCCTGTAGGTTGTCCTGGAATCAGAGGCATGGGCCCGAGTCTGTCGTGCACTGATGGCATCGGAGGCATGGGCCCAAGCCTGTCATGGACTAGTACAGGAGGTGGTGGTCCCAATCTGTCTAAGGGAGGTACCCTAGCACCTTTCCGATTGGCATCTCCCCTAGGTATCTGGTACCGCGAGCTGGCTGGTACTACCTTCAGCGACAATTTAGAGGCGAATGCTTTCTATCAAGGCCCCAACTTTTTGGTCTAAATTGGCAGGTCCATCTGCTAGGGTGGTAGGTACCTGAGGGGTAGCCCACATGGTAGCTGATGGCTTCGAGGCAGGTTGACGATCCTTTCTCCCTTTCTTTGGCTTCTGACCCTTTCCGGTTGAAGCGTTTGACTGGTGTCCCGACGGGTCGGGATGATCCTGAGAGGATTAGAGCTTCATTTTGATAATGTAGTAAGAAAACGAGGCACACCAGCTTTCTTATAGGGTGTGGTGTTTCCCACAGATGGCGCCAAAAAGTGTTAATGGAGAAATCCACTCGGGAAGTGAAATTTCGGTTAACACCCTCGCCCACTACCGGTAGACAGTAGCAGGATAGGTACCTTTGGTACTGAGGTCCCTCTTCGTAACGTAGATGAAAATGAACGAAAAAGAAATAAAAGGGAACAACGAGATATGAAATAACACTGTCTAATTGAAAGAGTATTGAAATTATGGTTACAATACATACACTCCTATCACTTAGCTCTCCTTTTGTTTTTACATAAGAATGAGGTGGAACCTTCGTTTAAGTCGATAAGTAGATATATTCTTCAAGTGATTGTCCATGGATTCTCACTAGCTTCAGAGAATTCAAAGGGAATTCCGCTGGAAATTAAACTCTCTTTTCTGGCGAAAGAAATGATTTTTCGATCCCCTTCTTTATCCTTCAAGGCTGCATATATAGGCTTCCCAGGAAATCCCCTCAGAATCCAGTCGTATTCATGAGGATTATTTGGAGTCCTATTTTAAGCGTTGAAAAGGCGTTAAGTGGGGCTAAAGGCACGGGATTTGATCTCGTTGATAATTATCGTATTTAAATCCTGATTTTCGTTGACCGTTTGGTCTCATTTATGGCGCTTTAAATGGCGAGGGAGTCAACCCTTTCTACTGGTATTATTTGGAGATGAATATTGGTTCATCGTCTTGGTAGTACGGTTCACCGATATACTAATCTAACTGGCGTAGTGCCTATTTTACTCTCCCTAGCGACCTTGTAGCGGTATTTGTCCCGTGAGATGGATAGAATGCCTATCCCGAATGGATTCTGGGCTGACGTCGAGGTATTTTGGGATATCAGGCGCCAGCCCGCGATACCGAGACACCAGAAGGGAAGTATCAGGTTCCCGCGAGGTACTAGAAGTATGATACCGTGGTATCCTTTCCACATAGTGCTAGTATGGATGTACAGCGAGGTACCTGATCCTTCCGGTTGAATATTTCTGGTGCCTTATCCAGGTAGGTGGG
Source organism: Dipteronia sinensis (assembly GCA_033220585.1). Lineage (NCBI taxonomy): Eukaryota > Viridiplantae > Streptophyta > Magnoliopsida > Sapindales > Sapindaceae > Dipteronia > Dipteronia sinensis. The sequence goes on from CM065637.1 coordinate 32,481,481, forward strand.
TAGTCGATCTTCGTATTGCTTCCATTGAGATCATGGTATTGGCCTTGCTAGGTACCTGGGAGCCGGAATTGGTTCCTACCAGGCAGATAGGTGGTGGAAAATTCTCCTTTGGATCCTTGCCAAAAAGACTCTGTTAACATAAATATTCATGCAAAGGTTACAACACTCTCTCTTCACTCTTTCTAACATAAAATGGAGATAGAGAATTCTGTTTATGTCGATAAGTGGCTATTAACTACCTAGTGACCGTCTATATACTCTCACTGGCTTCAGAGAGCTCTCATGGAGTTACTCTAGGTATAGAAATCTCTTCTCTTTGGCGAAAAAAGACACGGTCTGGGATCCCATTTCTTTGTCCTTCAAGGCCGTATATATAGGTCTCTAATATTCCCCAAAATCTGGTCGCATTTATGAGGTTTATTTGGAGTCCTATTTTAGGCATTGAAAGGAGTTGAATGGGGCTGAAGGCATGGGATTTGATCCCGTTAACCTGTGCAGTATTTAAATTATGATTCTGTTGACCGTTAGATCTCATTTATGGCGCTTTAAAGGGTGGTAGAGTCAACTCTTCCCGCTTGCATTGTTTGGAGGAGAATACTGGCATTACTTTGTTGTCATGGTGCTTGCTTTAATCATACTGGTGCTTGTAGTGATATTTGTCCTGCTGGATAGATGGGATGTCTGTCTTGATCGGATTTCGGGCTGGTGTCGAAATGCTCTAGGATATCAGGCGCACTCGAGGTACCGAGGTATCAGGTAGGAAGTACCAGATACCTGCGCGGTACAGGATAGGTAGCCGAAGTTTTGGCTTGTTAGGTAGTGACTCCTTCGAGGTCGCGGTATTGGACCCACTAGGTACCTGGGAGTACTGCTAGTTCCTGCCAGGTGGTTGCTTGTTGGAAAATTCTCCTTTGGACCCTTGTCAAAAAACCCTGTTAACAGAAGTCCCCTCTGACTTGAACATTAGTGCCTGGTTGGGTTGGAGTCAGGATTTAATACATATGGAGAATTTTCGGTAAATGTCTCGTAGAATGGAATCTTCCTCTTGTACGCTGACTTAAATGGGTCTTCCACGTGGCTGGTTGGGGTAGGCCGAATTCAAAAAAGGAAATATCCAGGAGGGGCGAGTTTGTCAAAACCATTTTCCCTAAGTCACCGATTATCCAGTGACATTGATTACCTTCTCTACCCATTACAAGTAGCTGCCTCTTCTTCTATTTAAGCCTACGTCGATGATGACAGTGGGGACGATATCCTCTTCTACAACGCCGCCGGTCAAATAGGAATGTCACAATCGGGACAGGTTTCACAAACGACCCCAATGCTCTGGTTGACATAGACCGGGAATCGAGTGGAGAATCAGGAGCTATCAAGGCCGGTGGAGATCGAGCTGGTGAAGTCACAGACACTGTGGGGAGGGTGCTCGTTCTTTCTTATGTATATTGGTGTATCCCCGATTTTATCAGCACCAACGACACTATCAAGCGCCTGTAGAGAGATTTTAAGATCCCTAAGGATATTATGATCTCCATACCCAAACATATGTATGATATGGATACTCCTAATCTTGGCGAGCTTCCGATTCACACAGCGGCTTTCGATAGTGGAGTCAGGCTACCTCCCCACCCTACCTTGCGTAGGGCACTGCATGCCTTACAACTCTCTCATTTTCAGCTAACACCAGGGTTCTGGAGGCACCAGGTAGAGTTCTTGGTATTGTGGAGAGAACAGTGCGAGAGAGATAACGTTGACAATGAACCGGGGCCAGACGAGCTTGGATACGTGTTCCAAATTGCTGCTAATTCTCCCGGCCCAAAGGGTCATCTTTATACTCAGGCTAAGAACAACTTGAAATTCGTGGTACCAGGGGCCACGAAGAAAGATACCTCATAGAGGGAGGAATGGGTCGTCATCAAAGGTGAATGGGGCAGCTCAGTTCATATTGGAGGAACTGAATTCAAGGTTCCTACTTGATTTAGTGGGAAGCCTCTGTTAGAGAAGAACAAACTCTCTGCTGAGTCGGAGAAAGTTTTGAGAGTTATCATGGCTCGCAATTATACCAACCTGAAGTATCCTACCTCGGATGCCTTCGAGGCTAGTAGGGTGGAATTCTTCCTCCGCGTTTCCAGTGCATCCCCAGGTAAATAATTTCTCTGGTCCCTCTCTAGTAATTTTTTCTCATTGATTATGTATGTGCTAACTCTTTGGTGTGGACAGTCTCTGCATTGTTTCTATCGGTTCCAAAGGGTGAGCTTAATCGGACTGGTGGTAGAGATGATTCCCCACCGCCTTCCCCTATCAGGCTTCCTGTTGGTTCTGAATGCGAATGAGGGGTGGGTACCCCTGCTGGATCTAGCAGAAACCCGACCGAGGTACCTGGGCTTCAGCTCCTCTTCTTGTCAGATCGCTGGAAATATTTACAGCCAGAGTGTGGAGGTACCGAGGTACTCCTAGTTGGGTACAAGTTGTGCCACCCATCGCCCCAGTTACCGCCATTGCTGCTACTGCTCCTGATCAACTAGCTCCCTCTACCTCTCTTGCTGCGGCAACCGATCAATCTACTCGGGTCGAGAGAGGTTTTGATCCTGCTGTGATAACCGGGTCGATAGAGGTTATGATTGAGGTCGAGAGATAATAACCAGGATGAAGTCTTAGCTAGGTTTGCAGCTTCCAACCCGGGCAGGAGTTTGGAGGCCATGACTACCATGCCTATTGATTACATAGTCTCCAAAGGATCTGCTCTTCAAGCTGAGGTAAGCTATCTCGTCTGGTCTTTTATCATAACTAGCAATATTCCAACTCATGTTTCATACTTGGCAGGCCTTCTAATTCAACGTGGCTATAAACCATCAGGTTACCTCCCTCTGGAACCAATTTAAGGAGGCTAATGTCGAGCTGGAAAAGGCCAAGGAGGAGCTCACTGTGGCTGCTAACGGTATGGTAGCTCTGAACCAGTCTCTGAACAACGCTCAGAAGGAAGCGGATGCTGCGAAGGTAGATAGGGAGTGGATGAAGGACGCTTTGGACATAGAGAGACTCAGGTCCCTTCGTGGCAGAGAAGAGAGGGAGATCGCGAAGGATAGAGTAGTGAAGCTAGAGAAGAAGGCTCAAATTCTTCGTGAGAGCATGGCCAGCTTGGAAGCTCAGATGGATACTGATTTTGGGGATGGCTACTTCTTCGCTGGTTACCATGTGGCTCTAGCTTTCCCTTCTCCATTTGTTATGAGGGTCATCGAGGGATGGAGCAGGAAGGAGATTATGGCAAAAGCCACCGAATTGGCTAGGGTTGCTCCCTCCGATGTAGCTGGACCTTCTCGGGTTACTGGAGCAAGTGGAGTGGTAGGTGGTGAAGATCAGAGACCTATCTCCCTTCCTCCACCAGGCAGTGTTGGAGCAGATCCTAATATGAAGGCTCATAAAGTTGGAGTAGCTCAAGTTGAAGGCAGGGACTTCTGATCCGCTTGTCTCTTTGCCCAAATCCACCAAGGAGGTAGGGGACCAGCCTGCTACCAAGAATGGAGGATCTGATGTACCAGTCTCTTTATCGAGTCCCGATAAGAAGGTGGAGGATCGAGCTACCTCGACCGAGGAAATGGGGGAACCGTCTGGTATGGTGACGGAGGTGCTCCAGGCTGGACTCGCTCAAGTGGAGATCCCAGTGATAACAGGTGTCTAGGTAGCAAGTGAGGCTCCTGCCAAGGATGTTGTGCAATTGATGAGAAGGTTTTTGCCGTCAAAAAACCGTCCGTCAAAACAATTTATAAAACCTATGCGATGCGTTCACAAGTATAAATACAAGCAAAGCGGCAAGCACGGGTGTCGTCCACTGAGATCGGGGTAGCGGTGATAAGATTAGGATTAATATAACTAGTATGCATAAAAGTAAATGATGGTGAACGGAAATAAAATATAAACTAAACTATGAAAGCAAATGAAACAGGATGATAATGGAGTGAAGAATGAATGATGATGGAACTTCGGAGTTGATGTACTCGTAAGTGAATAATGGGGCAATTGCAACAGACTCTCAATTAAGCACGTTTTGACAAATGTAACCAACCTAGGGTGTATAGTGTTGGTATATATCTCTAGCAAGAGGTCAACCTAGGATGTATAGTGAAAACCTCCTACTAGCGATTAATCCCTCTTAAGCAACCAACAGTGGCTAGTTACTCAATTGGGACTTGTTCCATGAATGCTCATCTATCTAGCTATGGCTCAACCTATTACTAATGTAGCCATCCTAGGATGTATAGTGATGGCTTCCAATTCCCTCACAAGTGGCCGACCTAGGATGTATAGTGAAGGCCACCCGTTTGGGATTGGATAAGGCTCGAGGTTATGAACCGAATTTTACTCGAAGGTTAGTTCTCGTAAAATCACTAAAGTAGCCAACCTAGGGTGCATAGTGGAGGCTTCTAATTCTCTCACAAGTGGCTAACCTAGGATGTATAGTGAAAGCCACTAATTCGAGATTAGATTAAGAGTGTGGTTATAGAGCCGGATTTTCGAAAATCCTTCCATTCAATGGAGCATTAGACAACCTAATTGCCAACTCAAGTAATCCAAATCAACATGCAAAGAGGGTGTATCCAAGCAAGTCAATAATGGCAATCAATACAAGTAATGGAATGAAATGTAGAGATAGAATAAATATAACACATAGAGTTTATTTACAAAGCCCAAAATATCCATCAAACAAATAACATCAACCCCATAGTGGGGTATTTTACCTACTCATGTTCTATTACAAACTAATAACTAAGAGAGAGAGTAGAGATAACCCTTGAAGATTGATCTCCTTCCTTGAAGCTTGAATCCAAGTCTCCTAGTTGCCTTTGATTGAGTAGAGATGGTTTGGATGAGAGGGAGATGTGTTACTAGCTAAAGATACAAGTGTTGGGAGGTATGGTGATCATTTGGTTCGTTCCCATCCTTTTCTATTTATAGAGGATGGAAAAAATAGGTCACTTAAGCTTGAAACCAGAAGCTGTCGCGCGCAGAGTGCGGGTGGAGTGCGGGTGAATTACCCGCACTGCAAAGGTTTTCTTCATCTTCAGTTCTCTGATCTGGGCAACAGTACGGGTGGAGTGCGGTTGGATTACCCGCACTTTACCCACACTTTAGTGTCAGTTGGAGCTGTTTTGAGCAATAGTGTGGGTGGAGTGCTGGTGGAGTGCGGGTCCGCACTTTAATGAATTAAACTCTGTCTTGACCCGCACTTGACCCGCACTTTATCAGTCAGATACGAATCAGCCCCTCTGTCTTGAGCAATAGTGCGGGTGGAGTGCGGTTGGATGACCCGCACTTTACCCGCACTTTATATTTTCTTCATGCTTCAGGTCCCGGCTGTGGGAAGGAGTGCGGTTGGAGTGCGATTGCGACCCGCACTGTTGAGCTGCTTATGATCCTTGTCTTCCTTTTTGCCCCTTTTCTGCCGGAACCACTGCAATTAACTTCTAACACCAGAATTACATCTATTGCTTGCAATTAACACTAATGAGCCTATTAGACATAAAAGACATAATATATATAGAAAATACACTCGAGAACGAGACAAAAGAATAGGAATGAGGGCCGAAATATACAATAATTTAGGCACGATCAAACACCCCCAAACCAAACCTTTGCTCGTCCTCGAGCAAACATAATCTAAAACAAAATAAGACCAACTAAAAATGACTCAAACTAAGGACTCCCTAGACAAAAAGAAAAACTTGCTGCAGAACCAAATGGCAGAGAGATACGCAAAAGCAAATGGGAGTGAGGAATGAGCATATGCAAAATGTTCTAAACAACTCGAAGGCACCCCAAGGGAAACTGGCACAACACGAATCCCACACTTAAAATGCCCTCACCTCAGAAACTACTCACTCTCACACCTCGAGCATAATTCGCTTCGAAACTAGGTTCTCACATGGATTCTCTCTTATCTTTCCTCTCAGAACCTAGGTTCACACTCATGCAACATGTATGCCAATGAATTTATGTAACTGAATCAACTTAGTTGCATACATTTAGTGTAGAATAACCGCTGTTTTTAGTGAGTGAGTCTCATGAAAGAATCACTTGTCATGAACGTGGAAAGAGCATTCATTAACTAATATTCCCAATCTAGACGTCCCCTAAGATCAACTAGGTCTTTTCCATTTGGTTGTAACGTGGCCACGCTGAATGGTGATTAGAAGAATGAGAAATTTAGGCACAAGCACTAATCAACCAAGTTAAGGCAATACATTCTACACTTTAAGCATTTAATTTCTCGTGCGACCCCACTTCCAAATACAATATGGCGTCCAGGCATACAATTAGACTTTACGTGCAATCTTTAACTACTCATGTTACATTTGAGTAGCATTTACAATTTACACAAGGCATTTTAAGCATATTTTTCTTTTGTTGTTTGCTTCTTTTCTTTTCTTTTCTTTTCATGCCTTTTTACTATGCACATATTCACAGCTCATTACTCTTGCCTAGGTACACGCCATTTATCAAATTAAAGCACAACTCTACATTCCTAAGCCTCAACAAGATCAATTAAGAGAGGGTTGGCTAAGTGTTTAGGTTGCTTGGGTTATGGATAACGTGGGTGTAGAAAGGAAAATTCTATATGTGTTTGGCTTCAAAATTGGCTTGGGAACACACATATTACGAGAATGGGAAGTATTTAGGCTTTCTTTTTGAGTGGCTAAAACACACATTGCCTAATATCACTTCAAAGGATCAATCTACCAAGGGAGTAAAATTTTCTATCAAGCAGTCCACATATATGATGCATGTTCAATGGCAAATGATGATTTTTGATGTAGTGAGACTATGCATGGTGTTTGAATAGTGTTTACAGATTTGAAAAACATTTTCCCTCAAATATACATGCTTTTGACTTTGTGTTTGTGATCTCACAAGGGAAATCTCCACTATTAGAACAAGGCGCTTGAGCACCGAGTTCCCTAAACTTGGACACTAGAAGATGAGACTAGCCCATGAAGTGCAAGTGAGACCCCTAAAGTGACTAAGAGTTATTGAATAAGCACACAAAGCATACACACATTTGCCACAAACACTATGCTCCAGGTATCTCACCAAGCTAAATAAGCTCAAAATTCTGGCTAAGCAGCAACGTTTTCGAAAATAAGACACAAAAATGACTCAAGACACAAAAGACGACTCAAAAAGGCATCAACACCCCCAAACCAAAACCCAACATTGTCCTCAATGTTGAAGACAAGAGAATCTGGCCTAGCGGCATGCACCTAACATGACTCAAACGAACCTAGGCACTAATCAAACACAATCAATGCCCCAACAAAATAAAAATGACTCAAACAAGGCTCACAAAATAAAGGCAATTCATGCAATATATCATTGAAGCACAAGTCAAGCTTAACATCATGCATTTTATCAAAAATGACGGAATGGGGCATGAACCCCCAAACCGAATTAAACAATATAAAGCACATGCATTCATACTTGCACAAGAGCCTCCGGCTCTTTCATCCACAAATATAATCAATAAATTCAATGTGCAAATATCCACAAAATATAACATTCGAACAAAAATATCCCAACAACACAATTTATTGAACAGCATAAAACTAAGTACATGCATCAAAATTATTCAATGGGATGCATTCATGGAGAGGCTAGGGTCCTCTAAGGGTGGTTTGACCAAGTTAGGAAAATCTCTATCTTTCACTACCCAAATAAATTTAGGTGACTTCATTATCTTTTCCTTTAACATGTTTCTATATAGGTGCACTTGGTCTTTCCTTACCCATATTTGCTTCACCCTAGGTGGACTCCATCTATTCCTAGGACCTCTAGTTTTCCTATGTTTATTTGGCTTGTAATTTTTAGCCTTAGAATTCTCTATCCTAGAACATGCATAGCAAAAGATATGAGAGTTAGAGGAACTCCCCTTTGATGCGTGGTCTTGAGGACGTTTGATTTGTTTCACTTGTAACGCCTTGACCTCTTCTTCCTTTTTGCTTAGTGCTACCTTTGCTTCCTCTAAGGCATTGGCTTTTTGGTCAACCTCCATTTGCATCTTCATTGACTTGTGAGCTATCTTATCTTCAAAATCTTTTGATAGCCTCACTAAGTTCTCCAAAGCCTTCGATGTGGTACTCTTTTCGGCTTCAAATCTCTCAATTTGTTCTTCTAATTCTTTGTTCTTGTCTGAGACTTCGCCATTGGTCTTCTTGAGAGTACCATTCTCAACTCTGAGCATCTTCACTTCATATAATAGTTTCTTGTTCAACTCTTGGAGATTACTCGCCTTTTCCATTCCCAAGGCTTTTCTATCTTGAAGTGCTTCATTCTCTTCCTTCAACACACCCCTTTCCAACACTAGCTCTGTACTCACGCTCATAAGCTGCTGGTTCATCTTGATCATCTTGTCCATCTCGTCCATTCTCTTGCTTCACTCCACTTCAAATTCTATTTGGAGCTTATACATGTCTTCTTTTGAGAAATTAGAGGAATCCACCGGTTTGGCTGCTTTAACTTGGAAACAATTCTGATTTACCGGGGTGGACTGCTGGGCGGATTCGAGCATTTGGGTGGTTTTCTCTTCTATGAAGGCTTGAGTCTTTTGTTGGGAAGCTATCATTTGCTCAGTCTCCCGCACATGATTCTTCATGAAATTTTGTAGTTGATCTTCAACGGAATTTGACTGGAATGATGAGATGTAGGTATTCTCGTTAGGCTTGTAGCTTGACCCTGAATTTGGCCAAAAGGAATCCATAGAGTCCTGAAACAAACAAAACAAAACTACCAAAGCAATAAAAAGAAACTAACAAAACTAAAAACAACTAATAAACTAATAGTATTAAAACTAATCTAATCACTACTACGCACACCGATCCCCGGCAGCGGCTCCATTTGATGAGAAGGTTTTTGCCGACAGAAAACCGTCCCGTCAAAACAATTTATAAAACCTATGCGATGCGTTCACAAGTATAAATACAAGCAAAGCGGCAAGCACGGGTGTCGTCCACTGAGATCGGGGTAGCGGTGATAAGATTAGGATTAATATAACTAGTATGCATAAAAGTAAATGATGGTGAATGGAAATACAATATAAACTAAACTATGAAAGCAAATGAAATAGGATGATAATGGAGTGAAGAATGAATGATGATGGAACTACGGAGTTGATGTACTCGTAAGTGAATATTGGGGCAATTGCAACAGACTCTCAATTAAGCACGTTTTGACAAATGTAACCAACCTAGGGTGTATAGTGTTGGTATATATCTCTAGCAAGAGGTCAACCTAGGATGTATAGTGAAAACCTCCTACTAGCGATTAATCCCTCTTAAGCAACCAACAGTGGCTAGTTACTCAATTGGGACTTGTTCCATGAATGCTCATCTATCTAGCTATGGCTCAACCTATTACTAATGTGGCCATCCTAGGATGTATAGTGATGGCTTCCAATTCCCTCACAAGTGGCCGACCTAGGATGTATAGTGAAGGCCACCCGTTTGGGATTGGATGAGGCTCGAGGTTATCAACCGAATTTTACTCGAAGGTTAGTTCTCGTAAAATCACTAAAGTAGCCAACCTAGGGTGCATAGTGGAGTCTTCTAATTCTCTCACAAGTGGCTAACCTAGGATGTATAGTGAAAGCCACTAATTCGAGATTAGATTAAGAGCGTGGTTATAGAGCCGGATTTCCGGAAATCCTTCCATTCAATGGAGCATTAGACAACCTAATTGCCTACTCCAGTAATCCAAATCAACATGCAAAAAGGGTGTATCCAAGCAAGTCAATAATGGCAATCAATACAAGTAATGGAATGAAATGTAGAGATAGAATAAATATAACACATAGAGTTTATTTACAAGCCCAACATATCCATCAAACAAATAACATCAATCCCATAGTGGGGTATTTTAGCTACTCATGTTCTATTACAAACTAATAACTAAGAGAGAGAGTAGAGATAACCCTTGAAGATTGATCTCCTTCCTTGAAGCTTGAATCCAAGTCTCCTAGTTGCCTTTGATTGAGTAGAGATGGTTTGGATGAGAGGGAGATGTGTTACTAGCTAAAGATACAAGTGTTGGGAGGTATGGTGATCATTTGGGTCGTTCCCATCCTTTTCTATTTATAGAGGATGGAAAAAATAGGTCACTCAAGCTTGAAACCAGAAGCTGTCGCGCGCAGAGTGCGGGTGGAGTGCGGGTGAATTACCCGCACTGTACCCACACTGCAAAGGTTTTCTTCATCTTCAGTTCTCTGATCTGGGCAACAGTACGGGTGGAGTGCGGTTGGATTACCCGCACTTTACCCGCACTTTAGTGTCAGTTGGAGCTGTTTTGAGCAATAGTGTGGATGGAGTGCGGGTCAAGTGCGGGTTAGTGCGGGTGGAGTGCGGGTGGATGACCCGCACTTTAATGAATTAAACTCTGTCTTGACCCGCACTTGACCCGCACTTTATCTGTCAGGTACAAATCAGCTCCTCTGTCTTGAGCAATAGTGCGGGTGGAGTGAGGCTGGATGACCCGCACTTTACCCGCACTTTATATTTCCTTCATGCTTCAGGTCCCGGCTGTGGGAAGGAGTGAGGTTGGAGTGCGGTTGCGACCCGCACTTTTGAGCTGCTTATGATCCTTGTCTTCCTTTTTGCCCCTTTTCTGCCGGAACCACTGCAATTAACTTCTAACACCAGAATTACATCTATTGCCTGCAATTAACACTAATGAGCCTATTAGACATAAAAGACATAATATATATAGAAAATACACACGAGAACGAGACAAAAGAATAGGAATGAGGCCCAAAATATACAACAATTTAGGCACGATCAGCAATTAATTGGTGAGCTCCCAGTTGGACTTGAAAGTGAGGTTCAGACCGTAGAAGCTGGAGAGAAAAGGGCGAACCAGGAGTATGGGGATGCTTGACCAAGCTTGATCCTTTATCTAGTCAACTTTATTTTTTTTTCTAGTTTTGTAGCCCGTGATTGAGGAATGAGCTCCCCAGTTTTAGTAATGAAAACATTTCTTTCTTTTATTTAGCTCCATGCGTGTGTAGTTTATTGATCACATGGTTGAATTCTGCCTTGATCTAAAGAAAAGTCCCCAGTGTAAACTTGATTTAACAACTTTCTAATAAAAAGGGGGCTTTGAAATTTGGCGAGATTGAAAGGTATAACACGACTTGTAACCGATACAAGGATCTCCCGGGACTTAGCAGTAGGTCTCACTTGGGGGAGAAGACTGGGTACCAGGCATTCTCGTTCTGGGAATCCTGGTACTTATGCGAGATTGCAGTTGGACTCAGGGTATCGGGCATTCTTGTTCGGAGAATCTTGGTACCCAGGTGTAGATTTGGTGATACATCTTCTATTGAACCTCGATCAAATGTAGTTGATACGTGATTGGTCCAGGAGTGGGACCAATGCATTAGTCGAATATGGATCACGTTACCTAGCGATCTACGTAGTCATGGTACACATCATTTTCTGGGATATTCTGGTGGGACTTCCTTTCTAGCATTCTAGAATAAGAACCCCTGGTTCAGACACTATATTTAATTGTTCCCGCATGTGTCAATCCAGGATAGGCTCGTTTGCCTTAAACATTAAACTGAGGAGGCGCACGCTTCGCGAAGCTGTCTTTCCCTATATTCCGGGTGTCGTCCCTCATTAATTACCCTATCTTTCCTTTACCAAGATCCTCTTTATTCTTCAATAAATACCCCACTCCGCTTGAGAATTATTCACATTGCTCCTTTGTGTTCCAAAAGAGTAGAAAACTTCAGCAAATTTATTGATGATCGTCATGATGATTAGCACCGTGGGAGGAAGAGGAGATGCAATTTCTCTGACTGGCAGGATGCTTGGAATTGTGGAAATAGCAGTGCGAGATAGACTTAGTTACCAGGGAATCACAATAGGTAGTGATTCCCATGATCGGGAGGAGTGGTGGCTTATGATGCTGCGTCCTTGCCAATGGTGTAGACATTACCTAAGATAGTTGCGACTTCGTATCCAGTTGCCTCTTGAACGTCGATGGTTTCAAGATTATCCTTCTACCCCTCATGTATTTGATGATTCCAACACGGCCTCAGTTCCTATCTTCGGTGGTCGTAATGGTGTCGCTGACATCTGTCTTAGATGAGATCACTGTCGTTAGGTGAATAAGTCAAGAAAGTGGGTAGGAAATTGGAGAGGAAGCTGGCATGCTTGAGTCTTCAACTTATTTCTTGTTATTTTTCTTTCTTGTTTTCTGTATGTAGCCTGGAAGAAGGGTTGGGCTTCCTGATTTGATTAATGAAGAAATCCCTTTTCTTGTGCTTATCTGGCTATTTTTTATGCTTTCCTTGACTGACTTTTGTTGCATGCTTCTACCTGTGGTACAAAATCCAGGTAAGAACCCCCAGCATAAATCTGCCTTAACCAAAAATTTTGGTAAATCGAGGAACTTGACACGAACAGGAGTATAGCGTTATAAGCAACTGGTACCAGGGACCCAGCCAATGGATTTGTGGACATCTTTCTAGGTGTAAGCACCCCTTTGCAAATGGTACCACAAATCCTAGTTAATATCACGATCGAGGTACCCAATACCCTTGCATCGAGGATTCTGGTACATATGTGAATATACTTGATTGAATCCAGCACCTGTCGCTCTTGTTTTAAAGGGTTATAGTACCTAGGTGAACAATATGGCAAATTTAGGTACCTCGCATTCCTACTTTTAGGAATCTCGGTATCTAGGTGAACATACTGGCGAAAACATTATCGTACCTCGCATTCCTGTTCTAGGAATCTTTGTGCTTTGGCGAATAATCTTGCGAATTGTGGCACCTAGCATTCCTTTTTGAGGAAATCGTGGCGAATAATCTGGCGAATCTAGGTACCTAGAGTTCCCGTTCTAGGAATCTTGGTGCCATGGTGAACAATTTTGGAAACACATTGGCAACAATATCCTGGTAGTCAATTAAAACCACTTTAGCACCAGGTCTTTCTTGGTTGGAGGTGGTACCCCGCCAAAGCCTTGATATAGGTACCTCTCATTCCTATTCTATGAACCTCATTACCTTGGTGAACAGAGGCGAAAGCATTGTCGAATCTGAGTACCTCGTATTCCTGTTCTAGGAACCTCGGTACTTTAGAGAATATAGTGGTACCTAGCCTTCCTATTTTTAGGAACCTAGGCACCTTGGCGAAAATAAGGCGAACATACTAGTTATAAGATCCTGCTAGGCAACTAAGGCCACTTTAGCACCAGGTCTTTCTCGGCGGGGGGTGGTACCCAGCCAAGGCCTTGATCTAGCAGGAAACTATTCTCTTACCATCAAAACCCTTCTCACCGAGGGGTGGTGCCTGGCTGAGGTTTGATCCGTCGGGCAACTAAGCTCTGACGGATCAGATCTTTCCTAACGGGGGGTGATGCCCGACCAGGGCATCAGGAGTGCCATGTGGCCTTTCCTGGGTTCAAGGAGATCCTTCTGGAGGGATTAATCTGGTCTAGGGCATCAGGAAAGCTATGTAGTTATCCTGGTCTTTATGGTGATCCTCCTAGAGGGATTAATCCTATCAAGGGCATCAAGAAAGCTATGTAGCTATCCTGGTTTTTATGGTGATCCTCCTGGAGGGATTAATTTGATACAGTGCATCAAGAAAGCTATGTTGCTATCCTGGTCTTTATGGTGATCCTCCTGGAGGGGTTAATCTGGTCCAAGGCATCAGAAAAGCTATGTAGCTATCCTGGTTTTTATGGTGATCCTCCTAGAGGGGTTAATCCGGTCCAGGGCATCAGGAAAGCTATGTAGCTATCCTGGTCTTATGGTGATCCTCCTGGAGGGGTTAATCATGTCCAGGGCATCAGGAAAGCTATGTAGCTATCCTGGTCTTTATGGTGATCCTCCTGGAGGGGTTAATTCGGTCCAGGGCATCAGGAAAGCTATGTAGCTGTCCTGGTCTTAAGGCGAACATGGAGGATTATGGCGATATAGCGTAGATAGATGTAGACAAATGTAGATGGAGAAAAATCTTCTTTAATGATGAATCAAGAGGCAATACAAATACGCATGAGCACTAATATTCGCTAGTACCTATTTAATGTGATTTCAGTCGGTCTCCATTGTAGGTTCTATGGGTAGAACCTCCTCAAATGATCTGCATTCCAGATGTGGTCGATGGGGCATCCTTCCATGTCCTCCAACTTGTAGGCCCTGTTTCGGACTACCATTTTAACTAGTAAAGACCTTCCCAATTGGGCGACAGTACCCCATCAGACCTCTTTCGGGTATGTTGGGTTACCTTTCTGAGAACTAAGTCCCCTTCTTTGAAACTTCTATTCCTGCCTTTCCTGTTGAAGTACCGGGCAATCCAGCTTTGGTAGACTGCTACCTTTTCTACGATCATATCTTGTTTTTCCTCCAGGAGGTCTAAGTTGGCTCTTAGCTTGTCCTGGTTCCCTTCTGGGTCGAATTGCTGAACCCGAAAAGAGGTGAGTTTATGTTCGATGGGGAGGACAGCTTCTACCCCGAAAGCTAGTGAATAGGGGGTTTCTCCACTGGCAATCCTTTTGGTAGTGCGGTAGGCCCATAGCATATGCTGGAGTTCATCTGCCCACTTACCCTTCTTCTGTTGGAGCTTCTTATTCAGGAGTCTTTTGATAGTCTTGTTTGTGGCCTCTACCAGGCCGTTCGTTTGGGGATGTGCTACATATGAAAAACGAAGCTCGATTCCCAGGTTCTTGCAGAAATCCCAGAACCTAGCATTGTCAAATTGTTTGCCCAAATCTGTAATAATGAGTATCGGGGTACCGAACCGGTAGACCACATTCTTCTTGATGAAATCTGTTTTATTTGCCTCTATGATCTTGGAGAGGGGCTCCGCTTCCACCCTTCTGGTGAAATAATCAATGGCCTCAATCGCGAGCTTCTATTGACTAGGCGCGGTTGGGAGAGGTCCAATTAAGTCTACTCCCAATAGGCAAATGGATATGGTGAACTGATTGAGGACAATAGCTCTGGAGGCAAATGGTGCAAACTGGCCATTTTCTGACATGGTTTGCATGATTCCTCGCATCGTGTTGCAAGGTTGGCCAATAATATCCCATACGCAGCACATGGTAAGCTAGCGCTTCTCCTCCAGTGTGATTCTCGCAGTCCCCTGAATGTACATCTCTGAGTGCCCAATTCGCATCATCAGGATGTAGACATCTGAGTAAGGGGAGAGATTTTCCTCTTCGGTAAAGGTGTCCCTCCACCAGGTAGTACCGGACTGAGGTTCTCTTGATCTTGCGAGCTTGATCAGGATCTTCAGGGAGCTTTTCTTCCTGGAGGTAATCCACGATGGGATCCATCCAGCATGGAAGTCGTTCCACATGGTTGACTTCTCTTCCTTCTGCTATGCTAGGTCTAGAGATTATCTGGAGAGGTGCCCCTTTTGGCAGCGCTTGTCCTCCGTTTACAGTTATCTTAGCTAGGACATATGCCCGATGATTTTGTTGTCTAGTATCTGCTCTATCTTGAACCCCTTGAAGCGGGGTATAAGTTCTTAGACTTTTCTGAAGTAGGTTGCCATATTTTCTCCCTTGGCCTGGTATGGACCTGTTATCTGATTAACAACCAGTTGTGAGTCACACTTAAAAAGGAGGTAATCAGCTCCCAGCTCTGCTGCTGTTCTTATTCCTACTAACAAAGCTTCATACTCAGCTTCGTTGTTGGTGGTGTTAAACTCGAATCTGAAGTAGTGACAACATTTGACTTTTCCTAGATCAGTTAGAATGATTCCACCCCTGCTCCTGCTTGATTTGACTCCCCATCTGTGTATAAGACCCAGGTTTCTCGATTGGTGGTCCAATCTTCAGGTTCTTGCTCCTTCTGAGGGGTTAGATCCGTGATCGGGGTGGTATCGAGATCAGGCGTTGTACTGAATTATACCACAAAATCTACCAAAGCTTGGGCCTTGATGGTAGTTCTGGCTTTATACTTAATGTTAAATTGGGTGAGCTCGAAGGTCCATAGTACAAGTCTTCCTGATACGTCCGGCCCTTGGAGAAATAGGTGCAGGTGCTGATCGGTGACCACCACGGTTGTATGAGCTAGTAAGTAAGGGCGGAGTTTCCTAGGCAGTGGTTATTAATGAAAAGGTGAGCTTCTCTAGGAGAGTGTAATTCTTTTCTGACTTGGTCAGGGTGTGGCTCACATAGTAGACAGGCCACGGCTCACAAAGTAGACAAGCCGCTGAATTCCACCTCCACATACTTTTATCAAGGCCCCGCTAACAGCTGACTCGGTCACTACCAGGTACAGCTGTAACTCTTCTCCTGGTACCGGGTTAGCTGGCAGTGATGGGCTAGCAAGATATTTCTTTATTGATTGGAAAGCTAACTCGCTGTTTTGTCCCACTTCATATTCTTCCCTTGTTTGATGGCTTTGAAGAAGAGAATGCATTTATCAGTCGATCGTGATATGAAGCGGTTCAAGGCTGTTATCCGTCCGGTTAGGCCTTGTACCTGTTTGAACGAAGTAGGAGATTCAAGGTTCAGGATGGCTTTGCACTTCTCCAGGTTTGATACAATCCCTCTCTCATGGACCATAAACCCGAGGATTTTCCCGGCTGTAACCCCGAAGGCACACTTAGGAGGGTTTTACCTCATCTGATTTTCTCTTACTATCTAGAAAGTCTTACGGAGGTAATCCTGGTGTTGCTCGGCTACCCGAGACTTCGTGATCATGTCATCGATGTATACCTCCATTGACTTTCCTATCAGATCTTTGAACAAACAGTTGACCAGACGCCGTTAGGTAGCCCCTGCGTTCTTGAGTCCGAAGGGCATGACCTTATAACTATATATGTCGTGCCCGGTTATGAAACTCATTTTATCTTGATCATCAGGGTGCATCATAATCTGGTTGTACCCCAAGAAAGCGTCCATAAAGCTTAAGAGCTTATTACTCGAGGTCGAATCTACTAGCTGGTCGATTTTTGGTAGCGGAAAAACTGTATTTCGGGCAGGCGCGGTTGAGATCAGTGTAATCAATGCACATGCGCCATTTCCTGTTCGCTTTGGTCACCATGACTACGTTCAATCCCGGGGTACTGGGACTCCCTGCTGAACTTTGCCTTTAGTAGCTTGTTTACCTCTTCTTGTACTGTGGCATTCCTTTCTGGGTTGAACTGCCTCCTCTTCTATTTAACTGTTTTGAAGGTAGGATCTACAGTCAATCTACGAGCTACCAGGGTAACTGGTATCCCCAACATTTCTTCGTGACTCCAAGCGAAGATGTCACCGTATTCTTGTAAGAGCTTCACTAGACCCTCCTCCTCCTTCACTCCTGTCTCCAGCTTTGAACCTATCTTAACAACCTTGGAAGGGTCGTCCTTCCTGATAGATATTTCTTCCATCTCATCTACAGGATGGCCACTGGCCCATCCTCTTTCTTCTCCTTTCATGTATTCTTTCTCTGAAACCCCAACCTCGGGTTCCGCTACACCCATCTCATTTTCAAGATCCTCATCTGGTAAGGTTTGATCTTGCACGATAGTTACTAGTGCACACTGCTTGGAAAGCGCTGCGGGGTTGGCAGACACTGCGTAACACTTGCGTTCTGCCTGCTGGTCTCCCTGTACCTCGCCTACCTTGTCTCCCATCGGGAATTTTAGGACATTGTGGTAGATTGACAGGACACCATTGAGAGCAGATAAGTAAGGTCTCCCAAGGATGGCGTTTTAAGCAGATAGGGCGTCTACCATGACGAAATCCGTCTTGAGATTTTGCTAGAGTGGCGATATCCCTACTATCACTGGTAAGATCATGGACCCGGTGGGGACTATTGAGTCCCTAGTGAACCCCTACAGTGGGGTAGTGCAGCTGTTGTATCAAGGATTCTTTAAGTTGAATTGCTCCAAAGCACCCTTGAAGAGAAGGTCGACACTATTACCGGTGTCAATTAGGACGCGATGGACCAAATCATTAGCTATTTGCATTGTGATGACCATGGGGTCATCATGGGATTGCACAATGTTGTACACATCCTCTTCAGTAAAGATAATCTGTTTTGAAGGAGCAGATCTGGGCGATTCTCTGGTAACCTTAAAGACATCTTGGCCCGCATCTATCCTGGGCACTTTCCAGTCGTGGTTCTTTCTGGAATTGTTGGAGGTTCCCGCCAGGGTGGGACCCCCACTAATGGTTTTGACTATGTGGATTTTCTCCATCAGATTCTTTCCTTTAGCTTTCTTTCTCTCCTCCGTTACTCTAATGTCTGCTTGCACCTCCTTCCCAGTACGAATGTTATCGCGCACCTATTGGAGGAATTCTACCAGGCATCCTCCTCTTACCAGTGCCTCAATCTGGTTGCGCAAATTGTAGCATTCTGAGGTATTGTGGCCAACATCCTCATGGAAATCGCAATACATATAACAATTCTGCTGATCGGCTGGTGCCTTTATAGGGTCGGGCTTCCTGAATAGTCCCTTGTCGCGAATGGTGAGATAGATAGTTTCACGGGATGCGTTCAGGGGGGTGTAATGAGTGTACCCCCTTTCTTCCCTATCTATCCGTACTACTTCTCTGGGAGGAGGAGTAGCTCTAGGAAGAGTTCGCCTAACTAGGTATTGGTTCCACGGAGGCTGGTAAGGTGGCGACCGGTATGTAGATGAAAATACTACTCAAGCGTGTGTCTACAACCTGGAGGTGGGGGAGGGAGAGGGGGGGAGGGGGGGGGGGGGGGGGGTGAATGAGTTGTTAATCGATTATTACCAACTTTTTCGATTAGTCAATATTAAACATATAACCCAATCAAAACAAACATACAAAATCAAGTAAAAGTGCGAAAATATAAAGAACACTTGATTTTGACATGGAAACCCTTCAACAAGGGAAAAACCACGGGCTATCCTTCTAGCCACAGACGATCACAGAAAATCCACTATATGAGTAAGAAGTTACACCCTCAAGTGATACTCGGACTCTCACTCTCGACAACCTCAGGCTATGGACACTACCACCCACCACTCTTGGTTCAATCCCTAGTGATATCCCCTGATACACTACTCTTGGCGTGAGCACCTCCTACTCTACCCCACGAGCCTTTTACAGTGGCTCTTGACCAATGCTTGATAACCACACCTTGGTTGCAGGACTTCAATGCTTGTGCAACTTCACCCCGAAGCCACAAGACTTTGACTCAATGAAGAGTATAAGGTCTAAGTGAACAATCAATGAATGCTCAACACAAAATATGTTAGAGCAAACATACAATGCTTAACTAGATGTAGATAATGCAATACAACATCCTAGTTATCAAATAATGCCTACATGTATACACATGAGGACTCAATTAGTTGTAGAGAAATTCTAACAACCTAATTGTCAATTAAATTCACATAAACATTCATAAACTTGACTAGATGCACAAAGTCAACCTAATCACCAATTAAGCATACATGAACATTTATGGATTAGCTATTTAGGCATATATGACCTAATAATGCAAGCTATCACAAACAAACACAATCAAATATTCATGAACATTAACTAGTTGATTAGAACACAATTCTCAACCTAATTATCAATAAATCACACATGAATATTTATGACCTAGCTTTAAGGCAAAAATGACCTAATCAATTTCACTATCAAAATACAAACCCAGTCATGTTATCAAGACTCATAAATATGCAATAAAGTAGAGTCTAGGTATTTAATCATGCAATAAATACCTTATCTAGAGTAAGAAGAACAATAAATGATATTCAAAGAAGTTCTTGCTTACCTAGTCATGAAACAATGAAGACTCATGCTCATATGATGTTGAATGATGCAAGATGGAGATGGGTTTTGGGTTTGGAGAGTCAAAAATGCTTTCTTAAAGCTTTCTCTCTCTAGGAGCTCTAACCTCTCTCTAAAAAATGATTTTCTGAGCTCTTGGTCGGCCAAGAAGAGAAGAGGAAGAATATATATGAAGCCCTAGTCAAAACTACATCGTTTTGAACTTGGGAAACTGAATCCCGTCAAAACCGCTCTGCGTACCGCGGTTCAGGTATGTGTCCAGACCGCGGTACATACAGCAGTGCACCGTCTGGACAACACCTCGGTTGGGACCGCTGTGCCTGCAAGTGCACAGGTCACGGTCCACGCCGCGCATGACGCACTGGAGAATACCGCTTCAAGCGCTGCGGTGCAAGCAGAGCCTACCAAGCGGTATAGGCCGCGCTAAAGGGAAAAATCCCTTTTTAACACTCAAGAAAAATGCCTATCTTACATGAATGTTGTGCAAGTATGAGGTGAGTGAGATGCACACAATGAAGCACAATTAACATGCCAAACATGTTATCAAATGAGATACAATGCAAGATATGATATCTAATGCAAGCTAGTGAGTGTGTTTGAAAAGGATGCACACACATATAAACAATAATGAACACAAATGCAAGATAAACAAAACATGCATGAAGTGTGTGTGTGTGCATGATGAGAAGGTTTTTGCCATCAGAAAACCGTCCGTCAAAACAATTTATAAAACCTATGCGATGCGTTCACAAGTATAATTACAAGCAAAGTGGCAAGCACTGGTGTCGTCCACTGAGATCGGGGTAGCGGTGATAAAATTACGATTAATATAACTAGTTAGCATAAAAGTAAAGTGATAGTGAATGAAAAAACAATATAAACTAAACTATGAAAGCAAATAAACTGGGATGACAATGGAGTGACGAATGAATGATGATGGAACTACGGAGTTGATGGACTCATAATTGAATATTAGGGCAATTGCAACAAACTCTCAATTAAGCATGTATTGACAAATGTAACCAACCTAGGGTGATAGCGTTAGTATATATCTCTAGCAAGAGGTCAACCTAGGGTGTATAGTGAAGACCTCCTACTAGCGATTAATCCCTCCTAAGCAACCAACAATGACTAGTTACTCAATCGGGACTTTTTCCATGAATGTTCATCTATCTAGCTATGGCTCAACCTATTACTAATGTAGCCATCCTAGGGTGTATAGTGATGGCATCCAATTCCCTCACAAGTGGCCGACCTAGGATGTATAGTGAAGGCCACCCGTTTGAGATTAGATGAGGCTTTAGGTTATCAACTGAATTCTACTCGAAGGTTAGTTCTCGTAGAATCACTAAAGTAGCCAACCTAGGGTGTATAGTGGAGGCTTCTAGTTCTCTCACAAGTGTCTAACCTAGAGTGTATAGTGAAAGCCACTAATTCAAGATTAGATTAAGGGCATGGTTGTAGAGCCGAATTTCCGGAAATCCTTCCATTCAATTGAGCATTAGACAACCCAATTGCCTGCTCAAGTAATCCAAATCAATCATGCAAAGAGGGTGTATCCAAGCAAATCAATAATGGAAATCAATTAAAGCAATGGAATAAAACATAGAGATAGAATAAATATAACACATAGAGTTTATTTACAAAGCCCAAATATCCATCAAACAAATAACATCAACCAATAGTGGGGTATTTTAGCTACTCATGTTCTATTACAAACCAATAAACTAAGAGAGAGTAGAGAGATAACCCTTGAAGATTGATCTCCTTCCTTGAAGCTTGAATCCAAATCTCTTAGTTGCCTTTGATTGAGTAGGAGATGGTTTGGATGATAGGGAGATGTGTTACTAGCTTAGAATACAAGTGTTGGGAGATTTGGTGATGTTTTGGTTCGTTCCCATCCTTTTCTATTTATAGAGGATAGGAAAATAGGTCACTTAAGCTTGAAACCAAAAACTGTCGCGCGCAGAGTGCGGGTGAATTACCCGCACTGTACCCGCACTGTATGGGTTTTCTTCATCTTCAGTTCTCTGATCTTGGCAACAGTGCGGGTGGAGTGCTGTTGGATTACCCGTACTTTACCCGCACTTTACTCGCACTCTGGTGTCAGGTGTAAATCCACTCCTCTGTCTTGAGCAACAGTGTGGGTGGAGTGCAGTTGGATTACCTTCACTTTACCCACACTTTAGTGTTAGGTGGAGCTGTCTTGAGCAACAGTGCGGGTGGAGTGCGGGTGTAGTACATGTGGAGTGCGGGTGGATGACCCACACTTTAATGAATCCAACTCTGTCTGGACCTGCATTTGACCCGCACTTGACCCACACTTTATCTTTCCTTCATGATTCAGGTCCCGGCTATGGGAACGAGTGTGGTTGGAGTGCGGTTGGAGTGCGGTTGCGACCCGTACTTGACCCGCACTGTAGAACTGCTTATGATCCTTTGTCTTTCCTTTAGCCCCTTTTCTGCCAGAATCACCGCAACATGCTTCCAAACCCAGAATTACATCTATTGCCTGCAATTAGCACTAATGAGCCTATTAGACATAAAATATATAGAAAATACACACAAGAACGAGACAAAGGAATAGGAATGAGGGCCGGAATATACAACAATTTAGGCACGATCAAACACCCCAAAACCAAACCTTTGTTCGTCCTCGAGCAAACATAAAACGAAACAAATAAGACACAAACTAAAAATGACTCGAACTAAAAACTTTCCTAGACACAAAGAAAAACTTGCTGCAGAACAAACTAGCAGAGAGATACACAAAAGCAAATGTGAGTGAGGAATGAGCATATGCGAAATGTTCTAAACAACTCGAAGACACCCCAAGGGAAACTGGCACAACACGAATCCCACACTTAAAATGCCCTTGCCTCAGAAACTACTCACTCTCACACCTCGAGCATAATTCTCTTCGACGCTAGGTTCTCACATCGATTCTCTCTTATCTTTCCTCTCAGAACTTAGGTTCACACTCATGCAACATGTATGCCAATGAATTTATGTAACTTAACAACCTTAGTTGCATACATTTAGTGTAGAATAAACGCTGTTTTCAGTGAGTGAGTCTCATGAAAGAATCACGTGTCATGAACGTGGAAGGAGCATTCATTAACTAATATTCCCAATCTAGACATCCCCTAAGATCAACTAGATCTTTTCCATTTGGTTGTAACGTGGCCACGGTGAATGGTGATTAGAAGAATGAGAATTTTAGGCACAAGCACTAATCAACCAAGTTAAGGCAATACATTCTACACTTTAATTTCTCGTGCAACTCCACTTCCAAATACAATATGGCGTCCAGGTGACAGAACACAATTTTCCTCTAGTCGTTTTAAAAGATCAGTCCGTCAATAATATTTAATAAAACCTCACAAAGCCTAAATCATTTTGAAAACATAAATATAGCGGCAAGTGGGGTGTCGTCCACAGGGAGCGGAGTTAGCTAAATTAGTTAATGCTAAAGCAATGTTATGTATAGATATATAATAGCCAAACATGAATTGGTGAAAATGTAGATTGTGAACCAACTCTAAATAACACTAAATTAAATATGTAAATAAAATGAAGGGGGAAATGGAATGAAGGATATATAGATGATGGAAACTAAGGAGTTAATGGATACGAAAGTAAATACTGGGCAATGTAACAAACTTGTCAATAGCACGGCTATTCAAGGTAACCGACCTAGGATGTATAGAGTCAGTTATTTATCCCTAGAAGGTGGCCAACCTAGGATGTGTAGTGCGGACCACCTATTAGGGATTAATCCTTGTAAACTACCAACCTAGGATGTATAGAGTTGGTGGTTTATCGGATTCTGGAAATGAAGCTCGTCTACCTAACAATGACTCAACCGATTACAAATAGTCACCCTAGGATGTATAGTGATGACTTCTAACTCTCTCACGGATTCCGACGTAGGATGTATAGTGCCGAAAATACGATTGAGGTTAGATTAAAAACGCGGTTCAAGAGTCGGAATTCATGACTTTCTGTCTATTCTTTAGAGCATTATACAACTAAATAGGATGTATATCTAGATGCAATACTCATACATAATACAAAGATATCTTGCAAAGAGGATGTATCTACACAAGAAATCAATGCTAAACATTCACAACAAGAATAGATCAATGGAAGATAGACATGAATATCAATATAATATCAAGTTTATGTACAAGCCCAATATTCCACTAACTACTCCATCAACCCCTTAGAGGGGATTTAACTACTCATTACAACTAGGAAACCAAGAGAGAGGAGATAGAAATAACCCTTGGAGAACATCTCCTTCCTTGCAGTGGCTCCAATCTCCAAACTTCCTTGAAGTTGAGTAGAGAATGTAAGGATGAGAGAGATAGAGAGAGAAACTAGATCTAAGAGTGCTTAATTTGTGCTAAACGGAGTCAAAAGCTGGTTAAAACGTTTCTATCCTTTTCTATTTATACTAGATACAAAAATAGGTCACTTAAGCTTTGAAAATCAGACTGGCTGCGCTCGTAGTGCGGGTGGAGTGCGGGTGATTTACCCGCACTGTAACCGCACTGTATGGGTTGTCTGCAACTTCACTTCTCGGATCAGGGCATGAGTGCAGGTAGAGTGCGGTTGAATTACCCGCACTTGACCCGCACTTGGCATCGCACTGTGATCGCATTTGAATCACACTTCCCTGTCAGGTGCAAAATCTACCTTCTCTCTTGAGCAACAGTGCGGGTAGAGTGCGGTTGGATGACCCGCACAGTACCCGCACTCTAATGTCAGGTGCAATTCTGCTCTTCTATTCTTGATGCAAGTGCGGGTAGAGTGCGGTTAGATGTCCCGCACAGTACCCGCACTCTAATGTCAGATGCGGTTCTGCTCTTCTGTTCTTGGTGCAAGTGTGGGTGGAGTGCGGTTTGCTGACCCGCACAGTACCCGCACTCTGATGTCAGGTGTATGATCATCTTCTTTGGATTGGCATTAGTCCGGGTAGAGTGCGGTTGGATTACCCGCACAGTACCCGCACTTTATCTTCAGGTGCAACATCAGCTTTCTTGTTTGGCATTAGTGCAGGTGGAGTGCGGTTAGCTTACCCGCACTGTACCCGCACTTTATCTTTGTACTTGGATTCTGCCCCGGCTATGCACATGAGTGCAGCTGGAGTGCGGCTGGAGTGCGGTTGCGACCTGCACTGGAGAGCAGTTTGTGCTCCTTTGCCTTCGCTTTCGCCCCTTTTCTGCTGGAATCACCACAATATGCCTCCAAGCCTGTCTCTACATCATTTCCTACAAATAAGCACAAAACCACCCATAAGAGATACAAAAACGCATGAAAATAGAACATAAGGTAAGGATCTGAGGGCCTAAATATACTACTTATTTGGCCCGATCAAACACCCCCAAACCAAACCTTTGCTCGTCCTCGAGCAAATCTAATCGAAACAATAAGACTCCAGCTGAAAGTAATTTCTAGATACCTAAACAAAACATCAATAATGCCGCAAGTCCCATGTGTGATATGATACAAATAGGTGTGATGGAGAGGAGAAAAACATATGCACAAGATCAAGAGCAATTTGGAGACACCCAAGGGAGGCTCGTACGAGCACGAATCCCACACCTAAAGGCATTCATGAACTTAGGACCACTTACTCCCATACCTTGAGCATAATTCGCTTCAATTCTAAAGCTTACGTGGATCCTCTCTTTTCTTTCCTCAAGAGTCCTAAGTTCCACACAACAAGTATGCACAGAAGATTTTGCATAAGATTTAAGCAATGAACTATCCTAGGAACGAGTCACCATGCCATGGATGAGAAAGATCGTGCTTCAATCTACATTCCCAAACTAGACTTACATGGATCAAATAGGGCTTTTCAACCGGTTATAGTGTGGCTGTGGGGTTGAATGAGTTTACACAAAAAATATGGAAATTGAGGAGTTCAAACTCACCAATCATGCTAGAATATATCCCTACTCCCACACCATGTTCTTTTCTCGCTTAAATGCAACCCTCTAGGGAACCATTTAACCCACATTTGTGCCTTTAACGTTGCATTCCGTTTGGGCGTTTTTAGCATAAAACACTCTCATTATAGCACTTCAAGTACAATCTTTCTTTAAATTTTTCTTTTAACAATTTCCCAATTACAATGTTGTACTCCATTTGAGTTGTTACAATTTCCCTTTCTTAGGCATTTAGGATGCATAACTTACCTCTTTCCTTGCATATTTTCAATAACTATTTCATTTTACCCGCTGTGGGACCATTTTGACCCTTTTCATCACTACCATTTC
This sequence comes from Dipteronia sinensis, assembly GCA_033220585.1. Classification (NCBI taxonomy): domain Eukaryota; kingdom Viridiplantae; phylum Streptophyta; class Magnoliopsida; order Sapindales; family Sapindaceae; genus Dipteronia; species Dipteronia sinensis. The sequence continues at coordinate 32,507,535 of CM065637.1, forward strand.
CCATCCTAACATGATTAGTACAAGGGTAGGCATGTATTTAGGCTATTGGGTATATGGTTGAATGTGGTACCAAATGAAAGGGTAAGTGTTTGGCCTCAACTTGGCTTTGGAGCACACAATATGGTAAGTGGTGTTTAGGCTATAGAGGTAATTCAATACACATACATTCCCTAATATCACTTCCACAACCATCTAAAAAGGGAATGAAAGCATCCATCACGCAATTCATAAAATGATGCAAGTCCTATGGCACATGACATACATGACGAGAGGCGTGTTTAAGAATAATCAATAATGCACTCAGAAAACGCACTTTCATGCTTGTGCTTGTGATCTCACGGGTATCTCCACTATTAGAACAAGACATGGGAACAATGAGTCCCCAATACTTAGCACCAACGGGTGGGACGAACCCATGATGGTGCAAGCTAACCCTCAAGTGGCACCAAACTATATCACAAGGTCAGAGCACATATAAGGAACTCATCAAAAACACACTGTAGAGGCATCATACCCATACTGGATTACAGTTTGAAAAATGGACAAGCGACAAAATTGAAAAATTGGACACTAAATTGTACAAGGCGGAGGCGTGATGCACCCCCAAACCAAAACTCACCAATGTCCCCATTGTTGGAAAGAATAAGCATAATCACAATAAATGGCGGAATGAGGGATCAACACCCCCAAACCAAATCTAGACATACATTCAACCATGCTCATTCTTAATACAAAAACTAAATTGCATTCATTGAAAGCTTAAATACAAAACCGAAGGTAGAAAACTCCCTTTAGAAGGAAGATCGTTCGACGTCCATGCGTGTTGTTGTGTGCTTCCCAAAAGATGCACAACCTAGCTTAAAACCACACAACAACTCTACCAAACAGCTATCAAATGCGAAAAGAAAAGAATAATAAGTCTAAGCCGTTTAAAAGAAAATACAAATACAAATACAAGCAATAAAAGTTCTGAATAATAATAAAGAACAAGAATGGATGGTCAATCATCGTCGGAAAACTCCCTCTCCGGTTCACTGGCGATCCATTTGCCCTTGGGGTCGATCTCTGATCTGATCCGCTCTTCATGCTCCCTCCTAGATCTCTCCATTGCAGCTCTGAGCTCTTCCCCATATGGGTCAATGCCTGGACCCCCTGAAGGAGGTGAGAAAGCAGCTGGCCTCTTCTTCTTCTACGGATAACTTGGAAGACTGACTGCCTCCCTCATGTCCGTGAGGTTGCCCCAAATGTCCGTGAAATACTCATTGGCTTCTGCCCTGCTCTCAGTGATCTGCCTCCTATTTTTGGCTACATCGGTCCTCAGGTTCTCCAATCCTATAAGCAAAGTCTACCAAGGGACCTCTCCAAATGTCTCCTGCGTGGGAGGGGAAACAACGGGCCTATAATCACCATACTCGATGCAAACCGGCTCCACATCTGGTTGTTCCAGGATGTCTTCAGCCTGTCTACTGGTGCTGTCCCCTCGAGTAGGTTTTCTCCTCCCTGTTCGGACCCTGACACCAGAGGGGTCCCGCTCTCTGACTTGGTTGTTCCATGTGAATCGCCCAACTGGCCCCAAACCGCATTCGAAAGGGTCGAATCCAAAATCTACTCCGGCAGTTCTGCAGAATGCGGTGATGAGGCTAGGGAAGATGAGTGGCTACTTGTCTACCCTGACCCCTCCCATCTATGGGATCTCTCTCTTGACCAGAAAGCCTATGTCGACCAACTGATTCTGCAGTATACAGTACAAGATCATTGCTGCATTGAAGTTCACTGAAGTCCTGTGCTTTCTAGGGATCAAGGAATGGGAGATGAATACATGCCAGAAACCCAACTCACTCCTTAAGTTGGTGTGCTACATACGGTGATCAGGGGCCACCCAAAAATCCATCGGACGGATCACTAACTGATTTGCAAAATCCACATTTTGGGTCACGAAAAATTCACTCCAAGTCACCCCTTGCTTAGGACGTCTGACTGCTTCGGGATCAACTGGAAGTTCAGTCCTATAGTACCTGTTTATGTCCGCTATAGTCATCCGGACTTCTACCCCGCGGACCAGAACTGAAGAAGTGCGCTGAAAAGTTTCAGGTACCATCCCAGCAAAGAATTCCCCGACCACACGTCGGTAATACATCGGGGAGAGGGGGGGGCTAACAAAGGTTTCCCATCCCGTTGTTTCTATCATTAGAGGAATTGGGGTGCCCTCCAGCTCTTCAACCTCTATCCCCCTCTCCACCACTATGTCTCGATCCCTGAAATATTCTAAACGGTCCTCGAAATCTGGGTGCCTGATGCATGGTGGTGGAACTTGGGGTCCTCTCCTCGGTCTTTGTTCGAAACCCTGATTGCTTTGCCTAGTCGTTCTCCTGGTTCTTCCTGACATCTTGATTGCCGAAAAATCGAAAACGTGGCACACACGGAATACCTTTCAGTTGAGAAGAGGGAAAAATTTGAAGTTTGCTGTGATGTTTTGTTTTTTTTGTGGCAAGTGGAGCCCTAGAGAACAACATGCAGTATATATACTGCGTGACCAAAGTGCTGGTGGAGTGCGGGTGACTGACCCGCACTTTACCCGCACTTTATTACCTGATGCCTTCGGAGTACGGGTGGAGTGCGGGTGAATGACCCGCACTATAACCGCACTGTTCCCCTGGACAGACTCCTGTATTATGCCCTGCAACTGAATCTGCACCAAAACATTCTCAAGCATTCTCAAAAGTTTACAATGACAAAAACTAACCATCCGAAAAGTAAAAATAAAAATAAAAAGAAAAAACACTACAATTAATTCAAAAGAGAGTGCAATGCACTCAAAGTGGGACCCGGTCAACCAAAAAAGGTTTGACCGAAATGGGGGGCACATTCAACTTGGCCACCCAAACTGGTGCCAAATGCCTATGCACTGCATCTCTCCCCACTTTCCTCAATTGCCCGACTAGGTCCTTTCGAACCCATATTTGTTTGACTCTTGGTAGGTTCATCCTAGATCCAACTCTACTTGATTTTAACCTTTGGAAACTAAAGCAATAAGCCTTAGTGTGCCCTCTTTTGGCACAAAAGTAACAAGTAATAGGACGGTTAGGGAAACTCCCTGTTCGATCGTTGGCGTGGGCCACTTTTTGTTGTCCGCATCTGAGGGATTTGACATTGCTTTCCATCACAGCGAGTTGCTCAATCAAATCACCCTCCTTGACCTTGGCCCGCTTCAACTCATTATCTTTCGTGCTCAACTGTTCATGCAATTCCCTTACCACTTTTGCGGACTCCTCCACACCTAGTTGAAGTTTCCTTGTCCTTCTCCCATAGTCTTCTTCAAACTCTTATGAGAGCTTTGCCAATGCATCTAAGTTCTTGGAGACTAACTCTTTTTTGGTGGCAAGCTCCACCACTTGCTCCTTTAACCCGTTGTTGACTGTTGAGAGATCATGCAATTTCATCTTCAACTGTCCATTTTCAACCTTAAGCAAATAAACCTCCAGTTTGATCTTTGTGTTGTCTTGCTCAAGCTCACCCAATTGTTCGAAAAGTTCGGTATTTGCTTCCTCCTCTTCGAATTCTGATTCTTGCCTTTCCTTCATGCAGTCTTGGTTTCCCAATTCCATCTCCTTAACACCCTCAAAGGCTTGCACAAGGGTGAGCACCCGGCTTCTTTTCTTTCTGGAATTTGGTGCCTCCAAGACTAAACAATCTCTGACTTGGCTTGTTCCGGGGGATGTTACCTTGAAGTTCACACTCTTCCCTCCACAACTGAAGAAAATGTCCCTAGAACAAATATCAACCACCATACTTGTCGTGGCCATGAATGGCCTCCCCAACAGTAGTTTCCAGTCCCTACCACTAGATTCTCCTCGTTTGTAATCTAACACAACAAATTCTACCGGCACCATCAAACCGTGCACATTCACATATACTTCCTCCACGATACCAACTGGGGTGATGGGAGAATTATCTGCCATGATGAGAGTCTGAGAGGTGGGCTTGATTGACTGAATCTTCAGCTGTTCGTTGACCTCTAATGGCATCATATTGATGCTAGCCCCCATATCAAGGACCGCTCCCATCTTTGGTGAATTCTCTATTTGTACCTCTATGACGAAACTCCTGGGATCTTCAAGTTTAATAGGGGGTTCTATGTCACTTCCCCTATTTTCCTTATCCGCGACCTCCACCATACTTTCCTCGGTCTCATCAACTCCCAACTGGACAACCTCTAACACATTAACATGTTCATCGGAGCTTGATGCCTTCTCCTTGTTCTTGACCATTGCATCAAAAATCTATGCCAACTGAGTTTCCATCTTCTTCAGTGACGCTCCATGACTATTTACTCTCTGATCATTGGACTGCATGTAAGCTGACATTTGTTGCTCAGAGGCATGCAAGGTGTTCTTGAGGGCTTCCGACCCTATACCAACCTTTTTGATCACTGTGGTCACTATCTCCTCTAGAGACTTGTCCTTCGGTTGGCTAGCGGAAGCGTGGGAATTGAAGTTGGATGGTGGGTTACTACTTGAACTTCCCCATTGATTGTTGTTGTTCGCCCCTCCTTGATTGTATCTATTGTATCCCCGGTTTTGGTACCCTTGGTTGTTGTTTCCACCTTGGAAATTGGTGTTGCCACCTTGGTAATTGGTTGCTCCTAGGTGGTTGTAGTTGGACCAAGACAGGTTTGGGTGGTTTCTCAACCCTGGATTATATGTATTCGAATATGGGTCATTCCTTGGCGGCCTTGGAAATTCTCCAAAGGCTTGGGCTTGCTCTTCTTGACTGAAATGCCCTTCTCCCCCTTCAATCTCCCTCATGACTTGACCAACTCCTTGATTGATTGAAGCTCCTTGTTCATTCTAGACATCTGAATCTGAACTTAGGTATCTTGACCCACTTCTATTCTTCCACCCCTTCTCACATGTGATGTTCTCTGTTGTGAGTTCTGGGCAATCTTCTCCAGAATGTCATAAGCTTCAACTGCCCTTTTGTCTGCTATAGTTCCTCCGCATGCATTATCCACCATCATTTGGGTTATCGGTGAAAGTCCACTATAGAAAGAGTTAACCTTTAGTTCTGGATGGTATGTATGCTGGTGGCATTTGAGCTAACAACAAGTTGAACCTCTCCCATGCCTCATGGAATGGTTCACCGTCCTGTTCGACAAAGGATGCTATCTTCAACCCTAGGTCTTTAGCCTTCTGCTACGGAAAATACTTGTTGAAGAAAACCTTACAGACTTGGCTCCATGTCACCAGTGATCCTGGCCTCAAGTTCATGTACCAAGTCATTGCGGCATCTTTCAGACAATACTGGAAACACCTGAGATGAAGCTGCTCCCTTGTCAGTACTGCTTGGCGAGCCATGACCGGGAAGGTTTCTAATGTGGCCCCATACTGTTTCATGAATTGGAGGCAATCCTCGGTAATTCGCCCACTAAACGATGGCAGGAGGCTAATGTGCATAGTTTTCAACTCATACTGCCTTGTTACATCATCCAGTACTATGGCAGTGGGCACATTACCTCCAAACGGGAGAGTGTACTCGTCCATGGTGAGGCCTAGCTCTTCATCCCCATGTACACTTCCCTCATTCTCTCGAGCCTGCTGCTCATTCTCTCGAGCCTGCTGCTCATTCTCTCTATGATCGTCCATATTTCCTTCTAACTGCCCGGTTCTTCTACCCAACTGATTGATGTTATCGATAACTGGCAACACTGTTCCTCTTAACGATCTTCATCCGTGCATATACCTAAAATCCTGAAATTTCACAACAAACAACGCACAACGTAAACGAGAAACAGATAGGGCAGAGCAGGAATAATACCAGACTAACCTTACTTATGCAAAACGAATTAAACTAACATGCCGCTCCCCGGCAGCGGCGCCATTTGACAGAACACAATTTTCCTCTAGTCGTTTTAAAAGATCAGTCCGTCAATAATATTTAATAAAACCTCACAAAGCCTAAATCAGTTTGAAAACATAAATATAGTGGCAAGTGGGGTGTCGTCCACAGGGAGCGGAGTTAGCTAAATTAGTTAATGCTAAAGCAATGTTATGTATATATATATAATAGCCAAACATGAATTGGTGAAAATGTAAATTGTGAACCATATCTAAATAACACTAAATTAAATATGTAAATAAAATGAAGGGGGAAATGGAATGAAGGATATATAGATGATGGAAACTAAGGAGTTAATGGATACGAAAGTAAATACTGGGCAATGTAACAAACTTGTCAATAGCACGGCTATTCAAGGTAACCGACCTAGGATGTATAGAGTCAGTTATTTATCCCTAGAAGGTGGCCAACCTAGGATGTATAGTGCGGACCACCTATTAGGGATTAATCCTTGTAAACTACCAACCTAGGATGTATAGAGTTGGTGGTTTATCGGATTCTGGAAATGAAGCTCGTCTACCTAACAATGACTCAACCGATTACAAATAGTCACCCTAGGATGTATAGTGAGGACTTCTAACTCTCTCACGGATTCCGACCTAGGATGTATAGTGCCAGAAAACACGATCGAGGTTAGATTAAAACCGCGGTTCAAGAGTCAAAATTAATGACTTTTCGTCTATTCTTTAGAGCATTATACAACTAAATAAGATGTATATCATGCAATACTCATACATAATACAAAGATATCTTGCAAAGAGGATGTATCTACACAAGAAATCAATGCTAAACATTCACAACAAGAATAGATCAACTGGAAGATAGATATGAATATCAATATAATATCAAGTTTATGTACAAGCCCAATATTCCACTAACTACTCCATCAACCCCTTAGAGGGGATTTAGCTACTCATTACAACTAGGAAACCAAGAGAGAGGAGATAGAAATAACCCTTGGAGAACATCTCCTTCCTTGTAGTGGCTCCAATCTCCAAACTTCCTTGAAGTTGAGTAGAGAATGTAAGGATGAGAGAGAGAGAGAGAAACTAGATATAAGAGTGCTTAATCTATTCTAAACGGAGTCAAAAGATGGTTAAAACGTTTCTATCCTTTTCTATTTATACTAGATACAAAAATAGGTCACTTAAGCTTTGAAAATCAGACTGGTGCGCTCGTAGTGCGGGTGGAGTGCGGGTGATTTACCCGCACTGTATGGGTTGTCTGCAACTTCACTTCTCGGATCAGGGCATGAGTGCGGGTAGAGTGCGGTTGAATTACCCGCACTTGACCCGCACTTGGCATCGCACTGTGATCGCACTTGAATAGCACTTCCCTGTCAGGTGCAAAATCTACCTTCTGTCTTGAGCAACAGTACGGGTAGAGTGCGGGTAGATGACCGCACAGTACCCGCACTCTAATGTCAGGTGCAATTCTGCTCTTCTGTTCTTGATGCAAGTGCGGGTAGAGTGCGGTTAGATGTCCCGCACAGTACCCGCACTCTAATGTCAGATGCGGTTCTGCTCTTCTGTTCTTGGTGCAAGTGCGGGTGGAGTGCGGTTTGCTGACCCGCATAGTACCCGCACTCTGATGTCAGGTGTATGATCAGCTTCTCTGGATTGGCATTAGTGCGGGTAGAGTGCGGTTGGATTACCCGCACAGTACCCGCACTTTATCTTCAGGTGTAACATCAGCTTTCTGGTTTGGCATTAGTGCGGGTGGAGTGCGGTTAGCTGACCCGCACTGTACCCGCACTTTATCTCTGTACTTGCATTCTGCCCCGGCTATGAACATGAGTGCGGCTGGAGTGCAGCTGGAGTGCGGTTGCGACCCGCACTGGACCCGCACTGTAGAGCAGTTTGTGCTCCTTTGCCTTCGCTTTCGCCCCTTTTCTGCTGGAATCACCACAATATGCCTCCAAGCCTGTCTCTGCATCATTTCCTACAAATAAGCACAAAACCACCCATAAGAGATACAAAAACGCACGAAAACATAACATAAGGTAAGGATCTGAAGGGCCTAAATATACTACATATTTGGCCCGATCACCAGGCATACAATTAGACTCTACGTGCAATCTTTAACTACTCATGTTACCCATTTGAGTAGCATTTACAATTTACACAAGGCATTTGAAGCATATTTTTCTTTTGTTACTTTTTTCTTCTTTTCTTTTCTTTTCTTTTCATGCCTTTTTACTATGCACATTTTCACAACTCATTACTCTTGCCTAGGTACACGCCATTTATCAAATTAAAGCACAACTTTACATTCCTAAGCCTCAACAAGATCAATTAAGAGAGGGTTGGCTAAGTGTTTAGGTTGCTTGGGTTATGGATAACGTGGGTGTAGAATGGAAAAGTCTATATGTGTTTGGCTTCAAAATTGTCTTGGGAGCACACATATTACGGGAATGGGAAGTATTTAGGCTTTCTTTTTGAGTGGCTAAAACACACATTGCCTAATATCAATTCAAAGGATCAATCTACCAAGGGAATAAAATTTTCCGTCAAGCAGTCCACATATATGATGCATGTTCAATGACAAATGATGATTTTTGATGTAGTGAGACTATGCATGGTGTTTGAATAGTGTTTACAGATTTGAAAAACATTTTCCCTCAAATATACACGCTTTTGGCTTGTGTTTGTGATCTCACAAGGGAAATCTCCACTATTAGAACAAGGCGCTTGAGCACCGAGTTCCCTAAACTTGGACACTAGAAGATAAGACTAGCCTATGAAGTGCAAGTGAGACCCCTAAAGTGACTAAGAGATATTGAATAAGCACACAAAGCATACACACATTCGCCACAAACACTATGCTCCAGGTATTTCACCAAGCTAAATAAGCTCAAAATTCTGGCTAAGCAGCAACTTTTTTCGAAAATAAGACACAAAAATGACTCAAGATTAAAATAAGACACAAAAATGACTCAAGACACAAAAGACGACTCAAAAAGGCATCTACACCCCCAAACCAAAACCCAACATTGTCCTCAATGTTGAAGACAAGAGAATCCGGCCTAGCGGCAAGCACCTAACATGACTCAAACAAACCTAGGCACTAATCAACCACAATCAATGCCCCAACAAATAAAAGTGACTCAAACAAGGCTCACAAAATAAAGGCGATTCATGCAATATATATCATTGATGCACAAGTCAAGCTTAACATCATGCATTTTATCAAAATTGAAGGAATGGGGCATGAACAACCCCCAAACCGAATTAAACAATATAAAGCACATGCATTCATACTTGCACAAGAGCCTCTGGCTCTTTCATCCACAAATATAATCAATAAATTCAATGTGCAAATATCCACAAAATATAACATTCGAACCAAACTATCCCAACATCACAATTTATTGAATTTAAACAACATAAAACATAAAACTAACTACATGCATCAAAATTATTCAATGGGATGCATTCATGGAGAGGCTAGGGTCCTCTAAGGGTGGTTTGACCAAGTTAGGAAATTCCCAATTTTTCACTACCCAAATAAATTTAGGTGACTTCATTTTCTTTTCCCTTTTCATGTTTCTATATAAGTGCACTTGGTCTTTCCTTACCCATATTTTCTTGACCCTAGGTGGACTCCACCTATTCTTAGGACCTCTAGTTTTCCTACGTTGATTTGGCTTGTAATTTTTAGCCCTAAAATGCTCTATCCTAGAACATGCATAGCAAAAGATATTAGAGTTAGAGGAGCTCCCCTTTGATGCGTGGTCTTGAGGACATTTGATTTGTTTCACTTGTAACGCCTTGACCTCCTTCTACTTTTTGCTTAATGCTACCTTTGCTTCCTCTAAGGCATTGGCTTTTTGATCAACCTCTATTTGCATCTTGATTGACTTGTGAGCTATCTCATCTTCAAAATCTTTTGATAGCCTCGCTAAGTTCTCCAAATCCTTCGATGCGGTACTCTTTTCGGCTTCAAATCTCTCAATCTGTTCTTCCAATTCTTTGTTCTTGTCGAAGACTTCGCCATTTGTCTTCTTGAGAGTACCATTCTCAACCCTGACCATCTTCACTTCAAATAATAGTTTCTTGTTCAACTCTTGGAGATTACTCGCCTTTTCCATTCCCAAGGCTTCTCTCTTTTGAAGTGCTTCATTCTCTTCCTTCAACACACCCATTTCCAACACTAGCTCTGTGCTCACGCTCATAAGCTCTTGGTTCATCTTGATCATCTTGTCCATCTCGTCCATTCTCTTGCTTCGCTCCACTTCAAATTCTATTCAGAGCTTATACATGTCTTCTCTTGAGAAATTGGAGGAATCCACCGGCTTGGTTGCTTTAAGTTGGAAACAACTCTGATTTACCGGGGTGGACTGCTGGGCGGATTCGAGCATTTGGGTGGTTTTCTCTTCTATGAAGGCTTGAGTCTCTTGTTGAGAAGCTATCATCTGCTCAGTCTCCCGCACATGATTCTTCAAGAAATTTCTTAGTTGGTCTTCAACGGAATTTGACTGGAATGATGAGATGTAGGCATTCTCGTTAGGCTCGTAGCTTGACCCTGAATTTTGCCAAAAGGAATCCATAGAGTCCTAAAACAAAAAAAAACAAAAACTACCATAGCAATAAAAAGAAACTAACAAAACTAAAAACAACTAATAAACTAATACTATTAAAACTAATCAAATCACTACTACGCACACCGATCCCCGGCAGCGGCGCCATTTGATAAGAAGGTTTTTGCCGTCAGAAAACCGTCCATCAAAACAATTTATAAAACCTATGCGATGCTTTCACAAGTATAAATACAAGCAAAGCGGCAAGCACTGGTGTCGTCCACTGAGATCGGGGTAGCGGTGATAAAATTACGATTAATATAACTAGTAAGCATAAAAGTAAAGTGATGGTGAATGAAAATACAATATAAACTAAACTATGAAAGGAAATAAAATGGGATGACAATGGAGTGATGAATGAATGATGATGGAACTACGGAGTTGATGGACTCGTAAGTGAATATTAGGGCAATTGCAACAAACTCTCAATTAAGCATGTATTGACAAATGTAACCAACCTATGGTGATAGCGTTGGTATATATCTCTAGCAAGAGGTCAACCTAGGGTGTATAGTGAAGACCTCATACTAGCGATTAATCCTTCCTAAGCAACCAACAATGACTAGTTACTCAATCAGGACTTTTTCCATGAATGCTCATCTATCTAGCTATGGCTTAACCTATTACTAATGTAGCCATCCTAGGGTGTTTAGTGATGGCTTCCAATTCCCTCCCAAGTGGCTGACCTAGGATGTATAGTGAAGGCCACCCGTTTGAGATTGGATGAGGCTTTAGGTTATCAACTGAACTCTACTCGAAGGTTAGTTCTCGTAGAATCACTAAAGTAGCCAACCTAGGGTGTACAGTGATAGCTTCTAGTTCTCTCACAAGTGGCTAACCTAGAGTGTATAGTGAAAGCCACTAATTCAAGATTAGATTAAGGGCATGGTTGTAGAGCCGGATTTCCAAAAATCCTTCCATTCAATTGAGCATTAGACAACCTAATTGCCTACTCAAGTAATCCAAATCAATCATGCAAAGAGGGTGTATCCAAGCAAATCAATAATGGAAATCAATTAAAGCAATGGAATGAAACATAGATATAGAATAAATATAACACATAGAGTTTATTTACAAAGCCCAAATATCCATCAAACAAATAACATCAACCCCATAGTGGGGTATTTTAGCTACTCATGTTCTATTACAAACCAATAAACTAAGAGAGAGTAGAGAGATAACCCTTGAAGATTGATCTCCTTCCTTGAAGCTTGAATCCAAATCTCTTAGTTGCCTTTGATTGAGTAGAGATGGTTTGGATGATAGGGAGATGTGTTACTAGCTTAGAATACAAGTGTTGGGAGATATGGTGATGTTTTGGTTCGTTCCCATCCTTTTCTATTAATAGAGGATGGAAAAATAGGTCACTTAAGCTTGAAACCAGAAACTGTCGCGCGCAGAGTGCGGGTGGAGTGCGGGTGAATTACTCGCACTGTACCCGCACTATATGGGTTTTCTTCATCTTCAGTTCTCTGATCTTGGCAACAGTGCGGGTGGAGTGCGGTTGGATTACCCACACTTTACCTGCACTTTACTCACACAGTACTCACACTCTGGTGTCAGGTGTAAATCCACTCCTCTGTCTTGAGCAACAGTGCGGGTGGAGTGCGGTTGGATTACCTGCACTTTACCCACACTTTAGTGTCAGGTGGAGCTGTCTTGAGCAACAGTGCGGGTGGAGTACTGGTGTAGTACGGGTGGAGTGCGGGTGGATGACCTGCACTTTAATGAATCCAACTCTGTCTGGACCCGCATTTGACCCGCACTTGACCCGCACTTTATCTTTCCTTCATGATTCAGGTCCCGGCTATGGGAAGGAGTGTGGTTGGAGTGTGGTTGGAGTGCGGTTGCGACCCGCACTTGACCCGCACTGTAGAGCTGCTTATGATCCTTTATCTTTCCTTTTGCCCCTTTTCTGCCAGAATGACCTCAACATGCTTCCAAACCCAGAATTACATCTATTGCCTGCAATTAGCACTAATGAGCCTATTAGACATAAAATATATAGAAAATACACACAAGAACGAGACAAAGGAATATGAATGAGGGCTGAAATATACAACAATTTAGGCACGATCAATGCACCTAAACTCTTCAAGAGACAAAGTCAAGTGAGTATACCTTTCGCTCTTGAAGTCATGGAGATGCTTAGAAGCTTGCCAATACGGACCTAAGCTACTCATTACACAATCATCCCCACTGTGGTGTGGTTTGTCATGAAATAAGCCAATCATAAAATCGAGGTCCTTACAATCTCCCCATTTGGCTATTTCATGACAAAACAACCACTCATAAACAATCCTCACAAAATAAAACAAAGCTATTGTCCATACTCACTTCTACATTACAAAAGAGATACGTAGAATCTAAATCTTCAATATCTTCAATCTCTTTGTAGAATTATCAATGTACCTACACATAATAGTAAGAAGCACTTTCCAAGAACAAGTGCAAGTGAGGTGAACAAATAAAAACAAGCATTGCACTTAAATACAAATAAAGCAATACAAAGAATGCATGTGCAATGCTCCCCCTAAAAGGTTACTCTCTCTCTAGGCTTCTCCCCCAAAGCATAAACATGCTCCCTCATGCTCCCCCCATATTTCTCAAGACTTCTCCCTCTTTTTGTCATGAGATAGGCAAAGGAGCTCCCCCTATCGGGTTGCTATAGCAAAGAGAGATATTTGCACAAAAGATGGTTGCATAATCATATACATAAACTTTATGCAACTTAAATAATTGAGAGAGATTCAAAGAGTTTTATTCAGTAAAAAAAAAGTGTGAATTTGTTGCTTTGCATGCAAGACATATAGCATTCAAGTTCAAGCAATGGTATTTGGCAAAGCAAACATCAAAAGGGTTTCCAAAAGAATTCAAACCAATTTTTACCCTTTTGTCATAAGCAAACAAGATATAGTTTTTCAAAATGAATTTCAATTTAAAGAGCAACTATATCAAACTTTATAAGCAAAACAAGACATGAGTGACTTTTGCACCCTTTTTGATTTTTTCGGGTAGGATACTCGTATGATAGTAGTCTTGTTCAACTAATAAAGAGAGAGAGAAGACTAAATTTGGATGAGACATCCTTATTTATTGAATGGATAAAAGGTCCTTATTGAGTTTAGTCTTCTCATTTGCTTTCACACATATTTAGCATATTAAGCAATCAAAAGCATTTCATGCATATCATTTTAAAGCATGTCATTAAAGGTTCTCATGTCATGGAGTTAAATTATGGGTCATTCAAATGTACTTTCCCAATCAAAATCTCCTAGTCCAAAAATGCATTGTGGAACTAAAATATGACATGGATTGCAAGTAAAGCAATGTTGCACACTTATTATGAAAATAACATATAAGCATATGTACAACCAATCTTCTCAAGCAATTATCAAAAGAGCATAAAATTAATCAACTTTTTGCATATGAAAAATCATGCAAGTTCACTCTCTTTGCTTGAGCTCCCCACAAGGGGTCAAATTCAATGAAGTCCATGGGAGGCATGAGCTCCTATAGACCTACCAAGTCCAACGGACTAGTTGCATCTATGGGAATCACATGGGCACTAAGGCAAGCGGGTTCATTCTTTCTAACCCACCTAGGTTCCACTTTAACATTTTAAGTGGTCATAAACATGTTTCTAGGTTCCCTAGTTTTATGCAAACTTGCCCTATTTTTCAACCGTTTTTCTTTCATGCTCTCTAATCTACACCTCTCAATATATTTAAAGCAATTTGGTCTTAAGTGACCAATCATACCACAATAATGACAAGTAGGTATAAAAGAAGAGTTTATACCATTACATTCAGATCTCATCGAGGCATCGCCATGTTGATGAGGTTGTCTTTGACGATGCACCGGTTGGCTTGTCCTTGGAACTTGAGCCGATTGGTGATGCCTTTGTGGTTGAGCTTGTTGAGGTGGTTGAGCCGGTTGAATTTGCCTATTTGGTTGGTCATGTTTCTTATGATCACCTCCTTTCTTCATAATTGGCTTGTTGGAAGAGGTGATTGACTTCTCAAGGACTTGTCCTTTCTTCTTGGATTGCCTAGGCTTTGGTTGAGTTGCCAAGGCTTGTGTGGACTTTCCTTGAGTGAAAGATTGCTTGCATGAAGCTTTGCCCTTGCCTTGAGCTTGAGGTTGTTTAACCTTGGCCTTCTTTACTTTTTCAAGGCACTTATTCTCTCTTTCCTTGACAATCTTTAAGGAGTTTTCTTTGTTGGCAAGCTCTTCTTTCATGGCCTTCATCCATTGGTGGCAATCTTCAATCTCCTTCTCATACTTGGACACAGTCAATCTTGTCCATCATCAATGAGTCATCAATGGAGGTATTCATCGAATGTTGAGATGGAGGAGACAACATAGGAATACATTCCTTCAAAAAAGTTGTCTTGTCCGAGGATGGCGTGGGCTCATCATCTACAAAGCCAAGTCCTCTCTTGTCATTTGGCTTCTTTCCAATACCCAACATATGGTCAATCTTTTTCGAACTTGAAGTCACCTTAGCAAGTGTATCTCTCGCCTCTTCAAGTTCCTTCTCCATCATCACTTCATTCACTTTAACAAGTGACACTTCTTTATCTAACTGAGTCACTTTAGTTCTTAGTTGAAGATTTTCTTTCATCAACCTTAGAAATTCATCCTTTTTCTCCTCCAAACATTTTTGAAGGTAGTCAATGAACTCTTGATTGTCCACCACATTTTCACAAGAGGTCCCGGAGCATGAACTCCCATGTTCGAAGCATCTACCACTAGTGGATTCGTGACTCATATCATCATCACTTGCTTCTCTCAAGTTTTCTCCACTTCGGTTTCCAAACTCCAAGTCACCAATCTTGAAATCTTCAAGTGTCACATTTAGTGATGGCTTGTGTTTCTTCATGGTAGGAAACTGGAAATGCGAAGTAGTTATTCTCACCCTTAACCGAGCTTGTGGAACTTTCTTCAACTACTTCAACTTCGCTATCACTCCAAGTAGCGATCATATTTAAACCTCCCTTCTTGAACTTCAAGTTACCACACTTGGAGGCATTGTGGCCAATTCCACCACACTCAAGGCATTGACCATCTATCCCTGAGGATTTTTCCTTACTTGCTTCATTCTTCTTTAGTAAGGTCAACTTCTTCTTGTGAGATTTTATGAATCTCCTAAATCTCTCAACCATGAGAGTCATCTCCTCATCGGAGTCATATATCTTCCTCTCAACTTTAGAGGTCAAATCACCCTTTATCATCTCAATGCCACTCATAGTGTTTACGGAATGAGATGAATGCAAATGAATGCAACAAGCAAAATGCACACAAATGCAAGACACACAATCATGAGCATGGATCACCTAAGTATGTCTAGGAACCTGCTCTGATACCGATTGAAAATACTACTCAAGCGTGTGTCTACAACCTAGAGGGGGGTAAGTGGGTTGTTAATCGATTATTACCAACTTTTTCGATTAGTCAATATTAAACATATAACCCAATCAAAACAAACATACAAAATCAAGTAAAAGTGCGGAAATATAAAGAACACTTGATTTTGACGTGGAAACCCTTCAACAAGGGAAAACCCACGGGCTATCCTTCTAGCCACAGACGATCACAGAAAATCCACTATATGAGTAAAAAGTTACACCCTCAAGTGATACTCGGACTCTCACTCTCGACAACCTCAGGCTATGGACACTACCACCCACCACTCTTGGTTCAATCCCTAGTGATATCCCCTGATACACTACTCTTGGCGTGAGCACCTCCTACTCTACCCCACGGGCCTTTTACAGTGGCTCTTGACCAATGATTGCCAACCACACCTTGGTTGCAAGACTTCAATGCTTGTGCAACTTCACCCCGAAGCCACAAGACTTTGACTCAATGAAGAGTATAAGGTCTAAGTGAACAATCAATGAATGCTCAACACAAAATATGTTAGACCAAACATACAATGCTTAACTAGATGTAGATAATGCAATACAACATCCTAGTTATCAAATAATGCCTACATGTACACACATGAGGTCTCAATTAATTGTAGAGAAATTCTAACAACCTAATTGTCAATTAAATTCACATAAACATTCATAAACTTGACTAGATGCACAAAGTCAACCTAATCACCAATTAAGCATACACGAACATTTATGGATTAGCTATTTAGGCATATATGACCTAATAATGCAAGCTATCACAAACAAACACAATCAAATATTCATGAACATTAACTAGTTGATTAGAACACAATTCTCAACCTAATTATCAATAAATCACACATGAATATCTATGACCTAGCTTTAAGGTAAAAATGACCTAATCAATTTCACTATCAAAATACAAACCCAGTCATGTTATCAAGACTCATAAATATAAAATAAAGTAGAGTCTAGGTATTTAATCATGCAATAAATACCTAATCTAGAGTAAGAAGAACAATAAATGATATTCAAAGAAGTTCTTACTTACCTAGTCATGAAACAATGAAGACTCATGCTCATATGATGTTGAATGATGCAAGATGGAGATGGCTTTTGGGTTTGGAGAGTCAAAAATGCTTTCTTGAAGCTTTCTCTCTCTAAGAGCTCTAACCTCTCTCCAAAAAATGATTTTCTGAGCTTTTGGTCGGCCAAGAAGAGAAGAGGAAGAATATATATGAAGCTCTAGTCAAAACTACATCGTTTTGAACTTGGGAAACTAAATCCGGTCAAAACCGCTCTGCGTACCGTGGTTCAGGTATGTGTCCATTAGTGCAGCGTCTGGACAACACCGCGGTTGGGACCGCTGTGCGTGCAAGTGCACAGGTCACGGTCCACGCCGTGCATGGCTCACTGGAGAATACCGCTCCACTGCGCCACGGTGCAAGCAGAGCCTACCAAGCGGTATAGGCCGCGCTAAAGGGAAAAATCCCTTTTTAACACTCAAGAAAAATGCCTATCTTACATGAATGTTGTGCAAGTGTGAAGTGAGTGAGATGCACACAATGAAGCACAATCAACATGCCAAACATGTTATCAAATGAGATACAATGCAAGATATGATATCTAATGCAAGCTAGTGAGTGGGTTTGAAAAGGATGCACACACATATAAACAATAAGGAACACAAATGCAAGATAAACAAAACATGAATGAAGTGTGTGTGTGCACCTAAACTCTTCAAGAGACAAAGTCAAGTGAGTATACCTTTCGCTCTTGAAGTCATGGAGATGCTTGGAAGCTTGCCAATACGGACCTAAGCTACCCTTTACACAATCATCCCCACTGTGGTGTGGTTTGTCATGAAATAAGCCAATCATAAAATTGAGGTCCTTACAGAAGACTTGTTGGGAGGTTTGTTATGATTCTTCTGAACTGGTGAGGGCTTAGGCGCCTCTTTCTTTTGGCGATTGGCGGATCTCATATTGTCATGCTCGATCTTGACTCTAAGCTGCTCGTCTGTCTCTATCTGTTCCAAGGCTCTGTCATAAGCCTCCTGGTATGTCTCTAGCGGATGCTTGGCGAAGGATTTAAATAACCTGCCTGCCCATAAATTTCTTCTAAAATTGGTGAAGGTCTCCTTCTCCGTGAAAACCCCATCTGAATTACTTCTTTGTGGAACCTCTCTACATAGGCTCTGAGCAATTCACCCTGATCCTGGATCACGTATTGAAGATGGATAGGTTCCTTGGAGTGAGGTTTAATACCCTGGAACTAAGCGCAGAAGTCGGTAGTTAACTTGATGAATGAGTTGATGCTCCGTGCTGGTATCTTCCTGAACCATGTCTTGGCATAGTCTGTTAGCGTGGTAGGGAACATCTTGCACATGGCAGCCCTGGTAGAATTTTGGACCTTCATCTGATGAACAAAACTTTCTGGGTGTCTCAGGGGATCTTCAGTCCCTGAATATTTGTCGGTTGGCATCTTGAACTATGGAGGTAGTTCTGCCTCCCTGATCCTCCTAGAGAAGGGAGCATTCATCTATCCCAAGGGTCTTTTTGATTTTCCCGGTGCTTGCCCTTCTTTAACTCCTAGGATGTCTTTCGCCATTTTGGCAACCTGGTCCTTGAGACGCTTGTTGCCATCATTCCCGGATTCTACTTCAGAATCTTTATCATCAGACCTCTTTGATGCTACTGAAGTTTCATCCTGATTTTCTCCCTAGGGAGGGTTTTCTCGGGTGCTTCTAATAGTGCCTCATGTCGCTGATGGAGGTTGCCTCCTAGCCGCTTTTGGTTTAGGTCGTCTAGAAGCAACTTCCGGTTGAATCCGGTAATGGTGCTCCCTAGGGGGGAGGTCGATGGCAGATCTCACCTGTCGAGGTTGATAGCCTTCAGGTTGTCCCGGAGCCGGGGGCATGGGCCCGAGAGTCTATCGCAGATTGATGGTATATGGGGCACGGGCACGAGTTTGTCGTGGACATGTATTGGAGTTGGTGGTCCCAATCTGTCGAAGGGGGGCTATCCTGGTACCTGGGCGACTTGCCTCTCCTCTTTTATCTGGTACATCAGGCTGACTGGCTTCACCTTCCATAACCATTCGGAGGTGGATGCTTTCTATGAAGGCCGCGACTTGTAGGTCTAGACTAGTTGGGTTAACTGCCGGGTTGGTAAGTAGTTGGGGGGTAGCCCGTGTGGTAGCTGATGGCTTTGGAGCGGGGTTATGACTCTTCCCCCCTTTTTTTCTGCTTCTGACCCTTTCGGGTTGAAAAATTCGATTGGTGCACCGAAGGATCGGGATGATCTTGAGAAGATTGAAGTTTCATATTGGTAATGGTATAAGAAATAAGGCTAACAGACTTTCTTTCGAGGGTGTGGTGTTTCCCACAGACGGTGCCAAAAAGTGTTAACGGAAAAATTCACTTGGGGAGCGAAATTTAGATTAACACCTTCAACCCGCTACTCCGGAGGTCGTAGCGAGGGTAGGTACTTTCGGTACCGAGGTTCCTCTCTATGCTATAGATTAATATGGATAAATATGAAGGAACCAAGAGGATATGAACAAATACTGTTTTATTGAATAAATATTAGTGCAAAGGTTACAACACTCTCTTTTCATTCTTTCTAACACAAAATGGAGATGGAGAATTCCGTTTATATCGATAAATGGCTATTAACTACCCAGTGATCATCTATATACTCTCACTGGCTTCAGAGAGCTCTCATGGATTCAGAGAGCTCTCATGGAGTTACTCTGGGTACAGAAATCTCTTCTCTTTGGTGAAAAAAAATATGTTCTGGGATCCCATTTCTTTGTCTTTCAAGGCCATATATATAGGTCTCCAATATTCCCTAGAATCCGGTCTCATTTATGAGGTTTGTTTGGAGTCCTATTTTAGGTGTTGAAAGGAGTTGAATGGGGCTGAAGGTGTGAGATTTGATCCCGTTAATCTTTGTCATATTCAAATTCTGATTTGGTTGATCGTTAAGTCTCATTTATGGTGCTTTAAAGGTGGTGGAGTCAACTCTTCCTGCTTGCATTGTTTGGAGGAGAATACTGGCATTACTTTGTTGTCATAGTGCTTGCTTTAATCACACTGGCGACCTTGTAGTGATATTTGTCCTGCTAGATAAATGGGATGTCTTTCTTGATCAGATTCTAGGCTGGTGTAGAAATGCTCTTGGATATCAGGTGCACGTCGAGGTACAAGGGTACCAGGTAGGAAGTACCGGATATCTGTGAGGTTCTGGGAATGCAATATAGCGATACCCACTCCATTAAGTGTTGGTGTAGATATACAGTGTGGTACATGTCCTTCCTGGATCATACCTCTGGCGCCTTGTCTAGGCGGTTGGTAGCCAGAGTCCTAGCTTGTTAGGTAGTGACTCTTTCTAGGTCGCGGTATTGGTCTGGCTAGGTACCTAGGAGCAGAGCTGGTTCCTACCCGGTGGTTGCATGCTGGAAAATTCTCCTTTAGACCCTTGCCAAAAAACCCTGTTAACAATAGGTGTCCAATATCCCTCAGAATCTGGTTGCATTCATGAGGATTATTTGGAATCCTACTTTAGGCGTTGAAAAGAGTTGAGTGAGGCTAAAGGCGCGAGATTTGATCCGTTAATTACTGTCTTGTTTAAACTCTGATTCGGTTGACCGTTTGGTCTCATTTGTGGCGCTTCAAATGGTGAAGGAGTCAACTTTCCTAGCTTGCGTTGCTAGGAGATGTACACTAGTTCTACGCCCTGCTAGCGTGGTACACTGGTGTACTGTTCTGACTTACTGGCGTGGAGATTATTCTATCATGCTGGTGGCTTAGTAGTGATATTCATCCTGCTGGACATGCAGGGGGCCTATCTCGATTAGTCTTTGGCTGATGTCAAGGTGTTCTAGAACACCAGGTATGTGTTGTTGTACTGGGGTTCCAGGCATGAGGGACCGGGTACCTACAAGGCCCTGTTGGAACCTAGGGTTACAGATTGCGCAGCGGAAGGTTTTTAAAATTTTTATGCAATCATTAAACTAACCCATTTGTACAGTAATAATCAAATGCAATAAAAAAGTGATGAAACATTTTCATACCTACGTAGGAGGCTCCTTCACTTTGATACGAACTGCTCCTGATTTGAACCACGTGATCTTCCTTGCTATCTCTCGGAACTGGTAACAACGTGTGGGCGCGTCACGATATTCAGGACCTGTATGGAGGAAGATGAGAAGAACACACACACAAAAACAAACCCTAGAAGTGCAGCACTTGTTGTTCTCACCACACCCTAATATTTTTTTTTGTTTGCCTTTTGTTTTCTGTTTGTTTGCTGTGTATGTTGTGATCACGATCACTTTTTTTTCTTTTTCTCCTCACTTTCAAAGTAATCTAATTACTTTTATTTGCCGTGTCATGTTTTCATTCATTCGGTACACTTGCTTTTTAATTAAATATATATCTCATATATCTCTAAAAAAAAAACAAACCGAAAATCTTTTTTTTTTTATTTTTAAAACTTTACAAAGATATCTCATATCTATATTTTTTTAAGTTAATTAAATATTTATTTTTGAATTCAAACATTTTAAATTCAATTTCAAATATTTAATTTAAAATAAAATAATCATATTATCTTATTTTATCCAAAATCAAATATCAACTAACACCCTCCATTTAGTGATTAACAACATAATTAAATAATCTTATTATTTAATTTATTTAATCACCATTATTCATTAATTAAATAATCCCATAATTCAATTAATTCCCGAATAAATACGTGTCACTTTCGTAACACAATTAATTGGACAATCCAATTAATTAACCGTGACCCTTGTTACCTAAATCGATCAGGCTAGCAAGGGGACCTAATGGACCCACAGTATTTTGAGCTCCAATAATCCTTAGAAATTAGTAATTAAACTCATTAATTAATATTTCATGAATATTAACTTCGGTGTTATTCCACTAAAAACCCGAAGCTGCACTCTCTCAACTGTAGACATTTTTACACATACCAATAACTCTCGGTGTCCATCGATATAGCTATTACATATGGTATAATCCTCCACAAGTAGTTCATAATTAGAGCTGGGTCATAATGTCCGTTATACCCCTCTAATCATATCTTTCCTTAAGTACCATTGATTCTCTAATGAACAATAAATCCTACATTCCTTATGGAATTAGGAGAGCACTCATATTGTTCAAGCCCCGAATCAACCCTTAAGGGAACTACCATCTACTTCTCACAAGAAGGAGTGGATTCCACTATTGTGTACAAACCTTCCCAGCCATAAGCCAAACCGCGATCCCAACATACAGAGTATATTGATCGGGAATGCAACTCCGACCTCACCCATGGTATATCAAAGACCACGATCTAACCTGAAGGAGTCGATAAGACACTCAGGATTAAGATCACCCACATATAGCCATCATTAGTTGATATATATGAATCTCATCATTAAACGGATCTTAGTGAGAGATTCATATAGATCATGGCCCAGTCCTATATGATCACATCATACAAGGTGCCTCCATTCTCATATCTACATATGAATGATCCAGGATAGGATCACCGTACACTACGAAATGGACCGCAGCTATAGATTAACCACAAATAAAGTACCCAGCTTTATTTGCTATCTACGGACTCTTTAGATTGCTCGTTTCAAACTGAATCCATCTATATATGATGACACTCATATACTCAATTCGAAATTACATCCGGCAATTTTGGATGTTAAGTGCACATGTTATATAAAGTATGATACAAAATGAATGAATATACTATTTCTTTTATTTATGTTCAAATTATATTTACATATTACAAGCTTTAGGGCAAAAACCCCAACAATCTCCCACTTGCACTAAAGCATGTGAGTCATGTCTCGTAACCCTAGACCTTCTAGGTGACCTTTAAACACTTTAGCCAGTAAGGTCTTCATAAATGGATCAGCATGATTGTCTTGTGAGGCTATCTTGGTGACGATCACATCTCCTCTCTACACTATCTCTCTAATGAGATGATACTTTCTCTCGATATGCTTCCCTCTCTTGTGGCTTCTTGGTTCTTTGAAATTAGCCACAGCACCACTGTTATCACAATAAAGTGTGATGGGCTTATCCAGATTTGGAACAACTTCCAGATCATTCAAGAACTTACGGAGCCAAACAGCCTCTTTAGCAGCTTCACAAACGGCTACATATTCTGCTTCCATGGTGGAGTCAGCAATGCAAGATTGCTTTATACTTCTCCACACAATGGCTCCACCACCTAGGGTGAATAGTGATCCAGACATGGATTTTCTAGAATCCCTGTCTGGCTGAAAATCAGAATCAGTGTATCCTAACGGGATCAAATCCTGTCCGGAATACACTAGCATATAGTTTCTCGTTCTCTGAAGATACTTGAGAATAGTCTTGACAGCAACCCAATGATCTAATCCTGGGTTGGATTGGTACCTGCTAACTACTCCCACTACATAGCAGATGTCCGGTCTCGTGCATAACATAGCATACATGAGACTACCTACTGCTGATGCATATGGCACACGTCTCATATCCTCAACTTCTTGAGGTGTCTTAGGACACTGTTCCTTAGACAAGTGAACCCCATGTCTAGAAGGTAAATTACCTTTCTTGGAGTTCTGCATCGAAAATCGCATAAGAATCTTGTCGATATATGATGCCTGAGACAATGCTATGAGTTTGTTCTTACGATCCCTTATAAGTTGGATCCCTAGAACATAACTAGCCTCTCCCAAATCTTTCATTTGGAATTGGCTAGCCAGCCAGCCCTTTACATCAGATAACACTCCTACATCATTCCCAATAAGTAGGATGTCATCTACGTATAGGACCAAGAAAACTACTTTCTTGTCAATGATGCGCTTGTAGACACAAGGCTCATCAACGTTTTGCTTGAAGCCATAGGTTTTGATCACATCATCAAACCCTATGTTCCAAGATCTAGATGCTTGCTTAAGTCCATAAATGGACCTTTGCAACTTGCAAACGTTTTGCTCTTGATCTAGAAACACATATCCCTCTGGTTGCATCATGTATATGCTTTCATCAAGATTGCCATTCAAGAATGCAGTCTTGACGTCCATTTGCCAAATTTCATAATCTAAATAGGCAGCAATGGATAAGAGAATCCGAATAGACTTAAACATGGCTACTGGCGAGAAGGTCTCTTCATAATCGACCCCCTCTTTCTGGGTATAACCCTTGGCCACTAGCCTTGCCTTGAAGGTCTCTACCTTCCCATCTACTCCTCTTTTCCTCTTGTAGATCCACTTACATCCTATGAGTTTTACCCCATTCGGTAAGTCTACAAGTTCCCAGACTGAGTTAGAGTACATAGACTCCATCTCGAGATTCATGGCTTTAAGCCATTCCTCTTTATCAGGATCTTCCATTGCATTCTTAAATGTCAATGGATCATCCACACTATCAGCAGAGACAAGATCTTGTCCCTCACTTACACCCAAATAGCGTTCAGGCTGTCTCACAACCCTCTCACTTCGTCTAGGTGGTAGTGTATCCTGACTAGGAATTATCTGACTTTCAGATATTAATGGATTAACAACTCTAGTTGACTAAGTACTGGTCTTGTTGGGGTTTTTTCCCTAAAGCTTGTAATATGTAAATGTAATTTGAACATAAATAAAAGAAGTAGTATATTCATTCATTTTGTGTCATACTTTATATAACATGTGCACTTAACATCCAAAATTGCCGGATGTAATTTCGAACTGAGTATATGAGTGTCATATATAGATGGATTCAGTTTGAAACGAGCAATTTAAAGAGTCCGTAGATAGCAAATAAAGCTGGGTACTTTATTTGTGGTTAGTCTACAGCTGCGGTCCATTTCGTAGTGTACGGTGATCCTATCCTGGATCATTCATATGTAGATATGAGATTGGAGGCACCTTGTATGATGTGATCATATAGGACTGGGCCATGATCTATATGAATCTCTCACTAAGATCCGTTTAACGATGAGATTCACATATATCAACTTATGATGGCTATATGTGGGAGATCTTAATCCTGAGTGTCTTATCGACTCCTTCAGGTTAGATCGTGGTCTTTGATATACCATGGGTGAGGTCGGAGTGGCATTCCCGATCAATATACTCCGTATGTTGGGATCGCGGTTTGGCTTGTGGCTGGGAAGGTTTGTAAACAATAGTGGAATCCACTTCTTCTTGTGAGAAGTAGATGGTAGTTCCCTTAAGGGTTGATTTGGGGCTTGAACAATATGAGCGCTCTCCTAATTCCGTAAGGAATGTAGGATTTATTGTTCATTAGAGAATCAATGGTACTTAATGGAAAGATATGATTAGAGGGGTATAACGGACATTATGACCCAGCTCTAATTATGAACTACTTGTGGAGGATTATACCATATGTAATAGCTATATCGATGGACACCGAGAGTTATTGGTTTGTGTAAAAACGTCTACAGTTGAGAGAGTGCAGCTTCGGGTTTTTAGTGGAATAACACCGAAGTTAATAATCATGAAATATTAATTAAAGAGTTTAATTAATAATTTCTAAGGATTATTGGAGCTCAAAATACTGTGGGTCCATTAGGTCCCCTTGCTAGCCCGATCGATTTAGGTAACAAGGGTCACAGTTAATTAATTGGATTGTCCAATTAATTGTGTTACGAAAGTGACACGTATTTATTCGGGAATTAATTGAATAATGGGATTATTTAATTAATGAATAATGATGATTAAATAAATTAAATAATAAGATTATTTAATTATGTTGTTAATCACTAAATGGAGGGTGTTAGTTGATATTTGATTTTGAATAAAATAAGATAATATGATTATTTTATTTTATTAAATTAAATATTTGAATTTGAATTTAAAATGTTTGAATTCAAAAATAAATATTTAATTAATTTTAAAAGGATATGAGATATTTGTTTTGAAAAGTTTTAAAAATCAAATAAGATTTTGGTTTGTTTTTGAATATATATGAGATATATATTTTTAATTAAAAAATAATAATAACCGAATGTCGGTTTATATATATGAGATATATATTTTTTTTAATTAACAAAAGGAGAGTGAACCAAATTATCAAAGAAAACTAACAAAGCAAAAACTAGATGAAAGTCATCGTGAATGAGAAACATACACAGCAAACAGCAAAAGCAAACAAAAGAGAATAAGTTAGGGTGTGGTGAGACCACAAAATACTGCACTTCTAGAGTTTGTTTTTTTCTGTGTGTATTCTTCTCTTCTTCCTCCATACAGGTTCTGAATATCGTGACGCGCCCACACGCTGTTACCAGTTCCGGGAGATAGCGAGGAAGATCACGTGGTTCAAATCAGGAGCAGTTCGTATCAAAGTGAAGGAGCCTCCTACGTAGGTATGAAAAATCTTCACTTTAATATTGCATTTGATTATTACTGTACAAATGGGTTAATTTAATGATTGCATTAAAAATTTTAAAACCTTCCGCTGCGCAATCTGTAACCCTAGGTTCCAACAGGTCTCACCAGGCTCCAACTCATTTAATACAGTTTTAGAATAAAGTTTATGATCACTTATATAGTTATCCTCAAGAAACGTTGCATTTGTCGATACAAATACTTTGTTATCTTCAGGACTATAGAAGTATCCACCTCTGGTCTCCTTGGAGTATCCTACAAACATGCAGACCACAGACTTGGGATCTAGCTTTCCAGTTCTGTTCTTCAGCACGTGTGCTGGACACCCCCATATGCGAAAATGTCGTAAACTAGCTTTATGACCATTCCACAACTCTAAGGGAGTTTCAGGAACAGATTTGGATGGCACTACATTCAAAATGTATGCCGCTGTTTGTAACGCATATCCCCAAAAAGGAATTTGGTAATGATGAGAAACTAATCATAGATCTCACAATTTCCATTAGGGTTCTATTTCTCCTCTCCGCGACACCATTCTGGTGAGGTATACCAGGGGCTGTGAGTTGGGACACTATCCCATACTCGACCATAAAGTCTTTAAACTCTTGGTCAAGGTACTCACCACCACGATCTGATCATAGAGACTTGATAGTCTTTCCTAACTGGTTCTCAACTTCAGCTCGGAATTCTTTGAACTTTTCAAATGTTTCCGACTTCCGTTACATTAGGTAGACACATCCGTATCTCGAGTAGTCATCTATAAAGGTGACATAATACTCATAACCACCCCTTGCTTTAACATTCATTGGTCCACAGACGTCTGAATGTATAAGCTCTAGTGGTTGTTTAGCTCTAAGCCCTTTACCAGTAAAAGGTCTCTTAGTCATCTTACCTTCTAGACAAGATTCACAGACAGGTAAGGTGCCAACCTTTAACTCATTTAAAGATCCGCTTTTTACTAGTCTGTTTATCCGGTCAAGGTTAATATGTCCAAGCCTTAGATGTCAGAGATACGTTTCGTTTTCTGGAGAAATCTTATGTCGTTTAGTTTTTGGTTTTTCAACTTTAAACATTTCGGTGTTGAGTAGTGTTGTATGCATTAACGGTCTTAACACATACAAATTGTTTTCATTAATTCCTGAACAAATATTCAGACCATTCTTTGCAACAATAACTGATTTATTATCAAAAGAAACATAATATAATTGTTCTAACAACTTAGAAATGGAAATTAAATTTCGTGTAAATCCAGGAATAAAAAATACATTGTCCAACAAAATAAAATTATTATTACAAAAACGCAATCTAATTTCGCCCACTGCTCGTGCCGACACGACATCCCCTGACCCCACTCGCATCGAGAAGGCTCCCTCCTCAAGCTGTGTCCAAGAATCAGTCCACTTTCACTTTCTTCTTCTTGGCTACCTCCTCCAGATACTGAGGACAATTCCTCTTCCAGTGTCCGACCTTGTCGCAATGGAAACATTTTCCTTTGCTCTTGTTGATGGAGGCACCTTTCTTTTTGCTTTGGGCTTTCTTGGGTTTAGGCTTACCCATCGCCTTCCCAGCAGACCTCTTCCTCTTGTTATTATTGGAGGAAGATGGTTCGGCAACATTTGCCTCACCGGTCTTACTTTTGCAGTCCTTGGTAATGGACTCAAAAGTAGTGAGCTCATTGAGCAACTGTGTGAGACTAAACCTTAACTTGTTCATCCCGTAGTTGTTCTTAAACTGGTCGAAACTCTTCGGAAGAGTCATCAGTATGATGCTCACTTGACTGGGTTCATCAATGGCCCCGCCATTGACTTCTGCCGTGTTGAAGTAGGACATCATGCTCAGGACATGTTCCCGAACTGATGTACCTTCCTTCATGCGAGCGAACATAGCGAAACGAACAGCTTCGTGTCGCTTTTGCTCGGAGGGCTGCCCGAACATAGCTTGCAATGACTCCATAATTCGAATGCTGTAGTCATTGCTTCGTGCTTTGTGACAAGCACGTCTGTCATATAAGCTAACAGATATGTTCGGGCCTTCTCATCAGATGAGACCCATCGCTGGTATGCCTCACGAACAATTCGTGTGGCATTGGCAGTAGGCACCGGAGGACATTCCTCCTTAAGCACAAACTTGAGGTCTTTGGTGACCAGTATTGCATTAATGTTAAGTTTCCATTTTGTGTAGTTATCAATTTATCGTTTACAAGTATTTGTAATAGTGCAGATGACATGGCTGAAAAACATAAATTAAAGATTCATTCAATCATACATTCTAAACATGTGCTAATGTTCGGCATAAAATTAAACATGATGCATGAAAATGTTTAATGATACAACCCCAAAAACAATGTTACTATGCCACGACAATCCAACATACCATAAGCAAGTGCCGCCTTAGGGTCGGTCAAATTCTTGCATGTTGGATCGAGACCTTCTCAGTCAAAGGATATACCAGAATAACTCTTATGCCAATATCATTCAACCATCGTTTATTAGGTCAGGTTTTTAATTAACCAATTTAATTAAAACCTTGTGAGTGTAACCCATCATTTCAGATCTCAAGAGCTTAACTCGAGAATTGCCGCTTTAGGGTCGGTCAATCCCGAAATCCCCTCCGAAATCCTATCTGTTAGGAAGTCAACCTTGGTATTGATTCTTATGGAAACCCTCCTTAGGGAGGACAAAAACAAAGCCGTCACGAGGCCCCACTCGAATCTCACGGTGTTGAACTAATGATGGAGACCGCGGGATATAATGTCATAAATCCCTCTCCCACTCACAATTTTTTATTAAGGGTTTTCTATTAATATTAATGCACCTAGATTAAACTAGATTAAACGGCTAATTTTAATCTAAGCGTCAAGTGCATTAATCACAAATTATTAGAATCCTATTCCAATAACTAATAAACTAAATTGATTTTTAACACTTAAAAAAATATAGTTCATTAGTGATAATTCAAATCTATGTAAACTGTTTACTAAGACTAGAATTATTATTAAATGTGTATTTACCAAGTTTTAACTATTAAAACTAAACACATTATTTAGGTCCAATTATTATTAGGAGCTTAATCAAATTAATCCTAATATATATATTAAGGACCCTACTAATCTAAGTATTTAAACTCTTTAATAAAAAGATTAGTAATTAATGAGATTTACCAAGTTTTTACTCCTAAAAACTAATCCCATTAAAAAATAGCCAATTATGTGAATAACCCATTTTAATCAAATTAAAAAAAAAACTAAACACATAATATAGATGGCTATAATGCATGTATGATATATCAACATATATATATGTGTGGGCACAACTAATTTAAATGACATGTATATGCATGGCAATGCTTAATCATCAAATAATTAAAACATACATGAGTTGACCGAGTGTTGTGGATTATTTAACCTAAAAATTGGAATCTAATTACAAAAAATATTTCCAAGGCATCCCTTGGTCTTCTTGTAATTTCCAAGACTTCCAATCTCTTTAGGTCATGTGCACTGGTAGCATCGCTGGTACGCATCACTGGTCAACATGCGCTGGTCTGCATGCTCGCAGGTGGTAGGTGCGCGCTGGAAGGATTGCGCGCTGGTAGGCGCGCGCTGGTGGGCATCGCTGGTGGCATGCCCTGGTCATGCGCTCGCTGGTGGCAGGCATCGCTGGTGGCATGCTCTGGTGTGCATGCGCGCAGGCATGTTGAACTACCAGGTGCGATTACACACATTTTTAATTTTTTTTAAAATACAACAGTAAAATAATAAAAAAAAATATAACAACATTATACAACCCAGAAACACTCTAAATCCACAACACCATAAAAAATTACAATCAACCATGTTTTTTTAAATTAAACAATTTAATTAAAAAAACATCAGACACTCATCAAAAAAAAAATGTGCCTACACATTCATACATATCAGGAGTAATCGAATTCGATTATACTGTACAAAAATTGGCTCTGATACCAATTGTTGGAACCTAGGGTTACAGATTGTGCAGCGGAAGGTTTTTAAAATTTTTATGCAATCATTAAACTAACCCATTTGTACAGTAATAATCAAATGCAATAATAAAGTGATGAAACATTTTCATACCTACGTAGGAGGCTCCTTCACTTTGATACGAACTGCTCCTGATTTGAACCACGTGATCTTCCCCGCTATCTCCCGGAACTGGTAACAGCGTGTGGGCGCGTCACCATATTCAGGACTTGTATGGAGGAAGATGAGAAAAACACACACACAAAAACAAACCCTAGAAGTGCAGCACTTGTTGTTCTCACCACACCCTAATAATTTATTTTTTTGCCTTTTGTTTTCTGTTTGTTTGCTGTGTATGTTGTGATCACGATCACTTTTTTCTTTTTCTCCTCACTTTCAAAGTAATCTAATTACTTTTATTTGCCGTGTCATGTTTTCATTCATTCTGTACACTTGCTTTTTAATTAAATATATATCTCATATATCTCTAAAAAAAACAAACCGAAAATCTTTTTTTTTTATTTTTAAAACTTTACAAAGATATCTCATATCTATATTTTTTTTAAATTAATTAAATATTTATTTTTGAATTCAAACATTTTAAATTCAATTTCAAATATTTAATTATAAAATAAAATAATCATATTATCTTATTTTATCCAAAATCAAATATCAACTAACACCCTCCATTTAGTGATTAACAACATAATTAAATAATCTTATTATTTAATTTATTTAATCACCATTATACATTAATTAAATAATCCCATTATTCAATTAATTCCCGAATAAATACGTGTCACTTTCGTAACACAATTAATTGGAAAATCCAATTAATTAACCGTGACCATTGTTACCTAAATCGATCAGGCTAGCAAGGGGACCTAATGGACCCACAGTATTTTGAGCTCCAATAATCCTTAGAAATTATTAATTAAACTCTTTAATTAATATTTCATGAATATTAACTTCGGTGTTATTCCACTAAAAACCCGAAGCTACACTCTCTCAACTGTAGACGTTTTTACACAAACCAATAACTCTCGGTGTCCATCGATATAGCTATTACATATGGTATAATCCTCCACAAGTAGTTCATAATTAGAGCTTGGTCATAATGTCCGTTATACCCCTCTAATCATATCTTTCCATTAAGTACCATTGATTCTCTAATGAACAATAAATCCTACATTCCTTACGGAATTAGGAGAGCACTCATATTGTTCAAGCCCCGAATCAACCCTTAAGGGAACTACCATCCACTTCTCACAAGAAGGAGTTGATTCCACTATTGTGTACAAACCTTCCCAGCCACAAGTCAAACCACGATCCCAACATACGGAGTATATTGATTGGGAATGCAACTCCGACCTCACCCATGG
Source organism: Dipteronia sinensis (assembly GCA_033220585.1). Lineage (NCBI taxonomy): Eukaryota > Viridiplantae > Streptophyta > Magnoliopsida > Sapindales > Sapindaceae > Dipteronia > Dipteronia sinensis. Next base: position 32,539,182 of record CM065637.1, read on the forward strand.
TATATCAAAGACCACGATCTAACCTGAAGGAGTCGATAAGACACTCAGGATTAAGATCCACCCACATATAGCCATCATTAGTTGATATATATGAATCTCATCGTTAAATGGATCTTAGTGAGAGATTCATATAGATCATGGCCCAGTCCTATATGATCACATCATACAAGGTGCCTCCATTCTTATATCTACATATGAATGATCCAGGATAGGATCACCATACACTACGAAATGGACCGCAGCTGTAGATTAACCACAAATAAAGTACCCAGCTTTATTTGCTATCTACGGACTCTTTAGATTGCTCGTTTCAAATTGAATCCATCTATATATGACACTCATATACTCAATTCGAAATTACATCCGGCAATTTTGGATGTTAAGTGCACATGTTATATAAAGTATGACACAAAATGAATGAATATACTATTTATTTTATTTATGTTCAAATTATATTTACATATTACAAGCTTTAAGGCAAAAACCCCAACAGGCCCTAGGTCTGCGATATCGTGGTACCTCATCCGTCACGTGTCAGCATGGATGCTCGCCGTGGTACCTATTCTTCCTGGTTGAATGTCTCTGGTGCTTCATCTAGGTAGGTTGGTAGTTGAGGTTCTTGTCTTTGCCAGGTATTGATTTCCTCTAGGTTGTGGTATCGGTCCCGCTAGGTACCTGGGAGCTGGGATTCGTCCCTACCAGGTAGATACTTGGTAGAAAATTCTCCTTACGACCCTTGCCAAAAAAACCTTGTTGACAATGTAAATAATGATAAATTATAAATAAAAGAAGTAAATTTTTCATTCTATTTATATGTCTCATACTTTTATATCATATGTGCTAAACATCCAAGATTGCCGTATGTAATCTCGAACTGAGTATATAAATGTCATATATAGAGGCATTCAGTTTGAGACTTGCAATCTAAAGAGTCCATAAAGAGCAAATAAAGTTGGGAAGAAAAGGGGTAAACTCGTTACACCCCCCTTAACGTATCTCGAGAAACTATCTATCTCGCCATCCGCGACAAGGGACTACTAAGGAAGCCCGACCCCATAAAGGAACCAGCGGATCAGCGGAATCGTTATAAGTATTGCGATTTCCATGAGGATGTGTGTCATAATACCTCAGAATGCTACAATTTGCGTAACCAAATTGAGGCATTAGTAAGAGGAGGATGCCTGGTAGAATTCCTCCAACAGGTGCGAGATAACTTTCACAATGGAAAGGAGGTACAAGCAGAAATTAGAGCAACGGAGGAGGGGAGGAAAGCAAAAGGAAAGGATCTGATGGAGCAAATCCACGTAGTCAACACCATCAGCGGAGGTCCCACCCTGGCGGGAACCTCCAACAATTCCTGAAATAACCACGCCAGGAAAGTGCCCAGGATAGATGCGGGCCAAGATGTCTTCAAGGTTACTAGAGAATCGCCTAAATCTCCTTATTCAGCACAGATCTTCTTTACAGAAGAGGATGTGTACAACACTATGCAGCCCCATGATGACCCCATGGTCATCACTATGCAAATTGCCAACAATTTGGTCCATCGTGTCCTAGTTGACATTGGTAGCAGCGTCGACATTCTCTTCAAGGGTGCTTTCGAGTAGTTCAATTTAAAGAATCCTTGTACAACAGTTGCACTACCCTACTGTATGGATTCACTAGGGACTCAATAATTCCCACCTGGTCCATGATTCTACCAGTGATAGTTGAGACAGCCTAGATCCAGCAAAATCTCATGACATATTTCGTCGTGGTAGACACCCCATCCGTCTACAACGCCATCCACGGGAGACCTTACTTGTTTGCTCTCAAGGGTGTTCTATCAATCTACCACAATGTCTTGAAATTCCCAGTAGGAAACTAAGTAGGCGAGGTACGGGGAGACCAGCAGGCAGCACGCAAGTGTTACGCAGTGTTTGCTAACCCCGCAGCGCTTGCCAAGCAGTGTGCACAGGTAAGTATCGTGCAAGATCAGACCTTACCAGAGGAGGATTTTGAAGATGAAATGGGTATAGTTGAATTTGAGGTAGGGGTTCTAGAGAAAGAAGACATGAAAAAAGAAGATAGAGGATGGACCAGTGGCCGTCCTATAGATGAATTGGAAGAAATACCTATCAGGAAGGATAACCCCTCCAAGACAGACAAGATAGGTTTGAAGCTAGAGGAGGGAGTGAATGAGGGTCTAGTGAAACTCTTACAAGAATACGGCGATATCTTCGCCTGAAGTCATGAAGAGATGCCGGGGATACCAGTTACCTTTGGCAGCTCACAGATTGGCTGTAGATCTTACCTTCAGACCGGTTAAACAGAAGATGATGCATTTGAACACAATAAGGAATGCCGTAGTACAAGAAAAGGTAAACAAACTACTAAAGGCATAGTTAATCAGGGAATCTCGGTACCCTGAATGGATTGCCAACGTAGTCATAGTGACCAAAGCAAACAGAAAATTGCGCATATACGTTGATTACACTGATCTCAACTGTGCCTGCCCGAAGGACAGCTTCCCGCTACCGAAAATCGACCAGCAGGTAGATTCGACCGCGGATAATAAGCTCCTAAGCTTTATGGACGCCTTCTCGGGGTACAACCAGATTATGATGCACCCCCGCTGATTAGGATAAAACCAGTTTCATAACCGGACATGGCCTATATTGTTACAAGGTCATGCCCTTCGGACTCAAGAACATAAGGGCTACCTATCAGCGTCTGGTCAACCGTTTATTCAAAGATCTGATAGGAAAGTCAATGGAGGTATACATCGATGACATGAAGTCCCAGGTAGCCGAGCAGCACCATGACCACCTCCGTCACACTTTTCAGATGGTCAGAGAAAATTAGATACGGTTAAACCCTGCTAAGTGTGCCTTCGGGGTTGCAACTGGGAAATTCCTCAGGTTTATGGTCCATGAAAGAGGGATCGAAGCAAACCCGGAGAAGATCAAAGCCATCTTGGACCTTGAATCGCCTACCTCGCTCAAGCAGGTGCAGAGCCTGATCTGACGGATAGCAGCCTTGAACCACTTCATATCACGATCGATTGATAAGTGCTTTCCCTTCTTCAAAGCCATCAAACAAGGGAAGAATATGAAGTGGGACCAAAATAGTGAGTTAGCTTTCCAATCACTGAAGAGGTATCTTCCTAGCCCACCATTCCAGGAGAAGAACTACAGTTATACCTGCTGTATCCGAGCCAGTCGTTAGCGGAGCCTTGATAAAAGAATATGGAGACAGGATTCAGCAGGATGTCTATTATGTAAGCCGTGCTCTTACCAAGTCAGAAAAGAATTACACTCTCCTAGAGAAGCTCGCCTTCGCATTAGTAATTGCTGCCAGGAAGCTCCGCCCTTATTTCCTAGCTCACACCATCGCAGTGGTCACTTATCAACCTCTGCATCAATTTCTCCAAAGGCCAGACGTATCATGAAGACTTTTACTGTGGGCCCTCTAGCTCACCCAGTTCGATATCAAGTATAAAGCCAGGATTACCATTAAGGCCTAAGCTTTGGTAGACTTCATGGGGGAATTCAGTGCAATGCCTGATCGTGATGCTACCCCGAACTCGGATCAAGCTCCTCAGAAAGAATAAGAGTTTGTAGATTGGTCCACCAATCGAGAAACCTGGATCATATACACTGATGAGGCATCCAGTCAAGCAGGAAGCGGGGGTGGAATCATCCTAACCGATCCAGAAAAAGCCGAATGCTGTCACTGTTTCAGATTCGAATTTAACACCACCAACAACGAGGCTGAGTACGAAGCTCTGTTAGCAGGAATGAGAACAGCAGCAGAATTGGGAGCTGGTTACCTCCATGTCAAGAGTGATTCACAGCTGGTAGTTAACCAAGGAACGGGTGTATACCAAGCCAAAGGAGATAACATGGCAGCTTACCTCAAAAAAGTCCAAGAACTTGCATCCCGCTTCAAGGGGTTCAAGATCAAGCAGATACCTAGGTAGCAGAATCATCGGGCCGATGTCCTAGCCAAGATAGTTACAAATGGAAGGAATAGAAGTTAACCATGTGGATCGACTTCCATGCTGGATGGATCCTATCGTAGATTACCTTCAAGAAGAAAAGCTCTCTGAAGATCTTAATCAAGCTCGCAAGATCAAGAGGACCGAAGTCCGGTAATGCCTAGTGGAGAGGCACCTTTACCGAAGAGGAAGATCTCTCCCCTTACTCAGATGTCTACATCCCGATGATGCAAACTGGGCACTCAAAGAAGTACACTCAGGGAACTGCAGGAATCATACCGGAGGAGAGGCGCTAGCTTACCAGGTGTTGCGCATGGGATATTACTGGCCAACCTTGCACCACGTTGCGAGGAAGTTTGTGTAGTCATGCACCATTTACCTCCAGAATGACTGTCTTCTATTAGCTCTCCATATCCATTTGCCTACTAGAGAGTAGACTTAATTGGACCTATCCCGATCGCGCCTGGTCAACAGAAGCACGCAATTGTGGCCATTGATTATTTTACCATGTGGGTGGAAGCATAGCCCTTTTCCAAGATCATAGAGGCATACAAAACAAAATTCATCAAAAAGAATATGGTCTGCCTGTTCGGTACCCCGATGGTCATTATTACAGATTTAGGCAAACAGTTTGACAATGCTAGATTCTGGGATTTTTATGAGAACTTAGGAATCGAACATCCCTTTGCATCTGTGGCACATCCTCAAACAAACGACCTGGTAGAGGCCACAAACAAGACTATCAAGAGACTCCTGAAGAGGAAGCTCCAACAAAAGAAGGGTAGGTGGGCAGATGAACTCCTGGATATGCTATGGGCCTACCGCACCACCAAAAGGACTGCCACTGGAGAAACACCCTACTCACAAGCTTTCGGGGTAGACACTATCCTCCCCATCGAGCATAAGCTCACCTCTTTTTGGGTTCATCACTTCGACCCAGAAGAAACCCAGGACAAGCTATGAACCAACTTAAACCTCCTAGAGGAAAAACAGGATATGGTAGCAGAAAAGGTAGTAGTCTATCAAAGCCGGATTGCCCGGTACTTCAAAAGGAAAGTCAAGAACCGACGCTTCAAGGAAGGGGACTTGGTTCTCCGAAAGGCAACCCAGCCTACCCTCATTCATATTCCTTTGTCTCGTTCTTGTGTGTATTTTCTATATATTTTATGTCTAATAGGCTCGTTTGTGCTACTTGCAGGCAATAGATGTAATTCTGGTGTTAGAAGCTAATTGCAGTGGTTCTGACAGAAAAGGGGCAAAAGGAAAGACAAAGGATCATAAAGCAGCTCTACAATACGGGTCAAGTGCGGGTCGTAACCGCACTCCAACCACACTCCTTCCTACAACCAGGACTGTATCATGAAGGAAAGATAAAGTGCTGGTAAAGTGCGGGTCATCCAACCGCACTCCACCCGCACTATTGCTCAAGACAGAGGAGCTGATTCGTACCTGACAGATAAAGTGCGGGTCAAGTGCGGGTCAAGTGCGGGTCAAGTGCGGGTCAAGACAGAGTTGGATTCATTAAAGTGCGGGTCATCCACCCGCACTCCACCCGCACTCCACCCGCACTATTGCTCAAAACAGCTCCACCTGACACTAAAGTACGGGTAAAGTGCGGGTAATCCAACCGCACTCCACCCGTACTGTTGCCCAGATCAGAGAACTGAAGATGAAGAAAACCCATATAGTACGGGTACAGTGCGGGTAATCCAACCGCACTCCACCCGCACTCTGCGCGCGACAGTTTCTGCTTTCAAGCTTAAGTGACCTATTTTTCCATCCTCTATAAATAGAAAAGGATAAGAACTAACCAAATCATCACCATACCTCCCAACACTTGTAATATAAGCTAGGAACACATCTCCCTATCATCCAAACCATCTCTACTCAATCAAAGGCAACTAAGAGACTTGGATTCAAGCTTCAAGGAAGGAGATCAATCTTCAAGGGTTCTCTCTACACTCTCTCTTAGTTTATTTGTTTGTAATAGAACATGAGTAGCTAAAATACCCCACTATGGGGTTGATGTTATTTGTTTGATGGATATTGGGCTTTGTAAATAAACTCTATGTGTTATATTTATTCTATCTCTATGTTTTATTCCATTGCTTTAATTGATTTCCATTATTGATTTGCTTGGATACATCCTCTTTGCATGATTGATTTGGATTGCTTGAGTAGGCAATTAGGTTGTCTAATGCTCAATTGAATGGAAGGATTTCTGGAAATCCAGCTCTACAACCATTCCCTTAATCTAATCTTGAATTAGTGGCTTTCACTATACATCCTAGGTTAGCCACTTGTGAGAGAATTAGAAGCCTCCACTATACACCCTAGGTTGGCTACTTTAGTGATTCTACGAGAACTAACCTTCGAGTAGAATTCGGTTGATAACCTAAAGCCTCATCCAATCTCAAACGGGTGACCTTCACTATACATCCTAGGTCAGCCACTTATAAGGGAATTGGAAGCCATCACTATACATCCTAGGATGGCTACATTAGTAATAGGTTGAGCCATAGCTAGATAGATAAGCATTCATGGAACAAGTCCCAATTGAGTAACTAGCCACTGTTGGTTGCTTAGGAGTGATTAATCTCTAGTAGGAGGTCTTCGCTATACACCCTAGGTTGACCTCTTGCTATAGATATATACCAACACTATACACCCTAGGTTGGTTACATTTGTCAAAACGTGCTTAATTGAGAGTTTGTTACAATTGCCCCAATATACACTTACGAGTCCATCAACTCCATAGTTCCATCATCATTCATTCATCACTCCATTGTCATCCCATTTTATTTGCTTTCATAGTTTAGTTTATATAGTATCTTCATTCACCATCACTTTACTTTTATGCATACTAGTTATATTAATCCTAATCTTATCACCGCTACCCCGATCGCAGTGGACGACACCCGTGCTTGCCGCTTTGCTTGTATTTATACTTGTGAACGCATCGCATAGGTTTTATAAATTGTTTTGACGGACGGTTTTTTGACGGCAAAAACCTTCTTATCAAATGATGCCGCTGCCGGGGATCGGTTTGCGTAGTAGTGATTAGATTAGTTTTAATACTATTAGTTTATTAGCTGTTTTTAGTTTTGTTAGTTTCTTTTTATTTCTTTGGTAGTTTTTTATTTTTGTTCATTTCAGGACTCTATGGATTCCTTTTGGCCAATTTCAGGGTCAAGCTACGAGCCTAACGAGAATACCTACATCTCATCATTCCAGTCAAATTCCGTTGAAGATCAACTATGAAATTTCATGAAGAATCATGTGCGGGAGACTGAGCAGATGATAGCTTCTCAACAGGAGACTCAAGCCTTCATAGAAGAGAAAACCACCCAAATGCTCGAATCCGCCCAGCAGTCCACCCCGGTAAATCAGAGTTGTTTCCAACTTAAAGCAACCAAGTCGGTGGATTCCTCCAATTTCTTAAAAGAAGACATGTATAAGCTCCGAATAGAATTTGAAGTGGAGCGAAGCAAGAGAATGGACGAGATGGACAGGATGATCAAGATGAACCAGCAGCTTATGAGCGTGAGCACAGAGCTAGTGTTGGAAAGGGGTGTGTTGAAGGAAGAGAATGAAGCACTTCAAGAGAGAGAAGCCTTGGGAATGGAAAAGGCGAGTAATCTCCAAGAGTTGAACAAGAAACTATTATTTGAAGTGAAGATGCTCAAGGTTGAGAATGGTACTCTCAAGAAGATAAATGGTGAAGTCTCCGACAAGAACAAAGAATTGGAGGAACGACTTGAGAGATTTGAAGCCGAGAAGAGTACCGCATCGAAGGATTTGGAGAACTTAGTGAGGCTATCAAAAGAGTTTGAAGATGAGATAGCTCACAAGTCAATGAAGATGCAAATAGAGGTTGATCAAAAAGCCAATGCCTTAGAGGAAGCAAAGGTAGCACTAAGCAAAAAGGAGGAGGAGGTCAAGGCGTTACAAGTAAAACAAATCAAACGTCCTCAAGACCACGCATCAAAGGGGAGTTCCTCTAACTCTAATGTCTTTTGCTATGCATGTTCTAGGATAGAGCATTTTAAGGCTAAATATTACAAGCCAAATCAACATAGGAAAACCAGAGGTCCTAGGAATAGGTGGAGTCCACCTAGGGTCAAGCAAATATGGTAAGGAAAGACCAAGTGCACTTATATAGAAACATGAAAAAGGAAAAGATAATGAAGTCACCTAAATTTATTTGGGTAGTGAAAAATATAGAATTTCCTAACTTAGTCAAACCACCCTTAGAGGACCCTAGCCTCTCCATGAATGCATCCCATTGAATAACTTTGATGCATGTAGTTAGTTTTATGTTTTAGGTTGTTTAAATTCAATAAATGGTGATGTAGGGATAGTTTGTTTGAATGCTATATTTTGTGGATATTTGCACATTGAATTTATTGATTATATTTGTGGATGAAAGAGCAGGAGGCTCTTGTGCAAGTATGAATGCATGTGCTTTATATTGTTTAATTCGGTTTGCGGGTTCATGCCCCATTCCGTCAATTTTGATAAAATGCATGATGTTAAGCTTGACGTGTGCTCCAATGATATATTGCATGAATTGCCTTTATTTTGTGAGCCTTGTTTGAGTCATTTTTATTTTGTTGGGGCATTGATTGTGTTTGATTAGTGCCTAGGTTTGTTTGAGTCATGTTAGGTGCGTGCCGCTAGGCCAGATTCTCTTGTCTTCAACATTGAGGACAATGTTGGGTTTTGGTTTGGGGGTGTTGACGCCTTTTTGAGTCGTCTTTTATGTCTTGAGTCATTTTTGTGTCTTATTTTCAAAAAAGTTGCTGCTTAGCCATAATTTTGAGCTTATTTAGCTTGGTGAGATACCAGGAGCATAGTGTTTGTGGCGAATGTGTGTATGCTTTGTGTGCTTATTCAATAACTCTTAGTCACTTTAGGGGTCTCACTTGCACTTCATGGCTAGTCTCATCTTCTAGTGTCCAAGTTTAGGGAACTCGATGATCAAGCGCCTTGTTCTAATAGTGGAGATTTCCCTTGTGAGATCACAAACACAAGCCAAAAGAGTGTATATTTAAGGGAAAATGTTTTTCAAATCTGTAAACACTATTCAAACACCATGCATAGTCTCACTACATCAAAAATCATCATTTGTCATTGAACATGCATCATATATGTGGACTGCTTGACGGAAACTTTTATTCCCTTGGTAGATTGATCCTTTGAAGTGATATTATGCAATGTGTGTTTTAGCCACTCAAAAAGAAAGCCTAAATACTTCCCATTCCTGTAATATGTGTGCTCCCAAACCAATTTTGAAGCCAGACACATGTAGACTTTTCCATTCTACACCCACGTTATCCATAACCCAAGCAACCTAAACACTTAGCCAACCCTCTCTTAATTGATCTTGTTGAGGCTTAGGAATGTAAAGTTGTGCTTTAATTTGATAAATGGTGTGTACCTAGGCAAGAGTAATGAGTTGTGAAAATGTGCATAGTAAAAAGGCATGAAAAGAAAAGAAAAGAAAAGAAAAGAAGCAAAAAGTAACAAAAGAAAAATATGCTTCAAATGCCTTGTGTAAATTGTAAATGCTACTCAAATGGGTAACATGAGTAGTTAAAGATTGCACGTAGAGTCTAATTGTATGCCTAGACACGCCATATTGTATTTGGAAGTGGAGTTGCAGGAGAAATTAAATGCTTAAGTGTAGAATGTATTGCCTTAACTTGGTTGATTAGTGCTTGTGCCTAAATTTCTCATTCTTCTAATCACCATTCACCGTGGCCACGTTACAACCAAAAGGAAAAGACCTAGTTGATCTTAGGGGATGTCTAGATTGGGAATATTAGTTAATGAATGCTCTTTCCACGTTCATGACACGTGATTCTTTCATGAGACTCACTCACTGAAAACAGCGTTTATTCTACACTAAATGTATGCAACTAAGTTGATTCAGTTACATAAATTCATTGGCATACATGTTGCATGAGTGTGAACCTAGGTTCTGAGAGGAAAGATAAGAGAGAATCCATGTGAGAACCTAGCGTCGAAGTGAATTATGCTCAAGGTGTGAGAGTGAGTAGTTTCTGAGGCGAGGGCATTTAAGTGTGGGATTCGTGTTGTACTAGTTTCCCTTGGGGTGCCTTCGAGTTGTTTAGAACATTTTGCATATGCTCATTCCTCACTCCCATTTGCTTTTGCGTATCTCTCTGCCATTTGGTTATGCAGCAAGTTTTTCTTTGTGTCTAGGAAAGTTCTTAGTTCGAGTCATTTTTAGTTTGTGTCTTATTTGTTTTATATTATGTTTGCTCGAGGACGAGCAAAGGTTTGGTTTGGGGGTGTTTGATCGTGCCTAAATTGTTGTATATTTCAACCCTCATTCCTATTCCTTTGTCTCGTTCTTGTGTGTATTTTCTATATATTTTATGTCTAATAGGCTCGTTTGTGCTACTTGCAGGCAATAGATGTAATTCTGGTGTTAGAAGCTAATTGCAGTGGTTCTGGCAGAAAAGGGGCAAAAGGAAAGACAAAGGATCATAAAGCAGCTCTACAGTGCGGGTCAAGTGCGGGTGGCAACCGCACTCCAACCGCACTCCTTCCCACAGCCGGGACTGAATCATGAAGGAAAGATAAAGTGCGGGTAAAGTGCGGGTCATCCAACCGCACTCCACCCACACTATTGCAAGACAGATGAGCTGATTCGTACCTGACAGATAAAGTGCAGGTCCAGTGCGAGTCAAGTGCGGGTCAAGTGCGGGTCAAGACAGAGTTGGATTCATTAAAGTGCGGGTCATCCACCCGCACTCCACCCGCACTATTGCTCAAAAGAGTTCCACCTGACACTAAAGTGCGGGTAAAGTGCGGGTAATCCAACCGCACTCCACCCGCACTGTTGCCCAGATCAGAGAACTGAAGATGAAGAAAACCCATATAGTACGGGTACAGTGCGGGTAATCCAACCGCACTCCACCCGCACTCTGCGCGCGACAATTTCTGCTTTCAAGCTTAAGTGACCTATTTTTCCATCCTGTATAAATAGAAAAGGATGGGAACGAACCAAATCATCACCATACCTCCCAACACTTGTAATATAAGATAGGAACACATCTCCCTATCATCCAAACCATCTCTACTCAATCAAAGGCAACTAAGAGACTTGGATTCAAGCTTCAAGGAAGGAGATCAATCTTCAAGGGTTCTCTCTACACTCTCTCTTAGTTTATTTGTTTGTAATAGAACATGAGTAGCTAAAATACCCCACTATGGAGTTGATGTTATTTGTTTGATGGATATTGGGCTTTGTAAATAAACTCTATGTGTTATATTTATTATATCTCTATGTTTTATTCCATTGCTTTAATTGATTTCCATTATTGATTTGCTTGGATACATCCTCTTTGCATGATTGATTTAGATTACTTAAGTAGGCAATTAGGTTGTCTAATGCTCAATTGAATGGAAGGATTTCCGGAAATCCGGCTCTACAACCATGCTCTTAATCCAATCTTGAATTAGTGGCTTTCACTATACATCCTAGGTTAGCCACTTGTGAGAGAATTAGAAGCCTCCACTATACACCCTAGGTTGGCTACTTTAGTGATTCTACGAGAACTAACCTTCGAGTAGAATTCGGTTGATAACCTAAAGCCTCATCCAATCTCAAACGGGTGACTTTCACTATACATCCTAGGTCGGCCACTTGTGAGGGAATTGGAAGCCATCACTATACATCCTAGGATGGCTACATTAGTAATAGGTTGAGCCATAGCTAGATAGATGAGCATTCATGGAACAAGTCCCAATTGAGTAACTAGCCACTGTTGGTTACTTAGGAGGGATTAATCTCTAGTAGGAGGTCTTCACTATACACCCTAGGTTGACCTCTTCCTATAGATATATACCAACACTATACACCCTAGGTTGGTTACATTTGTAAAAACGTGCTTAATTGAGAGTTTGTTGCAATTGCCCCAATATACACTTACGAGTCCATCAACTCCATAGTTCCATCATCATTCATTCATCACTCCATTGTCATCCCATTTTATTTGCTTTCATAGTTTAGTTTATATAGTATCTTCATTCACCATCACTTTACTTTTATGCATACTAGTTATATTAATCCTAATCTTATCACCGCTACCCCGATCTCAGTGGACGACACCCGTGCTTGCCGATTTGCTTGTATTTATACTTGTGAACGCATCGCATAGGTTTTATAAATTGTTTTCACGGACGGTTTTCTGACGGTAAAAACCTTCTTATCAGATTCCTAGAACAGGAATGCGAGGTACTCAGTTTCGACCAAGTTTTCCCCAGTATGTTCACCTAAGTACCAATATTCCTTGTTAATAGCCAAATTTGGCTAGGGACCAAAGGGAAATTTTCCACCCTCTAAACCTGGTTCCATGCCCGAGGTCATCCACCAGGAGACCATGCTACCCGAAGCCAAGCTACGATACTGCCCCACAGAAAGAAGGGCGAGCTCCAGACACACCCGTAGTAGAGCCCGACTGCATCAGATTGAGCCCGCATCACCGAACCTGAAACAAGAAAATCCCCCCGAAGTCGGGATTACCTCGCAATATCGCCAGAAGCTCGCCTATACCTCGCTGACATAGTGGGATGTCCGTAGGAGGCCGGACCAAGCTCCGAAAGATCAAGGGAGGCCAGACCTAGCTCCTGGCTAGATTAAACTCCTGAATATCGGGGCTAAGATACTGATCGACCTCACTATCTAATGTACCTCACCATAATATACACCATATTCAACGACCCCTATGGGGGATCATACGTACAGAAGAAGTAGTAGAGTCCAAGTAGGAAACAAATTGATCTCCACCAAGATATTCTCAACTCAGCAATTAACTCAAAGTCAATGACATTTAAATGTAAAATCCAGTACGATAAGGAGGGAAGGGATGGAGAAAATCAAGGGGAGAATCAATTAGTTTAACCTAGGAAGACAATGTATAAAAGAAGGTCTTCGGCCTTCAGAAAAAAGAGACTACTTTCCGACAGGCATACGACAAGTACCTGAGTACACCATAGAGAAAATTGAGAGCAATTTGAGAGAGATTTGTATATCACACACTATTAATAAAGAAAGTGTTTTTGATTCTTTTTGGTGGTTAATGGTATCAATATTCCTTGTCATTTTTCTAACTACTGTCGCACATACATTCTACCTTGGCCACCACCTACGTGGTAGTGGTCTCGAGGGTGTTAATTGAGATTTCTCGCCCTGAGAAAAATTTCTGTTAACACTTTCTAGCTCCGTCTGTGGTAAAAACCCTACACCCAGTTAATCAAGTCAACTATTTGCATTTGCATTTTCATCATTTTATAGGAACCATAAGGCTCCGCTCCTCCCAAGGCCAACATGGAGTTTCGGAACAACCTTCGACGAGGCCTACGCGAAAGGCCCCAAGAAAGGGGAGGAAGTCTGGGTATAGCAATCAAGCTCCGGTCCAAACAACTAATGCGCGGGCTTCTGGCCACCCTATAGTGAGCCAGGCCGCGCTCGACCAACAAGCGGCAACCTTCGTGGAACCCGTTCGCATCCGCCTGCTCGCCGAAGGCATCACAATCCAGCCAACAAACCCGAATGATCAAGGAGAACCGAGCAGGTTTGGGGCTAGGCAGCTTGCTTTCGACCGCCTGGGACCTCCTCCTCCAGAGCCGGGTCAAGACAGGGCCAGGCCCCAACTTTCGATCCGGGATAGGCTAGGACCCATGCCCCCAGTCCCGAAAAGTCCTTCACAATATCAGCCTAGGTGAGTTAAGTCTGCCGCAGATGCTTTGACCCGAGAGCAACGATAGGTACGTCACCCAACGGCATCGAGAAAGTACGCCCGGGCCCAAGAGGAAGAGAATCGACAAACTTCCCGAGTGGATCATGTCCATGAAGAGGATCAGATAGAGGTCGCCAGTTCGTCAAAGGGACTCGACAGCGAAAAATCTAGGGTCAATTTAAAGAAACCTTGGAACAAGGCAAAGCTACATAAGGAGGTCCAGCAGATAAGAAAAGGAAAGAACAAGGAGGATAAAAAGGATCCATTGAGCGAGATGAACGCTCCCTTCACTAGGAGGATCCGGGAACCGGAGCTCCCACCAAAATTTTAAATGCTAGCAGATAAGTTCTCCAGAACAGAAGACCCTCTAAGCCACCTAGAGAGCTTCCTCCAACAGATGGAGGTCAATAACACTACCTGAGCAGCTATGTGTAGGATGTTTCCAACGACCCTAACTGACTACGTGAAAACTTGGTTTAGGAAGCTGCATGCTGGTAGCATGGATTCTTTCACGAAGTTATCAACGAATTTTTGCTCCCAGTTCCAAGGGGTCAAACCTCATCTGAAGGATCCCATACATCTCCAATATGTGATTCAGGAATGAAGTGAGACACTTCGATCGTACGTGGAACAGTTTTCACAAAGAGGTCATACAAATGAGAGTTTTCATCGAGAAAGAGACTCTCACCAATTTCAGGCAGAACCTGTGGGCGGGAAAGCTTTTCCGCTCCTTCGCTAAGAGACCTCCTGAGACTTTCCAGGAGGCCTTAGATCGGGCTCTTGAGCAAGTCAAGATCGACGAGCAAGTGAAAGTCAAGATGGAACATGACGATATGAGAACGGCGAAGCGTCAGAAAAGAGAAGCCCCCAAATCTAAGCCAGCTCAGAAAACTCAGAGTAAACCTTCAAATAGGTCGACCTATTGCCTCCCCACTCCTCAACACAAGCAAGAAAAATATCTAGCAAGATGAACCCCTCCTCGTGCTTCACCACCTCCCAGGACCGTAGCCCACGTAATACGAGAAGAGAAAGGGTATGACTACTACACTCCCCTGAATGCTTTCAGGGAAACGGTCTACCTTGCTATACGAGACAAGGGGCTACTCCAAAAGCCTGCTCTCATGAAAGCCCCAGTTGACGGGAGGAACCGGTACAAGTACTGCGACTTCCATGAAGACGTGGGCCACAACACTTCAGAGTGTTATAATTTGTGCAACCAGATTGAAGCCCTGATAAGGGGGGATGCTTGATTGAGTTCTTGCAGCAGATCAGAGATAACATTCGGACTGGAAGATAGGTACAAGCCGAGATCCGTGAGGATGCAGAGAAGAGAAAGGGGGAACAAACTGATTTAATACAACAAATCCAGGTGATACACACCATCAATGGAGGGCCCACACTGGCTGGCACCTCCAATAATTCCCAAAAAAACCACGCTAGGAAGATTCTCCGCATAGAAGAAAGCTAGGGAGTCTTCAAGGTCAACCAAAGCCCGATGGACCCTCCTAGTCAGCACAGATCGTTTTCACTGAAGCAGATGTCTTTAAAACCATGCAACCTTATGATGATCCCATGGTGATCACAATACAAATTGCCAACTGTCAGGTCCATTGCGTGCTCGTAGATATGGGCAGCAATGTAGATATCCTCTTTAAGGATACTTTGGAAAAATTAAATCTGAAGCAATGGTGTTTTAATAGTTGTACAACTCCACTTTATGGGTTCACTGGGGATTCGATCATACCGGTGGGGTCGATGATCCTCCCAGTAATCATCAGAATCACCCCTCTCCATCAGAATGTTATGACCAACTTTGTTATGGTTGACACCCCATCGGCCAACAACGCCATCCTAGGGAGACCATTCCTGTCCTCTTTGAGGGGAGTCTTATCCGTATACCATAATGTCCTGAAATTCTTGGTGGGAACCAAGGTGGGGGAGGTACGCGGAGACTAGCAAGCAGCTAGGAAGTGCTATGCAGTGTCTGCCAATCCTACAGCTTTAGCAAAATAGTGCGTACAGGTTGTATTAATCTAGGAAGAAATGGAAACATCCCGGATAATCCAAGAAGAGATGGAGCCCACGGAGCATCCTAAGCATCCAGAGAGGGATCCTATTATGCCATATGAGGAGGAACGGAGCAAGGAGTTGGCCAGCGGGTAGCCCGTAGATAGACTAGAGGAGATACCCATCAGAAATAACGATCCCTCCAAGGTCGTCAAGGTCGGGGCCACCCTCGAGCCAGAAGTGAAATAAGGTTTAGTTAATCTTCTCAGAGAATTCAGTGACATCTTTGCTTGGAGCCATGATGAAATGCCTGGGATCCCGGTATCATTGGCCGCCCATCGACTAGCTGTAGATCCAACAGTCAAGCCCATCAAACAGAAGAGGCGTCACTTCAATGCTGAGAGGAACGCTGCGGTGCATGAAGAAGTAGATAAATTGATCAAGGTAGGGTTTATCAGAGAAGTGCGCTATCCCGAGTGGATCGCCAATGTGGTCATGGTTACGAAGGCAAACGGGAAGTGACGTATGTGTGTCGATTACACCGACCTCAACCAGGCATGTCCAAAAGATAGTTTTCCTTTGCCAAGATCGACCAGCTGGTTGATTCCACGTCTGAAAATAAACTTTTGAGTTTTATGGACGCGTTCTCAGGATACAACCAAATTAAGATGCACCCAGCTGACCAAGACAAGACCAGTTTCATCACTGGGCAGGGCTTGTACTGCTACAAGGTGATGCCATTTGGTTTGAAGAATGCAGGGGCTACATACTAGTGGCTGGTTAACAAGATGTTTAAGCCCGAGATCGGAAGGATGATAGAGGTATACATCGACGACATGATCATAAAATCACCAACTGCAGAAGGACATTGGGAAGACCTTCGTAAGACCTTTCTTATACCGAGAGAAAACCAGATGCGGTTGAACCCCTCCAAGTGTGCCTTTGGGGTAACAGCGGGGAAGTTTCTAGGTTTCATGGTTCATGAGAGAGGCATAGAGGCCAACCCAGAAAAAATCAAAGCTATCCTAGACCTGGAATGCCCAATATCACTCAAACAAGTACAAATTCTGACTTGGCGTGTAGCGGCGCTTAATAGGTTTATCTCTCGTTCCACTGATAAATGCCTCCCTTTCTTCAAAGCCATCAAACAAGGGAAAACCATGAAATGGAGCCAGGAGAGCCAGCAAGCTTTCCAAACCTTGAAAAAATACCTAACAAGCCCCACTGTTGTTAGTCAAGCCAGTTCCGGGAGAGGAGCTGCAGATCTACCTGGCCGTCTCAGAAACTGCAGTAAGCGGAGCTTTGGCCAAGGAGTGTGGCGACGGGGTTCAAAGGCCCATATACTATGTGAGTCATGCTTTAACCAAATTTCAGAGAAATTATATTCTCCTGGAAAAGCTCGCTTATGCTCTGGTGATCTCGGCGAGGAAGCTTCATCCATACTTTTAAGCTCATTCAATAGCAGTGGTGACACACCAACCTCTCCGACAACTCTTATAAAGACCAGATGTGTATGGAAGGCTACTCTTATGGGCTCTAGAGCTCACTCAGTTCAATTTAAAGTATAAGCCCCAGACCATGATTAAGGTACAGGCTTTGGCAGACTTCGTGGCAGAATTTTTAGTGCTCCCAGGTCAAGAGAATCTCGCAGCACCAAATGAGATTCCTGAAAAAACATCTGAGATCAACAATTGGCCTGAAGATTGCAAGTCCTGGACCCTCTATACAGATGAAGGATCCGGGCAAGCTGGGGGAGGACCTGGCATAGGTTTAATAGATCCGGAGGGGACTGAATTCTGTCACTATTTCAGATTCGAGTTTAAAGCCATAAATAATGAAACAGAGTGCGAAGCCCTTCTAGCTGGGATGAAGGTAGCTATTGAACTAGAGGCCGATTGCCTACAAATCAAAAGTGACTCATTGCTTGTTGTCAATCAGGTGTCAGGAGTGTATCAGGCAAAGGGAGATAATATGGCCGCCTACCTTAAGCTAGCCCAGTTGCTAAAAAATAAGTTTAAGGGGTTCAAGATCGATTAGGTGCCTCGACACCAAAACCACCGCGGGGATGTTCTGGCTAAGATAGCTGCAAATGGAGGCCAATCCTTACCACGGGGAATTCCCATCCAAGTGATCTCCCAACCAAGTATAGCCGCCAATAAGGAAATCTGATCCATAGGTCGTCAGCCTTGTTGGATGGACCCGATCGTTGCCTACCTCCTAGAGGGAGAGCTCCCCGAGGAGCCCGATCAAGCCGGAAGGATTAAAAGACTCTCGGTCCAATATTTCTTGGTAGACAGGTAACTCTACAGAAGGGGTAGATCCCTCTCCTTACTTAGATGTTTGCATCTTGACAATGCTAAATGGCCACTAAGAGAGGTTCTCTCTGGGACTGCGGGAACCACATCGGTGGAGAAGCTCTAGCATATGAAGTACTTCGTATGGGGTACTACTGGCCGACCAACCACCAAGACGCAAGAAACTTTATACAATCTTGCGAGCCATGTCAAAGGACTTCAAACATGAACAACCAACCACCTGAGCGACTGTCATCTCTCAGTTCACCCTACCCCTAGGCCATGTGGGGGATCGACCTAATTTGACCGCTTCCTATCACTCCCACACAGGTGAAATATGATATCGTGGCTATCGACTATTTAACAAGATGGGTCGAGGTAGGGCCTCTTTCTCGGATATCAGAAAAGAATACGACCAAGTTAATTAAAACCAATATGGTATGTAGATTCGGAACCCCTCTCATCATTATAGTCGATCTGGGTAAGCAGTTCGACAATGCCAGATTCAAAGATTTCTGCAAAGGATTGGGGATCGACCTCAGGCTTGCTTCAGTCGCCCATCCCCATACTAATGGGCTGGTGGAGTCCACCAACAAGACCATCAAGAAGATTCTAAAGAAGAAACTACAGCAGAAAAAAGGCAAATGGGCCGAAGAACTGTCAGAAGTCCTCTGGGCATACCAGACTACAAAGAGAACAGCTACCTGGAGACACCTTACTCCCTGGCTTTCAGAGTTGAAGCGGTCCTCCCCATCGAGCGTAAATTAACCTCATTCAGGGTGTAACATTTTAAACTAGAAAGTAACGAGGTCAAGCTCCGGGCTAATCTGGACCTCATAGAAGAGAAACAAGACCGGGTAGTAGAGAAAATGGCAATCTACCAGAGCAAGATAGCTAGATATTTCAACCGAAAGGTCAGAGACCGAAATTTCAAAGAAGGGGATCTGGTGCTTAAGAAAGTAACCCAGAATACTCAGAAAAGGTCAGATGGAGTCCTAAGCCCCAATTGGGAAGGTCCATATTTGATAAAGTTAGTTGCTCGTAATGGAGCCTACAAACTCCAAGACATAGATGGACGACCCATCGACCACACTTGAAATGCAGATCATTTAAGGAAATTCTACCCTTGAGTAGGGAGCTTTCAAGAAGATTACCCCCATTTAGGTTTCATTAGAATCTCTAATGAAGATGTACTACATCTCGATCATCAATAAAGTCAATTTTTTTCTCTCTTTGTCTCCGACTATATTAAACATTAGTATCTACATACTCGACTAGGAAATTCAACATAGACACCTCAAGACCAGTGACTAGTGGGGGAAGCCCCATCGCTACCTCTGATGCCTTGGTCAGGCTACCACCCTCAAGGAGGGTTTGAGTGTAAGAGCATAACTGCCATCTGGATCTCGAGACCAGGAAATAGCTAAACAACCCTCCTGATGCCTTGGTCGGGCTATCACCCCCAAGAAGGGTTGCCATCCGGACCTCGAGACCAGGAAATAGCTAAACAGCCATCCTGATGCCTCGATCGGGCTACCTCTCCTAAAACGGACTTAAATATAAATATTTTTTTTCGTGTGCATGATCAAGATCATCCTGATAAGAAATCCCTGCAAAAGTCAGAATGAAGTATGAACAAATTATCATCAAGGATGCAGTTCTGATTCCTAGTCAGGAAAAGGAATAAACAAGAATTTCTCAAGCGAATCGGTTTCTCATTAAAGACAAAAGGAGCCTATCCCTTGGTAAGGCTATATCTATCAAACGGGGAGCCCAACCTCCGAGTACGGGCTATAAAAAAAAACAAAAAAAAACAACTAAACTAATCAAGAGTAAAACAGGGTGCCCACCCCCTGTTCAAGGCAGTCAAGGCCAATGATGAACAGGCAATGTCAAGCTTTGGAGCTCTCTTGATTTTCCTCCGCTGATCCTCCTCCCTCATGCTGATCCTCACCATCAACCCCCCCTTCAAGTGGTTGCCCATCTTGGTTATCCTCGCCAGCCATCCCTCCACTCAGAGACTCCTCCTGTTGATCAGCAGGATCTTCTTCTAGGACTTTATTAATCACTGCCATAACCTCAAACGGGATAGCCTCATTGAGAAGGGCAGCCATAGACCCCGTCTGGCTCGTATCGACCTCAATCTCCATTATAAGGGGTTCCTCAGATGGGCTCCTAGCTCCTTCCCCAGCTCCGGGCTGATCTCCTTCTGACTGTAAGGATTAAACCTTACTTGAAGATCCCCAAGACCTGAAGCAGTAAAGATAGGAGGAGGAAATTGAGAATCTACATGGACGGGCTGCTTTCCAGCTCCTGCTTGGCTCGAAGGACCCGCCTCATCATCATCAGGGCGAGACAACTCAGCAGCCTTAATCATTATCTCCTTTCTATCCCAACAGGCAATGGATGACATATCAAAGGGAAAAGGGAGAGCCTCTGCGACCTGAAAGGAAGCATAGAAGTATCCATCACTAAAGGAGGTCTTCGCGTCAGCTTGCAGCTTGGTCACCTGAGCAATCAAAGCCTGATTCTCGAGGTCCAACTTCTTAGCCTCAACTTTCTAAAAATCCCTCTGCCTGGCCCACTGGGTAGATTGGAGACGTTCTTGATCATAAGACTGCTTCTTCCTCTCATGATCACAACGAAGCTCGGCCAGCTCGATCTCAATTTTTCCTTGGTTGGAGGTCATCTCTTCTACTAGGGTATGAGCCCGCTTGAGCAATCACATGGCTTTCTCGGCTTTGGCTTCAGCCTTAGCAGCCCGGTCACGAAGGAGGGTTACCTAATGGCTCATGGCTACATTTAACTTGAAGGCCTATAAAATGTAAGACCAGGGTTAAAAATTGAACAAGCTGGCAGAAGTAGTATGAAGAAAATACAATTACCTCAGCTAAGACAGCAGACCCCTTGGTGAGCACGACATCCACGGGCATTGAGGCTATCCTCGAGATCCCACCGCCCGGACCGGTTACGATGAATTGTTCTAGGACTTCATCCTGCCCCGTCGAGCTCGACTGAGGGCGGGAGCGGCTAGGAGGAATCCCTGCGACACCCATTTTAAAGTCCTCCAAAGCTCGGGGAGTTGGAAGCATAGCAGAATCTAGAGGACGAATCGAGGGAGTATCAAATTTAGCAACAACAACAGAAGGGGCAGAAGTAGTTGGACCAACAGCTTGGGGAGCCTTACCCAAAGCCTGAAAAGCCCGCGATGCAAGGTTGGCCATCTTAGACCCAGCTGGGGAGGTAGATTAAGCAAGAGCCGGTGAGACCCCAACAAAGGGAATAACAATTCAAGCCCGAGGAGAACGCTGGATATCGCGGGAAGCTGTCTCAACAACAAAAACTGTAGTAAACAAAACAAAAAAGGAAAACATCAGAACAAAGCTAGTCAACAAGACAAAGCAAGATGATTCAGTGACACTTACGAGGAGTAGCATCTGAGATCTACAGGTATTGATTCACCCTACGAGGATCGAAGGCTTCAGTGGTTGGGAACTTCAGGTTCAAGTAGTTCCTGGCTAGAATAGCCTTCAAAATAGTTTCAGATTCAGAAGGCAGGGAGTCCCAGTCCCATAATGGTTTGTCACTAAAAGCTGTGTGAACCTCGAACTCATGCCCCCCAATGAAAATCAAGCTTCCCCAATCATCCCCCGTAAGGATCCATTCTTCCTGGTCTCGAGATCTGGATTGTAACTATGCTTTTACACTCAGACCCTTCTTGGGGGTGGTAGCCCGACCAATGCATAAGGAGGGCTGTCTAGCTATTTTCTGGTCTCGAGATCTGGATGGCAACTATGCTCTTACACTTAGACCCTTCTTGGTGGGTGGTAGCCCAACCAAGGCATCAGGAGTAACGAGGGGGCTTCCCAGGCCAATCACTGGTCTCGAGATCTGGATGGCAACTATGCTCTTACACTCAGACCCTTCTTGTGGGTGGTAGCCCGACCAAGGCGTCAGGAAAGCTATCTAGCTATTTCTTGGTCTTAAGATCTGGATGGCAACTATGCTCTTACACTCAGACCCTTCTTTGCGGGGGTGGTGCCCGGCCAAGGCATTAGGGGCAGCAAGGGGGTTTCCCTGGCTTGTCCCTGGTCTTGAGGTGACTATGTCGAACTTCCCAGTCTAATATGTAGATACTAATGTTTAACATAATCGGAGATAAAGAAAAAATGCAGACTTTATTGATGATTGAGATGTAGTACATCATTATTACGAATTTTATTGAAACCTGAATGGGGGTAATCTGCTTGAAAGCTCTCTGCTCAGGGGTAGAATTTACTCAAGTGATCTGTGTTCTAGGTGTGGTTTTTCGAGTATTTGAGGTCACTTTCCTAAGCACCAGATCCCTTTCTTAGAAATTCCGAGCTCTAACCTTTTGGTTGAAATATCTAGCGTTCTTGCTCTGGTAGATTGCCACTTTCTCAACTACCCGGTCTTGTTTCTCTTCTAGGAGGTCTAGATTAGCTCGGAGCATGACCTCGTTACTTTCGGGTTCAAAATGCTGCACCCTGAGTGAGGTCAATTTATGCTCAATGGGGAGGACTGCTTCAACTTTGAAAGCCATGGAGTAAGGTGTCTCCTCGGTAGCTGTCCTCTTTGTAGTCAGGTATGCCCAGAGGACCTCGGGCAGTTCTTCAGCCAATTTTCCTTTCTTCTGTTGTAGTTTCTTCTTCAGAAGCTTCTTGATAGTCTTGTTGGTAGACTCCACCAGCCCGTTGGTTAGAGGGGGGGCTACTGAAGCGAGCCTGAAGTCGATTCCCAAACTGTTAACGAAAAAATTCACTCGGGGTGAAAATCTCAGTTAACACCCTCACCAACTACCGGTAGCAGCAGCGGGGTAGGTACCTTCAGGTACCGGGGTCCCTATCTTAGTATGATCAAGGTCGATTGACCAGAGAATGGATAAAGGACACAAAGGGACCGAGAGATGTAAAAAACGGACACTGTTTTATTTAATCAACTACTACCATGGGTTTTGCAATATGAATACGTACATATCTCTCACTTTTTTTCACTCTTTTACATAGGATGAAGGTGGAGAAAACGTCTGTGTCGATAAGTGGATATTTTTCCTCCAGTGATTGTCAATGGACTTTCACTGGCTTTCGGGATCTCTCTCTCTCGTTCTGGTGATCAAGAATCCTCCAAGAAGCCTCTCCTTTGCTTTACCCTTCAATGCCGTATATATAGTACTCCCCTAATCTCCTCAAAATCCGGTTGTTTTTAATGAAGATTATAGGGAGTCCTATTTTAAGCGTTGAAAGGCATTTGCGTGGAGTTGAAGACGCGGGATTAGATCCCGTCAATCAATGGCGAATTCAAATTATGATTCGATCGACCATAGGGTCATTAATGGAGCTTTATTTTGGCGATGAAGTCAACTTTCCTTCTTCGTGGAGCTTAGAGGGAGATTTTGATCGTGAGTTCTGATGGAAGGTAGCGCTGACACCTCATTTTGATGAGCTTGTTTTGCTTCCTGCTGGAATGGTGCTTGTGTCTTCATATTCCCTATCGTATTGCTTGGGAGGTAAGGTACTTACCTTGGAGGAGCTTCGGATGATCATACTGAGTACATGCAGGAGTCGAGGTAACACTAAGGTGGATATTGAGGTAGCACCAAGGTAGGTATAGAGATACCTGGTACCTTGATCGACGTCGAGATGCTTGCGGGATGCTGGGCGTGCGAGCTATCATCATGCTAGTCTTGAGCTTGTATTAGGAGTTTCAGTAGGGCGAGATACATACTCTCAGGAATGATACCCTATCTAGATAGATGGATAGTCGAGGTTCTAACCTCGGCGGATATTGGCTCCATCTAGGTGATGGTACTAATCTTGCAGGTCTCTGGGAATATTTGGATGAATCTTCCTGGACAGGTCTCTATTGGAAAATTCTCCCTTGGACCTTTACCAGAAAAATATGTTAACAGAAGTCCCCTCTGACTTGAACACCGGTATCAGGTTGGAGTTGGAGTCAGGACAGATAGCACTTGGAGAATTTTTCATAACGTCTCTTAGGAGGGAATCTTTTCTTTCCATGTTGATTTACATTCCACGTGGCTGATCAGGGTAAGCCGAATTCAAAAAGGGAAATATTTTGGGGGCACAGGTTTCTCGAAAACGATCCCTCCACGTCACCGATTTTACCGCAACATTAATTACTCTTTCTGCCCGTTACA
The DNA here is from genome assembly GCA_033220585.1 of Dipteronia sinensis. Taxonomy (NCBI): domain Eukaryota; kingdom Viridiplantae; phylum Streptophyta; class Magnoliopsida; order Sapindales; family Sapindaceae; genus Dipteronia; species Dipteronia sinensis. The sequence goes on from CM065637.1 coordinate 32,563,413, forward strand.
AGTAATCATCCTTATATAAACTCCGGTGCCTTCGCAAGCGATTCTTATCAAGCAACTTCCTGATTGAGATTTTCTAGCAAAATACCTAGCCTCAACTTTCAACTTCTCCCTTTTCACTAGAACTCATTCTCCGAAACTGTTATTATGTCTTCACCTGGTGGCGATACTATTGAGCAGCTCTTCGACGGCGACGCGGTGGCTGGCGGAAGCCTCGCCCCTAGAAAAAGGGCACGTGACAACAGCGACAGCGAGGACGACGTTCCCTTTCAACGTCGCCGTTCCAATCGAAACATCGCAATCGGGACAGGCTTCTTGAAAAATCCTGAGACTCCGGTTGATATCGACCAGGAGTCGAGTGAAGATGTAGTAACCGCTGTCGGGGTAGGTAAAGACCGGGCCAACGTGGTTACATACAGTATTGGGAGGGTACTGGCCCTTCCGTATGAGTATAGATGCGTCCCTCCCTCTACCAGTACTCAAGAAACCATCCAACGTTTACGGAGAGATTTCAAGATCCCCAAAGAGATCTCTATCGCCGTCCCTCCACGGAAGTATGATATATATTCTCCTTCTGCCGGTGAGGTCCCGATTCATATGGCAGCCTTCGATTGCTGGGTCAGGTTACCTCTCCAGCCCACCTTACGTAGGGCGCTACATGCCTTACAGTTAGCTCCCCTCCAGTTGACACCAGGATTTAGGAGGCATTTGGTAGGGTTTCTCGTGTTGTGGAGGGAGCAATGCTAGAAAGATAACATCAATCGGGAACCAGGCCCAAATGAGATTGGGTATGTGTTTCAGATTGCTGCTAATGCCCAGGTCCGAAGGGACAATTCTATGCTCGCGCAAAAAACAACTTGCAATTTGTGGTACCGGGGGCCATGAAAAAGGATACCTCCTGGAAGGATGAATGGGTCATCCTTGGAGGTGAATGGGGAAGCTTAGTTCATATCGGAGGGACTGAGTTCCGAGTTCCGAGTTCCCACTATTTTCAATGGCAAGCCCGCGTTAGAGAAGGGCAAGCTATCTGGAGAATCCGAGAAAATCTTGTGGGCTATCATGGCCAGTCATTATGTGAACACGAAGTTTCCCATCACGGAGGCTTTCGAGGCAAAGAGGGTAGATCACTACCTTCGCATTTCCGGAGCTTCTCCAGGTAGAAAACTTTTCTGACTTTGCTCATATTATCTTATTTTTATTGACTCTGCCAATATTGACTCTGGCTATCTTTGTAGTTTCAGCAGTATCTCTATCGGTTCATGAGATGGGTACCCACAAAACAGGCGGTACTGTTGGTTCTTCCCCGTCTTCCCTTATCGAGATTCCAATCAGTTTCGGTCTCGATGCAGGGGTTGGAGTACCTACTAGAGGGGTTGGAGTACCTGCTGGCTCTAATAGAATCCCGGTCGGGGTATAAGGATCTCCAGCTCCCTCTCCTCCTACCTTGGCTAGGTTGTTAGAGGCTTTTACAGCCAGATTGGGGAGGTATCGAGGTGCTTCCAGCCAGGTGAAAGAGGTTTCACCCCTCAAACCAGTTAATGTTACGGCAACCATTGATGTTGGTGCCTCAGCTTTTACTGCTTCTCCCGCTGTGGCATCTGGTCAGTCTAAATCGGTCGAGAAAAGTTCTTACTGTGCTATGAAGAAGCGGGTGGTGCCTCGAGATAAGGCTGGGTCGAGGTCGAAGGACAGCAGCCAGGATGAAGTTCTGGCCCACTTCGCAGCTTTCTGCCCAGGTGGGGGTCTGGATGTCATGACCGCTATACCGACTGAGCTTCTAATTCGAAGGGGGTCTGCCCTTCTAGCTGAGGTAAGCTTTCTTATTTTAATCCTTTGTTCGGGTAAGAGGTTAAGAATATTCTGACAAGTGCATTGTTTTTGTCAGGCATTTAAATTCAATATGGCCATGAGCCAACAGGTTGGCCTCCTTCTGGAGCAAGTCAGGGGTGCTACAGCGGAGCTGGAGAGGTCTAGAGAGGAGCTTGCTAAGGCTGCTCAGGGAATAGAAGTTCTGAACCAGTCGCTGGTGAATACCCAAAAGGAAGCTGACGAAGCGAAGGTTGACAGGGAGAGGATGCAGTATGCCCTGGATATGGAGAAGCTCAGGTCCCTCCGTCATAAGGAGGATAGGGATATTGCGAAGGAGAGAGTAGTGGAGTTGGAGAAAGAAATCCAATCCCTTCGAAGTAGTGTGGCCAATCTAGATGCCCAGGTAGATACCGCTTTCGGGGATGGTTACTTTTTTACTGGTTACCAGGTGGCCTAGCTCTCCCTCCTCCATTCGATTTAGGTGACATTGTGGGGTGGAACCGGGAGGAGATCATGGCAAAGGCTGCTGAGCTAGCTGGGGTAGCACCTTCTGATTAGGCTGGGCCCTCCCATGTTGTTGGAGATATTGGAGTAGTAGGAGGACCGGACCAGGACTCTATCTCCCTTCTTCCACCAAGTAATGCTGGATCAGCCCCAAATCTGAAGGATCCTGAGGTTGGTGTGGCCTAGGCTGGAGGATGGGTTTCTACCTCCTTTGCTTCTCCAGTAGAGCCTGGTAAGGAGGTAGGAGATCAGTCTACTACTGATGATGGAAAAGCTATCATGCCTATCTCATCATCTGACCCTGCCTAGGAAAAGGAAGGTCAGGCTGCTCTTATCGAGGAAGTTGGAGGGGAGCTTCAAGGAGATCCATCTCCAATGAAGATTCTGGTTGCTGTGGGTGTCCAGGAAACAGACGGGGCTCCATCCGGCATTGAATAAGGGGAAACCGTAACTGGTGGAGCTGGCGAGGAGACAGCCACTCAGGAGCAGAAAGATGCTTGATCTAACTTGATCCCTTAATCAGTAGCACCTAGATAATGTTATTCATTTTTTTTTGTAGCCCGTGATCGGGGGATGGGCTCCCCGGTTCTAGTAATGAGAATTTCTTTATTCTTCTTGACTCCGTGCGTGTATAGTTTATTACATCCCAGGTTGAAATGCTTGTTCCGGGATGATTCTTAGTACCCAGGTGGGAATTTAGTGATCCGGGAGTTAATACCACGAATGGTCCAGGAAAAATACCAAGACCTCAACCTTCATAGACCGGGCGCTTCATTTTTTGTGGGTTTCCATGTAGGCATTATTTGTTCAGATTTTGTATTCAACTATCCTTCCAGATGTCGATTCAGGATAGGTTCGATTATCCCAATCATTAAGCCTTGAGGGGAAAACACACTCCGTGAGGCTTCCCTTTCCCGTGCATCGAATGTTGTGTACATAAATGACTTTATCCTCTCATTTTTGATATTCGATCTTTCCCTCTATAAATACCCGTTATCTATTAGGTGGGTCTTCAAACAATCCCTTTTTTCTTTGTAGCAAGCAGTCTCCATAGGTTGACCGATGATCGTCGTATCACCTGACATTGTGGGAGGAGGAGGAGATGTCGGCTCTGTGACTGGCAGGATGCTTGGTATTGTGGAAAGAGCTGTACTTGGTGGATTTAATTACCAGAGGAACAGGGAAAGTAGAGATTCCCAGGATCAGGATGAATGGTGGGCTCTGACGCTGCGGCCTTGCCAATGGTGTAGGCATTACCTGGTCGAGCCGCGACTTTGTGCCCCATTGCATCTTGGATGTGGTGGGGGGGGGGGAATCCTTATTTCCTTCCTATTCTTACTGATCCCAACACGGCCTCTGCTCCTACCTCCGGGGTTCGTGGCATCCCAACACGGCCTCTGCTCTACCTCCAAGGTTCGTGGCAGCACCGTCAATATAGATTCTGATTTAAATCAATATTGCTAGGTAGGCATATCTAGTAAGTAGGTTAGAAATTAGAGAAGGAACTGGATGTTTCAGACCTCCAGTTTATCTTCTTGTCTCTTTTTTTCTTGTATCTTGTATGTAGCTTAAAATAAGGGCAGGGTTCCCCGATTTGATCAATGAAAAGAAAAACTCACTTTTACCTATATCTGTCGATTTAATTTAGTCATACGCTTCTGATTGTAGCATAGACTCGGGCAAGAGTCCCCAACATAAACTTGACTTAATCAAAAGTTGGTAACTCATAAAATCTGATGAGAATAAAGCAGTTAATTTGTACCATGGTACCTCGCGCTCTAATTCTGAGAGTCTTGGCAGTATGGCGAGTAGTCTGGAAAAACTAGGAACCTCGTCGAATGATTGAGTACCTAGCTTTCCAGTTCATGGAACATAGGTCTCCAGGGGAGTATTCTGGTGAAACTGGGTACCTCGCTCCTTTACTTGTAGGAGCTTTGGTGCCTTGGCAAATCAAAAATTTGGTGAATCTTAGTACCTCACCTTCCTGTTTTAGGAATCCTGTTACCTTGGCGAAAACGGTGGCGTACGAGGTTCCTCGCACTCCTGTTTGTAGGAGTCGTGGTACCCTGGCGAAAGCAATTGGCGAATAAACACTGGCAGCAAGATCCAGGTAGGCAACTAAGGCCACTTTAGTACCTGGTCTTTCTCGGCGAGGGGTGGTGCCCGGCCAAGGCCTTGATCCAGCTGGCAACTATGCTCTTACAATCCAGATCCTTCTCAGTGGGGGGTGGTGCTCGGCCAAGGTCTGATCCATCGGGCAACTATGCTCTTACATACTGGATCCTTCCTAGCGGGGGGGTGGTACCCGGCCAGGGCGACAGAAAGGCCATATGGTCCTTTCTGGTCTTGAGGCGATCATACTTGGGTACCTTGCATTCTTGTTTGCAGGAATCCTGGTATCCTGGCAAAAACAATGGCGAATAGACACTGGCAACAGGATTCAGGTAGGCAACTAAGGCAATTTTAGTACCTGGTCTTTCTCGGCGGGGGGTGGTGCCCGGCCAAGGCCTTGATCTAGCTGACAACTATGCACTTACTATCCAGATCCTTCTTAGCGGGGGGTGGTGCCCGGCCAAGGTCTGATCCATCGGGCAACTATGCTCTTACGTACTGGATCCTTCCTAGCGGGGAGTGGTACCCGGCCAGGGCAGCACGAAGACCATATGGTCCTTCCTGGTCTTGAGGCGAACCTCCCAGATAGACTGATCTGATCTAGGGTATCATGAGTGCTATGTAGCTTCTCTGGTTTTATGGCGATCCTTCTGGAGGGATCTATCTGGTCCAGAGCATCAGGAATGCTATGCAGCTCTCCTGGTCTTAAAGCGACAATCATGGGGAATTTAATTGACGATGTAAAGCAGGTGGATGTAGACAAATGTAAGCAGGAACAAATAGAGAAGGATCTGGACAAAAAGAAAAATACAAGTACTCACGACTACTAATATCCTCTGTCAGTCATTTAGGAATAATCCTGGTCGACTTGCCTTGCAGAATTTATAAGTAGAATCTCTTGAGATGATCAGCATTCCAAGTGTGTTCTACTGGATTTCCATCCATATCATTCAACTTGTAGGCCCTACCCTGGATCACCATTTTGATTAGGTAAGGACCTTCCCAATTAGGTGATAGCACTCTGTCCGACCTCTTCAAGGTATTCTGGGTAACCTTTCTGAGCACCATATCCCCTTCCTTGAAGCTTCGACTTCTCACTTTCTTTTTAAAGTAACGAGCAATCCGGTTCTGGTAAACCGCTACTCTCTCGGCTATCCTGTCCTGCTTCTCCTCTAGGAGGTTCAGGCTGGCCCTCAGCTTGTCTTCATTTCCATCGGGGTAAAAATTTTGTACCCGGAAGGAGACGAGCTTGTGTTCTATAGGAAAGACGGCTTATACCCCGAAAGCTAGCGAGTAGGGGGTTTCTCCCGTAGCGATCCTCTTGGTGGTGCGATATGCCCATAGTACGTCTGGGAGTTCATCAGCCCATCTTCCTTTCTTCTGCTGAAGTTTTTTCCTAAGGAGACTCTTGATGATTTTGTTTATGGCCTCAACTAGGCCATCAGTCTGGGGGTGCGCCACAGACGCGAAGCGGAGTTCAGTCTCCAAACTTCCATAAAATTCCCGAAATCTGGCGTTGTCGAACTGCTTACCCAGATCCGTGACGATGACCATCGGAGTTCCGAATCGGCAAACCATATTTTTCTTGATGAACTCTGTTGTGTTTGCTTCAGTAATTCTGGAGAGGGGTTCTGCTTCCACCCACCTAGTGAAGTAATCAATAGCCACGATTGCATGCTTCTACTGATTTGGCGCGGTTGGGAGGGGTCCAATTAGGTCCACTCCCCAGAATACAAACGGATACGGTGAGCTGATGGTTGATAACCATTTAGAGGTAGGTGATGCAGGTTGGCCATTTTCTGACACGGTTCACAAGACTGTACGAAATGCTTTACGTCGTGGTGCAGAGTCGGCCAGAAATATCCCATGCGTAGCACCTGGTAGGCCAATGCTTCTCCTCCGATATGATTTCCACAGTCTTCGAAATGCACTTCCGTTAACGCCCAACTCGCATCCTCAGGATGTAGGCATCTGAGCAAGGGGAGTGATCTACCTATGCAGGTAAAGGTGCCCCTCTATCAAACAGTATCGAACTGAGGATCTTTTGATCTTGCAAGCTTGATCAGGGTTTTCTTGGAGCTTTTCTGATTGAAGGTATTCCACGATAGGATCCATCCAGCATGGAAATCCTTCCACGGGTTTACTTCCTTGCCTTCAGAAATGCTTGATACAGTGTTTAACTGGAGCGGAACTCCTTTCGACAGCGCTTGTCCTCCATTGGCAGCTATCTTGGCTAGGACGTCAGCTCGATGATTCTGCTGCCTAGGTATCTGTTCGATCCTGAACCCTTGAAGCAAGGCAACAGCTCTTGCACCTTTTCGAGATAGGCTATCATATTATCCCCCTTAGCCTGGTATAAACCAGCTATTTGGTTGACTACCAGCTATGAATCACATTTGGCAAAGAGGTAATCAGCTTCCAGCTCTATTGCCGCTCTCATCCCTGCTAACAAGGCTTCATATTCAGCCTCATTATTGGTGGTGTTAAACCCGAAGCTAAAACAATGGCAGCACTCGACTTTCTCTGGGTCTGTTAGAATGACCACACCACCACTTCATGCTTGATTTAATGCTCCATCGGTATACAGGATCGAGATGTTTCGATCGGTGGGCCAATCTGTGGGTTCTTGTTTCTTCGAAGAAGCTCGAATCGGCTCGAGGGAGCACCCTGATCGGGGATCGCACTGAATTCTACCATGAAATCTGCCAAAGCCTGGGCCTTGATGGTAGTCCTGGCTTTGTATTTGATGTCAAACTGGGTAAGCTCAAGGGCCCACAGCACGAGTCTTCCTGACACGTCCGGCCTTTGAAGAAACTATCGCAAAGGTTGATCAGTAACTACCACGATGGTGTGAGCAAGGAAATAAGGACGGAGCTTCCTGGCTGCTACTACCAGTGCAAATGCGAGCTTTTCCAGGAGAGCATAGTTCCTTTCTGATTTGGTTAGGGCGCGGCTCACATAGTAGACAGGGCGGCGGTTTTAGACACTTCCAGGTATAACTGTAGTTCTTCTCCTGGTACCTGGCTAGCTAGCATGGGCGGGCTAGCAAGGTACTCTTTTAATGAGTGGAAAGCTCGCTCGCTGCCTTGGTACCATTTCATGTTCTTCCCTTGTTTAATTACCTTGAAGAACGGGATGCACTTGTTAGTGGACCGTGATATGAAACGGTTCAAGGCTGCGATTCGCCCGGTCAAACCCTGCACTTGTCTGAGTGAGGTGGGAGATTCAAGATCCAGGATAGCTTTGATCTTTTCAGGATTAGCTTCAATTCCTCTTTCGTGGACCAAGAATCCGAGAAATTTCTTGGTTGTAACCCCGAAGGCTCATTTAGAAAGTCTGCTCATGGCGCTGGTTGTAACCCCGAAGGCACATTTCGTGGACCAAGAATCAGAGAAATTTCCCTGTTGTAACCCCCGGATTTAAACGCATCTGATTTTCCCTGACTATCTAGAAATTATGGTGGAGGTGATCTTGGTGATGTTCAGCTTTCTGAGACTTCGTGATCATATCATCGATATAAACCTCCATCGACTTTCCTATCAGTCCCCCGAATAAGCGGTTGACCGGGCGCTGGTAGGTAGCTCCAGCGTTCTTGAGCCCGAAAGGCATAACTCTGTACCAGTACAGGCTTTACTCGGTTATGAAACTGGTCTTATTCTGGTCAGCTGGGTGCATCAGGATCTGGTTGTATCCTGAGAAGGCGTCCATAAAGCTTAAGAGCTTGTTGCCCGCGGTTGAATCTACCAGCTGGTCGATCTTCGGTAGCGGGAAGCTATCCTTTGGGCATGCACGGTTGAGATCTGTATAGTCGACACACATGCGCCACTTCCCGTTTGCTTTGGTTACCATGACTACGTTGGCGATCCAATCGGGGTACCAAGACTCTCTGATGAACTCTGCCTTTAGTAGATTGTGTACCTCCTCTTGCACCGCAGCATTTCTTGCTTGGTTGAAATGCCTTTTCTTCTGTTTGACTGGCTTGAAGGTGGGATCCACCACTAACCTATATGTTGATAAGGCAGCAGGTATTCCCAGCATCTCCTCATGACTCCAAGCAATGATGTCGTTATATTCTCGCAGGAGCATTATCAGAGCCCCTTTTACCTTTGTTTCCAAAGCAGAACCTATCTTGACAACCTTGGAAGGATCGGATTCCCTGATGGGTACCTCTTATAACTCTTCTACAGGATAGCTACTGGTACATCCTTTTCTTTCTTCTTCCCTGATTTCTATGTTGGGGACCTCTGGAGTAGATCCCATTTCAATCGAATCTGTTTCACCTTCGAAATCTTCCTTTGGGAACCGGGGACCTTGGTTGATGGTTACCTGCACGCATTGCTTAGCCAGCACCGCTGGATTGGTAGATACTGCATAACACTTGCGTGCAACCTGTTGATCTCCTCTCACTTCACCCACATTGTCTCCTACTGGAAATTTTAGGACGTTATGATATATCGACAAGACTCCTTTGAGAGCAGATAGGTAGGGTCTTCCCAGTATGGCGTTGTAGGCGGACAGGGTGTCCACTATAACGAAATCCGTCATCAGGTTCTGTTGTAAAGGCGTTGTCCCTACTATTACCGGTAGGATCATAGACCTAGTGGGAATCAGTGAGTCTCATGTGAACCCGTATAACGGGGTAGTACATCTATTGTAGCAAGGTCTTTTCAGGTTGAATTGCTCCAAAACGCTTTTGAAGTGGATATCAACGTTACTGCCTGTGTCAATCAAGACACGATGGACCAAGTTGTTGGCTATCTGCACAGTGATGACCACAGGGTCATCGTGGGGTTGTACGGTGTTGTACACGTCCTCTTCTGTGAAGACGATCTGTGCAGTAGGAGAGAACTGAGGTGGTCCCCTAGTAACTTTGAAAACATTCTGGCTTGCTTCCAATCTGGGAGCTTTCCTGGCATGGTTTTTTTTAGCATTGTTGGAGATCCAGGCTAGGGTGGGATCTCCGTTGATGGTATTGACAATGTGGATCTGCTCCATCAAATCTTTCCCTTTTGATTTCCTTCCTTTCTCATATGCCTTGATATCGACCTGGACCTCTTTCCAGTACGTATATTGTCGCGTACCTGTTGGAGGAATTCCTCCAAGCAACCTCCTCTAACCAAGGCTTCGATATGGTTCCGTATACGATAACACTCCGAGGTATTTTGACCTGTATCCTCATGGAAGTCACAATACTTGTAGCGGTTCTACTGATCAGCTGGTACCTTCATTGGGCGTGGCTTTCAGAGCAGTCCCTTGTCGCGGATGGCAAGGTATATAGTTTCACGAGATGCGTTCAAGGGGGTGTAATGTGAGTATCCTCTTTCATCTTTATCGACCCGGGCTACTTCCTTAGGTAGAGGTGTAGCTCTGGGTGGAGTCCACCTGACAGGGTGCCGGTTTCACGGGGGCTGGTAGTGCGGCGATCGATATGTAGACTTGTTGGGAGCTCTGTTCTAACTTTTCTGAACTGGAGCAGGCCTGAGCGCCTCCCTCTTCTAGCGCTTGGCAATCCTCATATCATCATGCTCCATTTTGACTCGTAGCTGCTCGTCTATCTCAACTTGCTCTAGAGCTCTGTTGTAGGCTTCCTGGTAGGTCTTTGGGGGATGTTTAGCGAACTATCTGAATAGCCTACCTGCCCATATGATCCTTCTGAAAATGGCCAACGTCTAGTTTTTCGTGAAGACCCCCATCTGGATCACTTCCTTGTGGAATCTCTCTACGTAGGCTCTAAGCGTTTCACCCCACTCCTGGACCATGTACTGGAGATGAATGGGATTCTTGGGGCGAGGTTTGATGCCCTGAAACTGGGCACAAAAGTCAGAAGTCAACCTGGTGAATGAATCAACGCTCCCCGCCGGTAGTTTCCTGAACCATGTCTTAGCACAGTCAGTCAACGTGGTAGGGAACATTCTGCACATGGCGGCTCGGGTATCATTTTGGACTTCCATCTGGTGAACAAAACTCTCTAGGTGGCTCAGGGGATCCTCGGTTCCAAAAAATTTGTCGGTTAGCATCTTGAATTTGGGAGGTAGTTCTGCCTCCTTGATCCTCCTCGAGAAGGGAGTATTCATCTCTCCCAAAGGATCTTTCCGGTTCTCCCGGTGCTTACCCTTCTTTAGCTACTGGATCTCTCTTGCCATTTTGGCGACCTGGTCCCCTATATGTTTGTTGCCATTATTTCCTGATTCCACCTCAAAATCTCGGTCGTCAGATCCCCCCGATGTCGCAAAGGTTTCATCCTGCTTCTCTCCATGGGGAAGGTCTTCCCCGACATCCCTACTGCTGTCCCTTGCCACTGAACGAGGGCGCCTCCTGGTCGCTTTCTGTCGAGGCTGTCTAAAGGAAGCTTCTGGTTGGATCTGATGGTAAAGCTCCCTAGTCGGGATATCAATGGCGGATCTAGCGCGTCGGGGTTGATGGCATGTAAAATTTTTTGGAACCAGGGGTGCTGGTCTGAGTCTATCATGGACCAATGGTATTGGAGGCATGGGCCCGAGTCTATCGTGGATTGGTACCGGAGGTGGCGGTCCCAACCTGTCAAAGGTAGGTATCCTAGTACCTTGCCGATTGGCTTCTCCCCTGGGATCTGGTATCGTAGGCTAATTGGTGCTGCCTTCGGCGGCCATTCGGAGGTGAATGCTCTCTATAAAGGCTGTGACCTGTTGGTCTAGGTTGGTAGGTCCAGCTGCTGGGGTAGTAGGTACCCTGGGGGTAGCCCGCGCGGCAACTAACAACTTTGAGGTGGGTTTGGTACCCTTTCCCCCCCTCTTTGGCTTCTGACCCTTCCGGGTTGAAGCGTTCGACTAATGTCCTAACGAGTCAGGATGATCCTGAGAGGATCAAAGCTTCATTCTGATAATCTAGCAAGAAAATGAGACATATAGGCTTTCTTTTGAAGGTGTGGTGTTTCCCACAGACGGCGCCAAAAAGTGTTAACGGAAAAATTAACTCAGGGTGAAAATCTCAGTTAACACCCTCACCCACTACCTGTAGCAGCAGTGGGGTAGGTACTTTCTGTACCGGGGTCCCTCTCTTAGTATGATCAAGGTCGATTGACCAGAGAATGGATAAAGGACACAAAGGGACTGAGAGATGTAAAAAACGAACACTGTTTTATTTAATCAACTATTACCATGGGTTTACAATATGAATACGTACATATCTCTCACTCTTTTTCACTCTTTTACATAGGATGAAGATGGAGAAAACGTCCGTGTCGATAAGTGGATATTTTTCCTCCAATGATTGTCAATGGACTCTCACTGGCTTCCGGGAATCTCCCGGGATCTCTCTCTCTCGTTCTGGTGATCGAGAATCCTCCAAGAAGCCTCTCATTTGCTTTACCCTTCAATGCCGTATATATAATACTCCCCTAATCTCCTCAAAATCCATTTTTTTAATGAAGATTATAGGGAGTCCTATTTTAAGCGTTGAAAGGCATTTGCGTGGAGCTGAAGGCGCGGGATTAGATCCCGTTAATCAATGGCGAATTCAAATTATGATTCGATCGACCATAGGGTCATTAATGGCGCTTTATTTTGGTGATGGAGTCAACTTTCCTTCTTTGTGGAGCTTGGAGGGAGATTCTGATCGTGAGTTCTGATGGAAGGTAGCACTAACACCACATTTTGATGAACTTGTTCTGCTTCTTGCTGGAATGGTGCTTGTGTCTTCATGTTCTCTATCGTATTATCTGGGAGGTAAGGTACTTGCCTTAGAGGAGCTTCGGATGATCATACTTAGTATCAGGCGGGAGTCGAGGTAACACCAAGGTGGATATCGAGGTAGCACCGAGGTAGGTATGGAGATAGCAGGTACCTTGATCGACGTTGAGATGCTTGCGGGATGCTAGGCGTGCGAGCTATCATCGTGCTAGTCTTGAGCTGGAATTAGGAGCTTCAGTAGGGCAAGATACATACTCCCGGGAATGATACCCTATCTAGATAGATGGATAGTCGAGGTCCCAACCTCGCCGGATATTGGCTCCATCTAGGTGATGGTACTGATCTTGCAGGTCTCTGGGAATATTTGGATGAATCTTCCTGGACAGGTCTTTGTTGGAAAATTCTCCTTTGGTTCTTTACTAGAAAAATTTGTTAACAGACCATTGTAGAAGTCTTTGAATCGGGCGTTGTCGAACTGCTTGCCCAGGTAGGCTATAATGATGAGAGGGGTCCCGAATCTACATATCACGTTGGTTTTGATTAACTTGGTCGTATTCTTTTCTGATTTTCGAGAAAGAGGCCCTGCCTCGACCCATCTTATGAAATAATCGATAGCCAAGATAGCATATTTAACCTGTCCAGGAGCAGTGGGGAGCGGTCCAATTAGGTCGATCCCCCACATGGCAAAGGGGTAGGGAGAATTGAGAGATGATAGTCTCTCTGGTGGCTGCTGGTTCAAGTTTGACGTCCTTTGACATGGCTCGCAAGATCGTACAAAGCTTCTTGTGTCTTGGTGGATGGTCGGCCAGTAGTACCCCATACGAAGCATTTGATACGCTAAAGCCTCTCCACCAATGTGGTTCCCGCAGTCCCCAGAATTAACCTCTCTTAATGCCCATTTAGCATCATTAGGATGTAAACATCGAAGTAAGGGGAAGGATCTACCCCTTCTTTAGAGGTATCCGTCTACTAGGCAATATGGGACCGAGAGCCTTTTAATTCTTCGGGCTTGGTCGGGCTCCTCGGGAAGCTTTCCTTTTGGAGGTAGGCAACGATCGGGTCCATCCAGTAAGGCTGACGATCTAGGGAGCAGATTTCCTTACTTGCGGTTATGCTTGGTTGGGAGATCACTTGGAGGGGAACTTCCCGTGGTAAGGATTGGCCTCCATTTATGGCTATCTTAGCTAGAACATTCGCACGGTGGATTTGGGGTCGAGGCACCTGATCGATCTTGAACCCCTTATACTTATTTTTAAGCGACTGAGCTAGCCTTAGGTAGGCGGCCATGTTATCTCCCTTTGCCTGGTACACCCCAGACACCAGATTGACCACAAGTAATGAGTCGCTCTTGAGTTATAGGTAGTCGTCCTCCAGTTCAATGGCTGCCTTCATCCTGGCTAAGAGGGCTTTGTATTCCGCTTCATTATTGGTGGCTTTGAATTCGAATCTGAAGCAGTGACATAAGTCAATCCCCTCTAGGTCTATTCAAACTACGCCAGCTTCTCCCCCAGCTTGCCTGGATGCACCATATGTATAGATGGTCCAGGATTTGCAACCTTCCGGCCAATTATCGATCTCAGAAATCTTCTCAGAGACCATGTTCGATGCTGCGGGATTCGCTTGGCTTGGGAGCGCTGAAAATTCTGCAACAAAGTCTGCCAAAGCCTGAGCTTTGATCGTGGTCCTAGGCTTGTATTTTAAGTTGAACTAGGTGAGCTCTAGGGCCCATAAGACTAGCCTCCCGGACACGTTTGATCTGTGTAAGAATTGGCGAAGAGGTTGGTCCGTCACCACTACTATTGAATGAGCTTGAAAATAGGGACAGAGCTTCCTCGCCGAGGTCACCAAAGCATAAGCGAGCTTCTCAAGGAGAATATAATTGTTTTCTTACTTGGTTAGAGCATGACTCATGTAGTATATGTGCCTTTGAATCCCATCGCCACACTCCTTGGCCAAAGCTCCGCTTACTGCAGTTTCTGAGACGGCCAGGTAGATCTGCAGCTCCTCTTCGGGAACCGGCTTGACTAACAATGGTGGGCTTGTTAGGTATTTCTTCAAGGCTTGGAAAGCTTGCTCGCTCTCCGGGCTCCATTTCATGTTTTTCCCTTGCTTGATGGCTTTGAAGAAAATGAGGCATTTATCGGTGGATCGAGAGATAAACTGTTGAGCGCTGCTATATGCCCAGTCAGAACTTGTACCTGTTTGAGTGATGTGGGGGATTCCAAGTCCAAGATAGCTTTGATTTTTCCTAGGTTGGCCTCTATGCCTCTCTCATGAACTATGAAACCTAGAAACTTCCCCGCTGTTACCCCGAAGGCGCACTTGGAGGGGTTCAACCGCATCTGGTTTTCTCTTAGGATAAGAAAGATCTTACGAAGGTCTTCCCGATGTCCTTCTACGGTTAGTGATTTTGTGATCATGTCATCGATGTATACCTCCATTGTCCTTCCGATCTCTGGTTTGAACAGCTTGTTGACAACCGCTGGTATGTAGCCTCCGCATTCTTCAAGCCAAATGGCATTACCTTGTAGTGGTATAAGCCCTGCCCAGTAATGAAGCTGGTCTTATCTTGGTCAACTGGGTGCATCTTATTCTTGTTATACCCTAAGAACGCGTCCATGAAACTAGGAAGTTTATTTTCGGACGTGGAGTCAACCAACTGATCGATCTTTGCTAAGGGGAAGCTGTCTTCTGGACATGCCCGGTTGAGGTCGGTGTAATCGACACACAAACACCATTTCCCATTTGCCTTCGTAACCATGACCACGTTGGCGATCCATTCAGGGTAGCGCACTTCTCTGATGAACCCTGCCTTGATCAATTAGTCTACTTCTTCCTGCACCGCAGCGTTAAAGTGATGCCTCTTCTGTTTGATAGGCTTAACTGTTGGATCTACCGCTAATTGATGGGCGGCCAATGATACCGGGATCCCGGGCATCTCATCGTGGCTCCAAGCGAAGATGTCGCTGAATTCTCTAAGAAGCCCAATCAAGCCTTCTTTCACTTCTGGCTTGAGGGTAGCCCCGACCTTGACGACCTTGGAGGGATCGTCATTTCTGATGGGTATCTCCTCTATTCTATCTACAGGTTGCCCGCTGGCCTATTCCTTGCTCTGTTCTTCCTCATAAGGCATAATGGGTTCACTCTCTGGATGCTCCGTGGCCTCCATATCTTCCTGGATTATCCGGGATGCCTCCATGTCCTGGATTGTTGCAACCTGTATGAACTGTTTCGCTAAAGCTGTAGGATTGGCGGATACTGCGTTGCACTTCCTAGCTACTTGCTGGTCTCCGCGTACCTCCCCCACTTTGGTTCCTACAGGGAACTTCAGGACATTGTGGTATATAGACAAGACTCCCTTCAAGGAGGACAGGAATGGTCTCTTTAAGATGGCATTGTAGGCCGATGGGGTGTCAACCACAACATAGTCCATCATAACATTCTGTTGGAGAGGTGACGAAGACACTTTTTCCCTTATGTCGTTTTAAAAGATCAGTCCGTCAATAATATTTTAAGAAACCTCACAAAGCCTAAATCAGTTTGCAAACATAAATATAGCGGCAAGTGGGTGTCGTCCACAGGGAGCGGAGTTAGCCAAATTAGTTAAAGCTAAAGCAATGGTATGTATATATATATAGCAAAACATGAACTGGTCAAAATGTAGATTGTGAACCAACTCTAAATAACTAAAAACTAAATAAGTAAATAAAATGAAGGGGGAATATGGAGTGAAGGATATATAGATGAAGGAAACTAAGGAGTTAATGGATTCGAAAGCGAATACTGGGCCATGTAACAAACTTGCCAATAGAACGGCTCTTCAAGGTAACCGACCTAGGATGTATAGAGTCGGTTATTTATCCCTAGAAGGTGGCCAACCTAGGATGTATAGTGCGGACCACCTATTAGGGATTAATCCTTGTAAACTACCAACCTAGGATGTATAGAGTTGATTGTTTAGCGGATTCTAGAAATGAAGCTCGTCTACCTAACATTGACTCAACCGATTACAAATAGTCACCCTAGGATGTATAGTGATGACTTCTAACGCTCTCACGGATTCCGACCTAGGATGTATAGTGCCGGAAATATGATTGAGGTTAGATTAAAAACGCGGTTCAAGAGTCGGAATTCATGACTTTCCGTCTATTCTTTAGAGCATTAAACAACTAAATAGGATGTATATCTAGATGCAATACTCATACATAATACAAAGACATCTTGCAAAGATCATGTATCTACACAAGAAACCAATGATAAACATTCACAACAAGAATAGATCATTGGAAGATAGAAATGAATATCAATATAATATCAAGTTTATGTACAAGCCCAATATTAAACTAACTACTCCATCAACCCCTTAGAGGGGATTTAGCTACTCATTACAACTAGGAAATCAGTAGAGAGGAGAAAGAAATAACCCTTGGAGAACATCTCCTTCCTTGAAGTGGCTCCAATCTCCTAACTTCCTTGAAGTTGAGTAGAGAATGTAAGGATGAGAGGTAGAGAGAGAAACTAGATCTAAGAATGCTTAATCTGTCCTAAACGAAGTCAAGAGCTCCTTAAAACGTTTCTATACTTTTCTATTTATACTAAATAAAAATAGGTCACTTAAGCTTTGAAAATCAGACCGGCGCGCTCGGAGTGCGGGTGGAGTGCGGGTGATTTACCCGCACTGTACCCGCACTGTATGGGTTACCTGCAACTTCAGTTCTTGGATTAGGACATTAGTGCGGGTGGAGTGCGGTTGAATTACCCGCACTTGACCCGCACTTGGTCCGCACTTGGCATCGCACTGTGACCGTACTTCCCTCTCAGGTGCAAAATCTACCTTCTGTTCTTGATGCAAGTGCGGGTAGAGTGCGGTTTGATGACCCGCACAGTGCCCGCACTCTAGTGTCAGGTGCGATTCTGTTCTTCTGTTCTTGATGCAAGTGCGGGTAGAGTGCGGTTTGCTGACCCGCACAGTACCCGCACTCTAATGTCAGGTGTCTGAGTAGCTTCTCTGGTTTGGCAATAGTGCGGGTGGAGTGCGGTTAGCTGACCCGCACTGTACCCGCATTTTATCTATGTACTTGCATTCTGCCCCGGCTATCCACATGAGTGCGGCTGGAGTGCGGCTGGAGTGCGGTTGTGACCCACACTGGACCCGCACTGTAGACCTGTTTGTGCTCCTTTGCCTTTGCTTTCACCACTTTTGTGCTGGAATCACCATAATATGCTTCCAAGCTTGTCTCTGCATCATTTCCTTCAAATAAGCACAAAACAACCCATAAGAGACACAAAAACGCACGAAAACAGAACATAAGGTAAGGATCTGATGGCCTAAATATAGTACATATTTGGCCCGATCAAACACCCCAAACCAAACCTTTGCTCGTCCTCGAGCAAATCTATTCGAAACAGTAAGATGCCAGCTGAAAGTAATTTCTAAATACCTAAACAATACATCAACAATGTCGCAAGTCCCATGTGTGATATGATACAAATAGATGTGATAGAGAGGAGAAAAACATATGCACAAAATCAAGAGCAATTTGGAGACACCCAAGGGAGGCTCGTACGAACACGAATCCCACACCTAAAGGCATTCATGAATTTAGGACTACTTACTCCCATACCTTGAACATAATTCCCTTCAATTATAAAGCTCACATGGATTCCCTCTTTTCTTTCCTCAAGAGTCCTAAGTTCCACACAACAAGTATGCAAAGAAGATTCTGCATAAGATTTAAGCAATGAACTATCCTAAGAACGAGTCACCATGCCATGGATGCGAAAGATCGTGCTTCAACCTACATTCCCAAACTAGACTTACATGGATCAAATAGGGCTTTTCAACCGGTTATAGTGTGGCTGTGGGGTTGAATGAGTTTACACAAAAAATATGGAAATTTAGGAGTTCAAACTTACCAATCATGCTAGAGTATATCCCTACTCCCACACCATGTTCTTTTCTTGCTTTAAATGCAACCCTCTAGGAAACCATTTAACCCACATTTTTCCCTCAACGTTTGCATTCCGTTTGGCCATTTTTAGCATAAAACACTCTCATTATGGCACTTTAAGTACAATCTTTCTTTAAATGTTTCTTTTAACAATTTCCAAATAACAATGTTATACTCTATTTGAGTTGTTACCATTTCCCTTTCTTAGGCATTTAGAGTGCATAACTTACCCTTTTCTTTCATATTTTCAACATCTATCTCATTTTACCCACTGTGGGACCATTTTAACCTTTTTTCTCACTACCATTTCCCATCCTAACACGATTAGTACAAGGGTGGGCATGTGTTTAGGCTATTGGGTATATGGTTGAATGTGGTACCAAATGAAAGGGTAAGTGTTTGGCCTCAAATCGGCTTTGGAACACACAATATGGTAAGTGGTGTTTAGGCTATAGAGGTACTTCAATAAACATGCATTCCCTGCTATCACTTCCACAACCATCTAAAAAGGGAATGAAAACATCCATCACGCATTCACAAAATAATGCAAGTCCTATGGCACATGACATACATGACGAGAGGCGTGTTTAAGAATAATCAATAATGCACTCAGAAAAACGCACTTTCATGCTTGTGTTTGTGATCTCACGGGTATCTCCACTATTAGAACAAGACATGGGAACAATGAGTCCCCAATACTTCATACCAACGGGTGGGACTAACCCATGATGGTGCAAGCTAAGCCTTAAGTGGCACCAAACTATATCACAAGGTCAGAGCACATATAAGAAACTCGTCAAAAACACACTCTAGAGGCATCATACCCATACTGGATTACAGTTTGAAAAATGGACAAGCGACAAAATTGAAAAATTGGACACTAAACTGTACACGGTGGAGGCGTGATGCACCCCCAAACCAAAACTCAACAATGTCCCCATTGTTGGAAAGAATAAGCATAATCGCAATAAATTGCGGAATGAGGGATCAACACCCCTAAACCGAATCTAGACATACATTCGACCAAGCTCATTCATCATAACAAAAACTAAATCGCATTCATTAAAAACTTAAGTACAAAACCGAAGGTAGAAAACTTCCTTTGCAAGGAAGATCGGTCAATGTCCATGCATGTTGTTTTGTGCTTCCCAAAAGATGCACAACCTAGCTTAAAACCACACAACAACTCTACCAACGAAAATTAAATGCGAAAAGAAAAGAAAAATAAGTCTAAGCCGTTTAAAAGAAAATACAAATACAAATACAAGCAATAAAAGTTCTGATCAATAATAAAGAAAAAGAATGGATGGTCAATCATCGACGGAAAACTCCCTCTCTGGTTCGCTGGCGATCCCTTTGCCCTTGGGGTCGATCTCTGATCTGATCCGCTCTTCCTGCTCCCTCCTGGATCTCTCCATAAAAGCTCTGAGCTCTTCCCCATATGGGTCGATGTCTGGACCCCCTGAAGGAGGTGAGAACGCAGCTGGCCTCTTCTTTTTCTGTGGATAACCTGGAAGACTAAGTGCCTCCCTCATGTCCGTGAGGTTGCCCCAAATGTCCGTGAAGTACTCATTTGCTTCCGCCCTGCTCTCAGTGATCTGCCTCCTGTTTTCGGCGACCTCGGTCCTGAGGTTCTCCAATCCGGTAAGCAAAGTCTGCCAAGGGACCTCTCCATATGTCTCCTGCGGGGGTGAGGAAGCAGCGGGCCTATAATCACCATAATCGATGTAAACCGGCTCCATATCTGGTGGTTCCGGGATGTCTTCAGGCTGCCTGCTCGTGCTGCCCCCTCGAGCATGTTTTCTCCTCCCTGTTCGGAACCTGACACCAGAGGGGTCCCGCTCTCTGACCTGGTCGTTCCATGTGAATCGCCCAACTGGCCCCAAACCGCATTCGAAAGGATCGGATCCAAAATCTACTCCGGCGGTTCTGCAGAATGCGGTGATGAGGCTAGGGAAAATGAGTGGCTGCTTGTCCACCCTGACCCCTCCCATTTCAAGGATCTCTCTCTTGATTAGAAAGCCGATGTCGACCAACTGATTCTGTAGTATACAGTACAGGATCATGGCTGCATTGAAGTTCACTGAGGTCCTGTGCTTTCTAGGGATCAAGGAATAGGAGATGAATACATGCCAGAAACCAACTCACTCCTTAAGTTGGTGTGCTTCATACGGTGATCAGGGGCCACCCAAAAATCCATCGGACGGATCACTAACTGATTTGCAAAGTCCACATTTTGGGTCATAAAAAATTCGCTCCAAGTCACCCCTTGCCTTAGACGTCCGACTGCTTCGGGATCAACTGGAAGCTCAGTCCTATAATACCTGTTAATGTCTGCTATAGTCATCCGGACTTCTACCCCACGGACCAGAACCGAAGAAGAGCGTTGAAAAGTTTCAGGTACCAACCCAGCAAAGAACTCTTCGACCACACGTCGACAATACATCGGGGGGGGGGGGGGGGGGGGGGGGAGGGGGGGCTAACAAAGGTTTCCCATCCCCTTGCTTCAATCATTAGAGGAATTGGGGTGCCTTCCAATTCTTCAACCGCTATCCCCCTCTCCACCACTATGTCTCGCTCCTTGAAATATTCTAAGCGTTCCTCGAAATCCGGGTGCCTGATGCACGGTGGTGGAACTTGGGGTCCTCGCCTCGGTCTTTGTTCGGAACCCTGACTGCTTTGCCTAGGCATTCTCCTGGGTCTTCCTGACATCTGCACATTAAACACAGTTTTAAGGCAATATTTGGATCAAAGAAACAAGAGGTTATGATGCCGGAATTTGAAAGGACAAAAATTGTGCCAAGAGGATAAAGTGCGGGTGAAGTGCGGGTGCGTGACCCGCACTATACCCGCACTCTAACTCGTCACCAGACACCAGCAAATGTAGAGTTCAATTCATGTATACATCTCAAAATTCCAGTTCATCATCGAACGAATCAACAACAAAATGACTCTAACTCATGTACAGGCTTCCATTCAACCATATAAACCCAATTCATAGTTTGAAAATCTAATTGCAATAGAAAATCAATTAACAATGAATACATCACATGCAAAATAGATAACACCGAACATTCCACTATCTTAGACATTAGCAAAAGCAAAAACAAGGGGTTAAAACCCTAACTAATGAAGTTCATGCATAAGAGGCAAAAGAATTGTGATAAAGAGGGTTAGGGTTTTGGATTAGAGATATGTGAAATGAAATTAGAGTAAGAATCCATACCTTTAGTTGCCGAAAAATCGAAAACGTGGTACACACTGAATACCTTTAGTTAGGAAGAGGGAAAAATTTGAAGTTTGCAGTTGGTTTTGTTCTTTTGTGGCAAGTGGAGCCCTAGAGAACAACATGCATATATATATACTGCACGACAAAAGTGCGGGTGGAGTGCGGGTGACTGACCCGCACTTTACCCGCACTCTATTACCTGATGCCCTCTGAGTGCGGGATGAGTGCGGGTTACTGACCCGCACTCTAACCGCACTGTTCCCCTGGACAGACTCCTGAATTCTGCCCTGCAACTGTATCTGCACCAAAACAAACTCAAACAGTCTCAAAAGTTTACAACAACAAAACTAACCATCCGAAAAGTAAAAATAAAAATAAAAACAATAAAATAAATTCAAAAACGAGTGCAATGCACTCAAAGTGGGACCCGGTCAACCAAAGGAGGTTTGACAGGAATGGCGAGCACATTCAACTTGGCCACCCAAACCGGTGCCAAATGCCTATGCACTGCATCTCTCCCCACTCTCCTCATTTGTCCCACTAGGTCCTTTCAAACCCATATTTGTTTAACCTTTGGTGGATTCATCCTAGAACTAACTCTACTTGCTTTTAATCTTTGGAAACTAAAGCAATAAGCTTTAGTGTGCCCTTTTTTGGCACAAAAGTAGCAAGTAATAGGACGGTTAGGGAAACTCCTTGTTCGATCGTTGGCGTGGGCCACTTTTTGTTGTCCGAATCTGAGGGATTTGACATTGTTTTCCATCACGGCGAGTTGCTCAATCAAATCCCCCTCCTTGACCTTAGCCCGTTTCAACTCATCATCTTTTGTGCTCAACTATTCATGTAATTCCCTTATCGCTTTTGCAGACTCCTCCACACCTAGTTGAAGTTTCCTTGTCCTTCTCCTATAGTCTTCCTCAAACTCTTCTGAGAGCTTTGCCAATGCATCTAAGTTCTTGGAGACTAACTCCTTTTTGTTGGCAAGCTCCACTACTTGTTCAGTTAACCCGTTGTTGACTGATGAGAGATCACGCAATTTAGTCTTCAACTGTACATTCTCTGTCTTTAGCAAATAAACCTCCAGTTTGAGCTTTGTGTTGTCTTCTTCAAGCTCACCTAATTGATCGAAGAGTTCAGTATTTGCTTCCTCCTCTTCGAATTTTGATTCTTGCCTCTCCTTGATGCAGTCTTGGTTTCCCAATTCCATCTCCTTGACACCTTCAAAGGCCTGCACAAGGGTGAGCACCCGGCTCCTTTTCTTTCTTGAATTTGGTGCCTCCAAGACTAAACAATCTCTAACTTGGCTTATTCCGGGGGATGTTACCTTGAAGTTCACACTCTTCCCTCCACAGCTGAAGGAAATGTCCCTAGAACAAATATCGATCACCATACTTGCTGTGGCCATGAACGGCCTCCCCAACAGTAGTTTCCAGTCTCTACCACTGGAACCTCCACTTTTGCAATCCAACACAACAAATTCTGCCGGCACCATCAAACCGTGCACATTCACATAAATTTCCTCCACAATACCTACTGGGGTGATGGGAGAATTGTCAGCCATGATGAGAGTCTGGGAGGTGGGCTTGATTGACTGAATCTTCAGCTGTTCGTGGACCTCTAATGGCATCATATTGATACTAGCCCCCATATCAAGGACTGCTCCCATCTTTGGTGAATCCTCAATTTGTACATCTATGACAAAACTCCCGGGGTCTTCAAGTTTAATGGGGGAGTCTATGTCACTTCCCCTATCTTCCTTATCCGCGACCTCTACCATACTTGCTTCGGTTTCCTCTCCTCCCAACTGGACCACCTCTAACATGTTAACATGTTCATCGGAGCTTGATGCCTTCTCCTTGTTCTTCATCAATGCATCAAAAATCTGTGCCAACTGAGTTTCCATCTTCTTCAGTGACGCTCCATGACTGTTGGCTCTCTGATCATTGGACTGCATGTAAGCTGAAATTCGTTGCTCAGAGGCATGCAAGGTGTTCTTGAGGGCTTCCGACCCGATACCAACAGTTTTGATAACTGTACTCACTATCTCCTCTAGAGACTTGTCCTTTGGTTGGCTAGCGGAAGCGTGGGAATTGAAGTTGGATGGTGGGTTACTACTTGAACCTCCCCATTGATTGTTGTTGTTTCCCCCTTGATTGTATCTATTGTACCCCCGGTTTTGGTACCCTTGGTTGTTGTTTCCACCTTGGTAATTGTTGTTGCCTACCTTGGTGAGTGGTTGCTCCTAGGTGGTTGTTGTTGGACCAAGATAAGTTTGGGTGATTTCTCAACCCTGGATTGCATGTATTCGAATATGGGTCATTCCTAGGCTGCCTTGGGAATTCTCCAAGGGCTTAGGCTTGCTCTTCCTGACTGAAATGCCCTTCTCCCCCTTCAATCTCCCCCATGACTTGACTAACTCCTTGGGAGGGCCCTAGTTTTCCGGTTATCAGCTCCTTGATTGATTGAAGCTCCTTGTTCATTCTGGACATCTGGATTTGCACTTGGGTATCCTGACCCACTTCTATTCTTCCACCCCTCCTCACATGTGATGTCCTCTGTTGTGAGTTCTGGGCAATATTCTCCAGAATGTCATAAGCTTCAACTGCCCTCTTGTCTGCAATGGTACCTCCGCATGCATTATCCACCATCATTTGGGTTATCGATGAAAGTCCACTATAGAAGGAGTTAACCTTCAGTTCTGTATGGTATGTATGCGGTGGCATTTGAGCTAACAATAAGTTGAACCTCTCCCATGCCTCATGGAATGGTTCACCGTCCTCTTCGACAAAAGAAGCTATCTTCAACCTTAGGTCTTTAGCCTTCTGTGACGGAAAATATTTGTTGAAGAAAACCTTGCTGACTTGGCTGCATGTCACCAGTGATCCCGGCCTCAAGTTCATGTACCAAGTCATGGCTGCATCTTTCAGACAATATTGGAAACACCTCAGATGAAGCTGCTCCCTTGTCAATACTGCTTGGCGAGCAATTACAGGGAGGGTTTCTAGTGTGGCTCCATATTGTTTCATAAATTGGAGGCAATCCTTGGTACTTCGCCCACTAAACGACGGTAGGAGGCTGATGTGCATAGTTTTCAACTCGTACTGCCTTGTTACACCATCCAGTACTATGGCAGTGGGCACATTCCCTACAAATGGGAGAGTGTACTCGCCCATGGTGAGGCATAACTCTTCATCCCCATGTACACTTCCATCATTCTCTGGAGCCTGTTGCTCATTCTCTCTAGCATGCTGCTCATGCTGATTATAATCGTCCATATTTCCCTCTAACTGCTCTATTCTTCTACCCAACCGATTGATGTTATCGATAACTGGCAACACTGTTCCTCTCAACGATCTTCGTTCGTGCATATACCTAAAATCCTGAAATTTCACAACAAATAAAGCACAACGTAAATGAGAAACAGAGAGGGCAGAGCAGGAATATTACTAGACTAGCCTTACTCATGCATAACTAATTAAACTAACATGCCGCTCCCCGGCAGCGGCGCCATTTAAAGAAGACACTTTTTCCCTTATGTCGTTTTAAAAGATCAGTCCGTCAATAATATTTTAAGAAACCTCACAAAGCCTAAATCAGTTTGTAAACATAAATATAGCGGCAAGTGGGTGTCGTCCACAGGGAGCGGAGTTAGCCAAATTAGTTAAAGCTAAAGCAATGGTATGTATATATATATATAGCAAAACATGAACTGGTCAAAATGTAGATTGTGAACCAACTCTAAATAACTGAAAACTAAATAAGTAAATAAAATGAAGGGGGAATATGGAGTGAAGGATATATAGATGAAGGAAACTAAGGAGTTAATGGATTCGAAAGCGAATACTGGGCCATGTAACAAACTTGCCAATAGAAGGGCTCTTCAAGGTAACCGACCTAGGATGTATAGAGTCGGTTATTTATCCCTAGCAGGTGCCCAACCTAGGATGTATAGTGCGGACCACCTATTAGGTATTAATCCTTGTAAACTACCAACCTAGGATGTATAGAGTTGATTGTTTACTGGATTCTAGAAATGAAGCTCGTCTACCTAACATTGACTCAACCGATTACAAATAGTCACCCTAGGATGTATAGTGATGACTTCTAACACTCTCACGGATTCCGACCTAGGATGTATAGTACCAGAAATACGATTGAGGTTAGATTAAAAACGCGGTTCAAGAGTCGGAATTCATGACTTTCCGTCTATTCTTTAGAGCATTAAACAACTAAATAGGATGTATATCTAGATGCAATACTCATACATAATACAAAGACATCTTGCAAAGATCATGTATCTACACAAGAAACCAATGATAAACATTCATAACAAGAATAGATCAATGGAAGATAGACATGAATATCAATATAATATCAAGTTTATGTACAAGCCCAATATTAAACTAACTACTCCATCAACCCCTTAGAGGGGATTTAGCTACTCATTACAACTAGGAAATCAGTAGAGAGGAGAAAGAAATAACCCTTGGAGAACATCTCCTTCCTTGAAGTGGCTCCAATCTCCTAACTTCCTTGAAGTTGAGTAGAGAATGTAAGGATGAGAGGTAGAGAGAGAAACTAGATCTAAGAATGCTTAATCTGTCCTAAACGGAGTCAAGAGCTCCTTAAAACGTTTCTATACTTTTCTATTTATACTAAATAAAAATAGGTCACTTAAGCTTTGAAAATCAGACTGGCGCGCTCGGAGTGCGGGTGGAGTGCGGGTGATTTACCCGCACTGTACCCGCACTATATGGGTTACCTGCAACTTCAGTTCTCGGATTAGGACATTAGTTCGGGTGGAGTGCGGTTGAATTACCCGCACTTGACCCGCACTTGGCCCACACTTGGCATCGCACTGTGACCGTACTTCCCTCTCAGGTGCAAAATCTACCTTCTGTTCTTGATGCTAGTGCGGGTAGAGTGCGGTTTGATGACCCGCAAAGTGCCCGCACTCTAGTGTCAGGTGCGATTCTGTTCTTCTGTTCTTGATGCAAGTGCGGGTAGAGTGCGGTTTGCTGACCCGCACAGTACCCGCACTCTAATGTCAGGTGTCTGAGTAGCTTCTCTGGTTTGGCAATAGTGCGGGTGGAGTGCGGTTAGCTGACCCGCACTGTACCCGCACTTTATCTATGTACTTGCATTCTGCCCTGGCTATGCACATGAGTGCGGCTGGAGTGCGGTTGCGACCCGCACTGGACCCGCACTGTAGACCTGTTTGTGCTCCTTTGCCTTTGCTTTCGCCACTTTTCTGCTGGAATCACCACAATATGCTTCCAAGCTTGTCTCTGCATCATTTCCTTCAAATAAGCACAAAACAACCCATAAGAGACACAAAAACGCACGAAAACAGAACATAAGGTAAGGATCTGAAAGCCTAAATATAGTACATATTTGGCCCGATCAAGAGGTGTGGTTCTGACGATCACTGGGAGGATCTTCAATCCCACCAGTATGATCGAATCCCCGGTGAACCCATAAAGCGGAGTTGTACAGCTGTTGTAACACCATTGCTTCAGATTTAATTTTTCGAAGGTATCCTTGAAGAGGATATCTACACTGCTGCACGTATCTACGAGGCAATTTGTATCGTGATCACCATGGGATCATCATGAGGTTGCACGGTGTTAAAGACATCTGCTTCAGTGAAAATGATCTGTGCTGACTGGGAGGGCTCCATTGGGCTTTGGCTGACCTTGAAGATACCCCGACCTTCTTCTACAAGGGGAATCTTCCATGCGTGGTTTTTCCTGGAGTTATTACAGGTACTGGCCAATGTGGGACCTCCGCTGATGGTGTGTATCACCTGTATTTGTTGCATTAAGTTAGTCTGTTCCCCCTTTCTCTTCTCCGCATGTTCACGAATTTCGGCTTGTACCTCTCTTCCAGTCTGAATATTGTCTCTGACCTACTGCAGGAACTCAATGAAACATCCTCCCGTTATCAGGGCTTCAATCTGGTTGAGCAAATTATAACACTCCGACATGTTGTGGCCCACATCTTCGTGGAAGTCGCAGTACTTGTACCGGTTCCTCCTGTCGACAGAGGCTTTCATAGGTGCGGGCTTTTGAAGTAGCCCATTGTCTTGTATAGCAAGGTAGACTGTTTCTCGGGAGGCGTTTAGGGGAGTGTAATAATCATATCTTTTCTCACCTCGCATTATAAGGGCAATGGTCCTAGGAGAAGGCGAAGCCTGATGAGGGGTTCGTCTTGCTGGATACCTTTCTTGCCTGAGCTGAGAAGAGGGGAAATGATAGGTCGACCTATTGGGAGGTTTATTCTGATTCTTCTGAGCTGGCTCAGATTCGGGAGCTTATTTTTTCAGACGCTTTGCCATTCTCATATCGTCGTGTTCCATCTTGAATTTGAGCTGTTCGTTGATCTCGACCTGCTCAAGAGCCCGATCGTAGGCTTCCTGGTAAGTCTTTGGAGGTCTTTTGGAGAAGGAACAGAAAAGCTTTCCCTCCCACAAGTTCTGCCTGAAATTAGCGAGAGTCTCTTTCTCGGAGAAGACTCCCATTTGTATGACTTCTTTGTGAAAACATTCCACGTACGATTGAAGTGTTTCACCTAGCTTCTGAATCAAATATTGGAGGTGTATGGGATCTTTTGGATGAGGTTTGACCCCCTGGAACTGTTAGCAAAAATCTGTAGATAACTTTGTAAAAGAATCCACACTACCAGCATGCAGTTTCCTGAACCAAGTTTTCGCATAGTCGGCTAAGGTCATTAGGAACATCCTACACATAGCTGCTCTGGTGGTTTTCTGGACCTGCAGCTGTTGGACGAAGCTCTCTAGGTGACTTAACGGGTCTTCCGTTCCGGAGAACTTATCTGTTGGCATTTTAAATTTTGGGGGGAGCTTAGCTTCCCTGATCCTCCTGGTGAAGGGAGCGTTCATCTCGCTTAATGGATCCTTCTTATCCTCCTTGTTCTTTCCCTTTCTTATCTGCTGGACCTCTTTCTGTAGCTTTGCCAGCTGATCCCTCAATCGTTTGTTTCTAGGTTTCTTTGAATTGACCTCGGATTCTTCGTTGTCGAATCCCTCCGATGAACTAGCGACCTCTACCCGATCCTCTTCATGGGCGGGATTCACTCGAGAGG
The DNA here is from genome assembly GCA_033220585.1 of Dipteronia sinensis. Lineage (NCBI taxonomy): Eukaryota > Viridiplantae > Streptophyta > Magnoliopsida > Sapindales > Sapindaceae > Dipteronia > Dipteronia sinensis. Next base: position 32,591,786 of record CM065637.1, read on the forward strand.
TTCGTCGACTTCCTTCCTCTTAGGTCTGGGCTTCCATTCTTGATACCGTCGGGCGAGGTGCCTCTCGTTGCTCCCGGGTTAGAGCATCTACGGCAGACTTAACTCGCCTAGGCTGATTTTGTGGTGGTCTTTCAGATTTTGAAGCATCGGTCCTAGCCTATCCTGGATTGAAGGTTGGGGCCCAGTCCTGTTGTGAGCTGGTTCTGGAAGAGGAGGTCCCAGGCGGTTGAAAGTAGGTTGCCTGGTCCCGGGTCTGCTCGGTTCTCCATGATCATTCGGGTTTGTTGGTTGAACTGTGATGCCTTCAGCGAGCAGGCGGATGCGGACGGTTTGCACTAAAGCTGCCGCTTGTTGGTCGAGCACGGCCTGACTTATCTTAGGGTGGCTAGAAGCCCACGCATTAGTCTTTTGGACCGAAGCTTGACTGCGATGTCCAGACTTCTTCTCCCTCCTTGGGGCCTTTCGTGTTGGCATCGCTGAAGGTTGTTCCGAAGCTCCATGCTGTCCTTGGGAGGAGCGGAGCCTCATGATTTCTGTAAAAAAATGAAAATGCAAATGGTTGACTTAATCAACTAGGTGTGGGTGTTTCCCACAGACGGCGCTAGAAAGTGTTAACGAAAAATTTGCTCGGGGTGAGAAATCTCAATTAACACCCTCAAGACTACTACCACGAAGGTGGTGGCCAAGGTCGAATGTACTCTAAACAGTGCTTCTTCAAATGAAAAAAAATACTAATGTTAATACCATCAAAAGAGAAGGAGAATGCATTCTTTATTAATGGTGTATCGTGTACAAATATCTCTCAATTGTTCTTAATCTCTCTAAGGAGAAGTAGGGTTGTTGTCGTTTGTCTGTCGAAAAGTAGTCATATTCTCTCTTCCTTTTTCTTTCTATTTATACATAATTTTTGTAGGTTAAATCAACTGATTCTCCCCTTGATTTTCTCAGTCTCTCCCCTTCTTATCAAGTAGGATTTCTCATTTAAATGTCATTGACTTTGTGTTAATAGCCGAATTGAGAATATCTTGGTGGAGATCAGTTTGTTTTCTCTTTGAACTCTATTACTTGTTTTGCACATACCAGATTTGATCCAGTGTATCTTCGTATCTTCACAGCATGATCCCTCATAGAGGTTGTTGAATACGGTATGTATGGCGAGGTAGATTAGATAGCAAGGTAGATCAGTGTCTTGGCTCTGGTATTCAGGTGCTTAACCTAGCCAGGAGCTCGGTCTGACCTCTCATGATTTCTTGGAGTTGATGCGGCCCCTTGTGGACACCCCTCTATGACAGCGGGGTTTAGGCTAGATTCTGGAGAGGTTACGAGGTTATCTCGACCCCGGGGGAGCTCCTTAATTTCAGGTTTGGTGATGCGGCTCGGTCTGATCGCGTTGGGCTCTACTCCGGGTGTTTCTGGAGCTCGCCTTTATTTCTGTGGGGTGGTATCATAGCTCAGCTTTGGGAAGCGTAGTCTCCTAGTGGATGACCTCGGGCCTGGAGTCAGACTAGGAGGGTGAAAAAATTCCCTTTGGTCCCCAGCCAAATTCGACTATTAACAGGTACAAATCAGAAAGAAAATTCAAGAATTAAAGAGCGAAGGTGTTAGCCTTGAGGTATGATTTCGAATCCTGCCTAGTTTATTCTTATATATCGTATATAGTTGTTAAGTAGCTTTAAATATTTTAAAAAAAGTTTTAAAATTCCTTTCACTGCACGACTCTAGGGCTTACAATTGGTATCAGAGCCCTAGTACGATATATTCGAATAAATCATTTTTTCTTCTTGATTAATTGCATGTTTATATGTGTAGGAACAATCTATTGAATGTATGATGTTTTAAAAAAAAACTTTAAAGCATGATTGATCGTTAATTTTATGGTACGGTAGATTTTAGGGTTTTTATATTGAATGTAATTTTATTTTTTGCTATAATAATTTTTCTAGGTTGTATATATATTTTTTATTTTGTTGTTCTACAGTCATTTTTTTATTGATGTAATCCAATAAAGAACAACGATCCGAAAGACAAGCTACAGCGGCCGTACGAACCTGGCGTGCAAACACGTAGTAGCGCACACAAGTGTTATGCAATGCACTCCTGCGACGCACAATTGTTGAGCATATGTGCAGCAGGCGCGTACTTTGTGCATCTGTCATATTTGCATGTGTTGTTGTGACTTTTCACATGTGCAATATGCAATTATTATTTGTTTATGCATCAGTCACACACGCCAGATGTGCAAAGCTCATGCTCTCTCATGCGCAAATGTTGCGCATTGTACTACCACAATATGCAGTTGTTGTGTTGATTGTGTGTTTGTCCAGCAGTCATGCACTCCATTTGCGCAAGCAGCAGCGCTGCAACATAGCCCATGTGCACAAACGCAGCCACGTGCTTGATGCGCTAGGGCTGCACATTTGCAAGCGCTAGGGATGCGTGTATGCGAGTGTGTTTGGGTTGATTTTGGGAAATCCCTGGCCTCCGAAAAATGTTTGAGTAATATTTGGGCTTTAAGGGATTTAATCCATGTGATTGATCCATTAAAAATTGTTAACATGGTTTTTTGGCAAGGGTCCAAAGGAGAATTTTCCACCAAAAGCTTCTACCTGGTAGGGACCAATCCCAGCTCCTTGGTACCTAGCGGGATCGATACCACGACCTAGAGGGAATCAGTACCTGGTAAAAATCAGAACGTCGACTACTAACCTACCTAGATGAAGCACCCGAGACATTCAACCAGGAAGAGCAGGTACCCCGACGGGCATCCATTCTGACACTTGACTAAGGGGGTACCACGATATCGCAGACCTAGTGTCTTGCAAGTACCCGGTCCCTCATATCTGAAACCCCGGTACCACGACACATACCTGGTGTTGTAGAACACCTTGACATCAACCAGAGACTAACCAAGACATGCCCCCTACATGTCGAGCAGAACGGACATCATTACGAAGCCACCATCATGATAGAACAAGCGCCATACCAGTAAATCAGAACAGTAAACCAGTGTACCAAGCCACCAGGGCGTAGAACCAGTGTACCTCTCCAAGCAGCACAAGCTAGGAAAGTTGACTCCTTCGCCATTTAAAGTGCCATAAATGAGACCAAACGGTCAACCAAATCAGAGTTTAAACACGACAGTAATTAACGGGATCAAATCCCGCGCCTTTAGCCTCACTCAACTCCTTTCAACGCCTAAAAAAGGACTCCAAATAATCCTCATAAATGCAACCAGATTCTAAGGGATATCGGAGACCTATACATACGGCCTTGAAGGACAAAGAGGGGGATCGATTTTTGGATGGGAATAAAAGAGAAACTTCTGGTGAGTTATCTAAAGTCAGTAAGAGTTCACTGGACGGATAATAACCACTTATCGACATAAACGGAATTCTCCATCTCCATGTTGTGTTAGAGAGAGTGAAGAGAGAGTGTTGTAACCTTTACCCAGTGCTTATTTTAATAAAATAGTATCATTTATCTTCCCTATGGTTCCTTTGTTCTTGTTCATCTTCGTCTCTAATTGTCCAAAGGAACCTTGGTACCAAAGGTACCTCCCCCGCTACCACCTACCGGTAGTGGAACAGGGTGTTAATCAAAATTTTCCTCCCTGAGTGGATTTTTCGGTTAACACTTTTTGGCGCCGTCTGTGGGAAACACCACACCCTCAAAAGAAAGCCTGTTAGACTTGTTTTCTTATATCATTAATAGTATGGAACTCCGGTCTTCTCAAGATCATCTTGATCCGTTGGGGCACCAATCAAATGCTTTAACTCGGAAGGTTCAAAAGCTAAAGAAAGGGGGGAAGAGTCATAACCTCGCTTCAAAGCCATCAGCTACTGCACTGGCTACCCCTCAGATACCTGCCACCTTGACCGTTAACCCTGCCAACCAGGACCAACAAGTCGCGGCCTTCATAGAGAGTATCCGCCTCCGAATGGTTATGGAAGGTGGAGGCAGTCAACTTGCGGTACTAGATACTAGGGGAGAGGCAAGTCGGCAAGGTACTAGGATACCCCTCTTTGACTGGTTGGGACCACCACCTCCGATACCGGTCCACGACAAGATTGGGCCCATGCCGCTGATACCATTAGTCCACGACAGACTCGAGCCTATGCCCCCGACTCCGGGACAACATGAAGGATATCAACCTCGACATGTGAGATCTACCATCGACCTGCTCCCTAGGGAGCTCCACTACCCATTTCAACTGGAAGCAACTTCTAGACAATCTCAACCAGAAGCGGCCAGGAGGCAACCTCAGTGAGCGGTATGCCGCACCATTAGAAGCACCTGAGAAAACCCTCCCCAGGGAGAGAACCAGGATGAAACTTTAGTAGCTTCAGAGAACCAGGTTTGATGACAGAGATTCTGAAGTAGAGTCCAGAAATGATGGCAACAAGCGCCTCCGGGACAAAGTAGCCAGAATTGCGAAAGAGATCGAGGAGTTAAAAAAGGGCAAGCACCGAAAAATCCAGAAAACACCCTTAGGAGAGATGAATGCTCCATTCTCTAGGAGGATCAGGGAGCCAGAACTACCTCCCAAGTTCAAGATGCCAACCGAAAAATATTCGGGGACTGAAGATCCCCTAACCAACCTTGAGAGCTTTGTTCAATAGATGGAGGTCCAGAATGCTACCAGGGCCGCCATGTGCAAAATGTTCCCTACCACGCTAACAGACTATGCCAAGACATGGTTCAGGAAGCCGCCAACAGGGAGCGTCGACTCATTCACCAAGTTGACCACCGATTTCTGCTCTCAGTTCCAGGGTATCAAGCCTCGCCATAAGAGTCCCGTTCACCTTCAATACATGATCCAGGAGAGGGGTGAGTCACTAAGAGCCTATGTGGAGAGGTTATACAAGGAGGTAATTCAGATGGGGGTCTTTATGGAGAAGGAGACCTTGGCTAATTTCAGAAGGAATTTATGGGCATGCAGGTTGGTCCGATCCTTCACAAAGCATCCACTAGAGACGTGCCAGGAGGCCTACGATAGGGCTCTTGAACAAGTGGAGATAGTTGAACAGCTCTGTGTCAAGATGGAACATGACAACATGAGATCTGCCAATCGCCTAAAGAAGAAGGCGCCTAAGCCTGCTCAAATTCAGAAGAACCAGAATAAGCCTCCCAACAAGTCTACATACCAGATACCACCTTACCAACCTCAACTTCCGGTACCCCACCAGGCGGTCTCCTCCTAGAGCTACACCCCCACCCAAGGAAGTGGCACGGACTGCTAGAGAAGAAGAGAGGTACACCCATTATACCCCTATGAACGCGTCTCGCGAGAAAATCTATCTTACCATCTATGACAAGGGGTTACTTAGGAAACCTGGTCCAATAAAGGCACCAGCCGATCAACAGAACAGCTACAAGTACTGCGACTTCCACGAGGATGTGGGGCACAACACCTCAGAATACTACAGTTTACGTAACCAAATACAGCCACTGGTAAGGGGAGGTTGGTTGACAGAATTCCTCCGACATGTGCATGATAACATTCAAACTGGGAAGGAGGTATAAGCACACATTAGAGCGACTAAAGAAATAAGGAAAGGAAAAGGAAAGGATTTGATGGAGCAAATCTACTTAGTCCACACTATCAGTGTAAGCACCACCCTGGTACGAACCTCCAATAATTCCAGAAAGAACCACACCATGAAGGTGCCCAGGCTAGACGCGGGCCAAGACGTCTTTAAGGTCACCAGAAAATGGCCCAGATCTCCTCCTTCAGCATAGATTATCTTCACTAAGGAGGATGTGTACAACACCATGCAGCCCCACGATGACCCCATGGTTGTCACTATACAAATTGCAAATTGTCTGGTCCACCGTATCTTGATCGATACCGGTAGCAGCGTGGACATTCGTTTCAATGGCACTTTAGAGCATTTCAATTTAAAGAATCCTTGCTACAACAGTTGTACCACCCCTCTATATGGATTCACCAGGGATTCACTGATCCCTACCAGGTCCATTATTCTACCAGTGATAATAGGGACAACACCACTCTAATAGAATCTCATGAAAGATTTTGTTGTGGTAGACACTACATCTGCCTACAACGCCATCCTTGGGAGACCCTACTTATCTGCCCTCAAGGGTGTCTTGTGGATCTGCCACAATGTCTTGAAATTCCCAGCACGGGACAAGGTAGGCGAGGTACGGGGAGATTAGCAGGTAGCACGCAAGTGTTAATCAGTGTCTGTTAACCCCGCTGTGCTTGCCAAGAAGTATGCACATATAACAACTGCATAGGATCAGATCGTACCAGAGGAGGACCATGAAGATTAGATGACTGCAGCAGAACCTGAGGTAGAAATTCTAGATAAAGAAAGTAGAGATGAGGAAGACAGGGGTGAGCCTGTGGCCGCCCTGCAGATGATTTAGAAGAAATCCCTATCAGGAAGGACGACTCTTCCAAGGTAGTCAGGATAGGTTCAGCGATGGAAGCAGGAGTGAAGGAAGGATTAATAGGACTCCTTCAGAAGTACAGCGACATCTTTGCCTAGAGCCACGAGGAGATGCCGGGAACTCCTGTCACCCTGGTGGCTCACAGATTGGCGGCTAATCCCACCTGTAAGCCGGTCAAACATAAGCAAAGGCGTTTCAACCCAGAACGAAATGTCACGATTTAAGAGGAAGTCGATAAGCTTTTGAGGGCAAAATTCATCAGGGAGTCATTGTACCCAGAGTGGATCGCCAATGTAGTTATGGTGACTAAGGCAAATGGGAAGTGGCGTATGTCCGTTGATTACACTAATCTCATCCGCGCCTACCCAAAGGATAGCTTCTCCCTACCAAAGATTGACCAGCTCGTAGATTCAACTGCGGGTAACAAGCTATTGAGCTTCATGGACACATTCTTTGGATATAATCAAATCATGATGCACCACGCCGGCCAAGATAAAAGAAGTTTTATCATCGAGCAGGGTCTATACTACTATAGGGTAATGCCTTTCGGACTCAAGAATGTGGGTGCTACCTACCAACGCCAGGTTAACCGCCTGTTCAAGGAACTAAAAGGAAGGTCAATGGAGATATATGTCGACGACATGATCACCAAGTCCCAGGCAGCCGAACAACACCAGGACCACCTCCAACAGACTTTCTAGATAGTCAGAGAGAATCAGATGCGATTGAACCCTGCTAAATGAGCCTTCGGGGTTATAGTGGGAAAATTCGTCGGATTCATGGTCCATGAAAGGGGAATAGAAGCAAATCTAGAAAAGATCAAAGCCATCCCAGATCTTGAATCTCCTAGCTCACTCAAGTAAGTGCAAGGTTTGATTGGACGGATAGCAGCCCAGAACCGCTTCATATCCCGATCCACTAACAAATGCATTCCCTTCTTCAAAGCTATTAAATAAGGGAAGAATATGAAGTGGAACCAAGATAGCGAGCTGACTTTGCAGTTGTTGAAGAGGTACCTTGCTAGCTTACCCTTGCCATCTAGCCCAGTACTAGAAGAAGAGCTGTAACTTTACATGGCTGTATCCGAAACAGCTGTTAATGGGGCCTTGGTAAAAGAATGTGGAGATGGAATTCAATGACATGTCTACTATGTGAGCCGTGCCATGACCAAGTCAGAGAAAAACTATACTCTCTTAGAGAAGCTCGCCTTCGTGTTGGTAACCGCTGCCAGGAACCTCCACCCTTATTCCCTAGCTCACACAATCGTAGTGGTCACTGACCAACCCCTGTGCCAATTCTGTAAACGCTGGACAAATCAGAGAGACTGGTACTGTAGGCCCTCGAGCTCACCAATATGATATCCGGTACAAGGCTAGGATAACCATCAAGGCCCAAGCCGTAGCAGACTTTGTAGCTGAGTTCAGCGTAATACCTGATCATAATCCTACCCCGAGCTCAGACCAAGCTCCCTAGAAAAAGCAAGAATCATCATAATGGTCCACCAATCAAGAAACCTGGATTCTGTATACTGATGGAGCCTCCAGCCAAGCGGGAAGCAGAGGAGGAATCGTTCTAATTGATTCTGAGAAGGTGGAGTGCTGTCATTGCTTCAGATTCTAGTTCAGAACCATCAATAACGAAGCATAGTATGAGGCTTTGCTGACAGGAATGAAGATAGCAGCAGAGCTTGGAGCTAATTACCTCCTCGCCAGATGTGACTCGCAACTGGTAGTTAATTGAATAACTGGCATGTACCAGGCTAAAGGAGATAACATGGCAGCGTACCTCGAAAAGATCCAAGAACTCATAGCTCAATTCAGGGGATTCCAGATCGAGCAAATACCCAGGCAACAAAATAATCAGGCCGATGTCCTAGCCAAGATAGCTGCCAACGGAGGACAGGCACTGCCAAGAGGGGTACCTCTCCAAATAATAGCCCAATCAAGCATAGCACAAGGAAAGGAAGTTATCCCTGTGGATCGCCTATCATGCTTGATGGATCTAATTGTAGATTACCTCTAAGCAGAAAAGATCCTTGAAGATCCCGATCAAGCTCTTAAGGTCAAAAAAACCTCAGTTCACTATTGCCTATTGGAGGGACACCTTTACCGTAGAGGAAGATCTCTCCCTCTACTTAGATGTCTACACCCTGATGATGTGAGTTGGGCCCTCAGAGAAGTACATTCGGGGGAATGTGGGAATCATACCCGAGGAGAATCGCTAGCTTACTAGGTGTTACACATAGGTTATTACTGGCCAACCCTGCATCACGATGCGTGGCAGTTCGTACAGTCTTGTGAACCATGCAAGAAAACAGCCAACTTGCACCATTACCTCCGGAACGACTGTCTTCAATCACCTCACCATATCCATTTGCTTACTGGGAGTAGATCTAATTGGACCTCTCCTAACCGAGCCTGGTCAATAGAAACACGAGATTGTGGCGATCGATTATTTTTCCAGGTGGGTGGAAGCGGAGCCTCTCACCAAGATTATTGAAGCAAACATGACTGAGTTCATTAAGAGGAACGTGGTCTATCGGTTTGGTACACCAATGGTCATCATCACAGATTTGGGCAAACAGTTTAATAATGCTAGATTCCAGAATTTCTACAAGAACCTAGGAATCGAGCTTCGTTTTGCATCAGTAGCACGTCCTCAGACTAACGACCTAGTAGAGGCCACAAAGAAAACTATCAAGAGGCTCTTAAAGAGGAAGCTCCAACATAAGAAGGGTAGATGGGCAAATGAACTACCTGATGTGGTATGGGCCTATAGCACTACCAAAAGGACTGCTACTAGAGAAACCCCTTATTCATTAGCTTTCAGGGTAGAAGCTGTCCATCCTATCAAGCATAAACTCACCTCTTTTCGGGTTCAACACTTTAACCCAGAGTGGAACGAAGACAAGTTAAGGGCTAACCTAGACCTCCTAAAGGAGAAATAAGAAAATATTACAGAAAGGGTAGCGGTCTACCAAAGCCGGATTGCTCGATACTTCAGAAAGAAAGTCAGAAACTGAAGTTTCAAAGAAGGGGACCTGGTTCTTAGGAAGGTAACCCAGAATACCCTGAAAAGGTCTGATGGGTTGCTATCGCCTAATTGGGAAGGACCCTACCTGGTAAAAATGGTAATCCGGAGTGGGGCATACAAGTTAGGGGATATGAATGAACGTCTTATTGACCACACCTGGAATGCTGATCACCTGAAAAGGTTTTACCCGTAAGACATGTAGTGAAGATCTATTGATATCTCCCTGGATAGGTATAGGTAGGTACTCATGAATATTTGTATTGCCTCTTGATTCATTAATAAAGAAGAATCTTTCTCCATCTACATTTGTCTACATCTGTCTACATAATATCGCCATAATTTGCCATGTTTGTCCTAAAAACCGAGATAGCTACATAGCTCTCCTGATGCCCTGGACTGGATCAATCCCTCCAGAAGGATCGCCTTAAAGACCGGGATAGCTACATAGCTCTCCTGATGCCCTGGACCAGATTAATCCCTCCGACAGGATCGCCCTAAAAGCCGGGATAGCTACATAGCTATCCTGATGCCTTGGACTGGATCAATCCCTCCAAGAGGATCGCCTTAAAGATCGGGATAACTACATAGCTCTCCTAATGCCCTAGTCGGGTACCACCCCCCGCTAGGAAGGATCTGATACGTAAGAGCATAGTTGCATGACGGATTAAACCTTGGTCGGGCTCCACTCCCAGCTAAGAGATTTAACAATTAAAACTAATTCTAATTAAAGTTAAACTAAAATTAACAAAAGATTTGTTTGAGATTTGAATTAAACTAAACTAAATTAAATTAAATTAAGAAAATAATTAAAAAGAATATGGATGTGATCAAGAGAAAGAAAACACTAGGTTATCAATGATCCCCAATTATGAAAACTCGATATATGGAATTAATTTGTAAACAATATTCAATCAATTCTAGGGTTCATTCTTTGTCTTTAATGTGACTATTACCGTATGGTCATGGGATGAGTCACGTGCTCCCAACCACTATTCACCCTTGGTCTATGGTATGAACAATGATCGGAAACCCTTTAAGCACAAGAATTAAGAACCAAATTCTATACTTTGCTTGGCCTATGCTAAAGATAAAATTCATTCATTCAAAAGAGCATTAATTAAGATTAGGTTTGGTCTATACTCTAACCCTAATTCTCAGGTAGTCTTAACCCTAAAATCATGCCAAATAGTTATTCACCCTTGGTCTATGGTGTGAATAAATATTAAAACTAATGAGGATCAAGCAATTAAGAACAATGAATAAATCAAGAATTTTAATTGATGAAATAATAATTAATCCATATATGAGCATTCACAAAAGGTTCACATTGATTCCCTAGTTATGGGATTAGTTACACATATTGAAAATAAGAAGAAAAGAGAAAGAAGAGATAAAACCCATTAAGATCTTCAATTGTAGTCTTCTTCGTCTTTAAATCTTCAATGTGTAAAGATGGATGAGTGTGTTGTTGTTCTAGGAATAAAAAGTAGAAAAAGTGAAAAAAGTTCCTCTCTAACTCTCAATAAGAAGTATTTATATGATCTCCAAAAATTAGGGCTTCAAGATCTCCTTTGAAAACAAGGAATGTGCACGACCGCTCTCTATACCGCTTGGCGGACTCATGCCTGAACCGCGGTCTGTACAGCAGTGTACCTACTGATCTTCAGCGCTCGGTGGACCGCGACCGAAGTAATTCTTGTCAAGCGGTATGGACCGCGGGTAACAAACGAGTACATACTGATCTTCAGCGCTCGGTGGACCGCGACCTATGCAGTGCATGGAAAGCGACCTCCACAGCGGTTCTTCACAGATTTGCCCCTTTTCTCACTTTTAGACTCCTTTTCTTGGAAAAATCAACAAACACCTCTTTAAAGGAAATGTGACCTACACATGCTCAACAAACACATAAAATACCTAATTTCACTCAAGAACAAAGCGTAAATAATAGGAAATGGGGACCTAAAATATGTATATAAATAAACCGATCAAATACCCCCAAACCTATCTTTTGCTAGTCCTCGAGCAAAACTAGAATAAAAACAAAAACTAAAAACAAACAAAACCTAAAAACCAAAACAAAATTCTAAACTAAGCCATTTTCGTAGGGAACACGATAGCATTGAGCGTATGCTACAAGCCTTTAGACTCATAAGTACAACACCTATAAACCTCTAAAGTTATCCTGCAAATACCTGTCATCCAAAATATATTCGAAAAGTGCCCATATTGAAACAATGCATGCAAAAACCAATAAGTAAAAACTAAAGTTAAGTCACGAAACTGAATACATTGCTCAATTTAATGAAAAGCCCACACTCAAAACGTTCAAGTTTCCAAGCTGCCTTCACTAGATGCCATAGATGTAATTCGCCTTGACTCTAATTCTCACAGTATGTCACTCATTAATTCACACAGAACCTAGGCTGATACACTCATCAAGCATATGCGATAGAAGTTATGCACAAGAAAATTCAAGTATTGATCGCATATGAATTTATAATTGAAAGAACGCTCCAATGTATGCAAAAGATCTCATGAAAGAATCAAGCATTATGAACAAGATAATCACATGAATTATTTATACCTTCATAGCAAGGACCAGTAGATCAGTAAGACTTTCATTTAGGTTGTAATGGGGCCATTGGGTGAAGGTTAAGAAAGAATGGGAAAAAATGGAATTCAAGAACCTAGGACCATACCATGAGAATCTTCAATTGCTCTTCCGGCTTCACATAAATCTTCGTAGTCTTCATTGAATTCATTGTAAATGAAATTTTCATTCATCTCAGTCAAAATCTTCAAAAGTCACCATTTCCTTCTTAACAAAACTCCTCTTGAGTTGATACAATTTTGCAATATAATTATCGTAATTGCACTAATGAAAAATTATTCTCTGATTCTCTTCAACTACTTTCCCTTTTTTTTTAATTTTTTTCTTTCTTTTTATTTATTTATTTATTTATTATTATTTTTTTTTTGATGAAATAATACGAATCAGAGAATTACATAGAAATTCACAAATATCAAACTTACACTTTTGGATTGAATGCAGCTCTTCCTTCAATGGTCTTCGACTAATATACACACGCAGAACCATCACGTCTTCTTCACTTCCTCAAAGCATGATCCCAAATTATAAGGTATGGCTAAGTTATGGCTTATTGGTTACTTTAGATGTGGTGAAGAAAGAAAGGCTATGGAGCACACACAAAAGGTAGGAAATAGTTAAGGCCTTTTAAATGGTTCATACACACATAGTCTAATCATCACTTCCACTGGTTCGACTCACTCAAGATCAAAATAAACATGTGAAATCTTTTATTGATGAAAGTTCTATAATGCTCAATGTATAACCTATAGAGATCAAATCTAATGCTAAGAACCTACTGAGTGTTTAGGAGTAGAAACAAATCCCTCATAATGTATAATTTATGTACGCTTTTTGGCTTAGTGAACTCACAAGGGTAGTCTCCACTATTAATCATGGCAATCCAACTAAGCATCCTATCCACTATCACATCAAGAGCATGTCATAAATTTTGAAAAAAAAATGCAACGTAATACTCTAAGTGGCAAGACGTTAGTGTGAACTCAGTGAGTAATGTATATTATCTCGGGGCACAATTCAAAGTAGTTTATCAAGGATTCACAAGAAAACAGACTCTAAAAACAAAAACTTAACTTAAACCCCCTACCCCTAAATACACCCCCAAACCTAAATTCAGCATTGCCCCCAATGGTGACAAGAAACAAAAATGGGGTGAAAAACAGAAAATAAAACCAAAATGAAAGACAGAAAATAGAATACCCAAACAAGAAAATAAACAACGAAATCCAAAAGAAACAAAAGAAAACACGAGAAAAAGAAATGCATATCCTCTCTATGATCCGTCGTCCTCGTCTGAAAGGTACAGAACTTCGGTTCCCTGATCCGAATCTGGGTCACGATGTTCTCCATCATGAAAGTGCATCACAGGGGTTCCATCTCCGACATCAGGCTGATAAAATCCGGAACCATCTCCTGCATCAAAATCTGCCCCTGAAGCAGAAGTCTGGAAAGGGGCACCACTCCCGCTAGCCACAGAAAACTGGCTAACCATCGAACGCACCTCCTCAATACTCTCCTGAACACCATCAAAGCGCTGGTTCATTCGTCCCTCCAACTCTCCTAAACGTGAATCCATGTGGTCCTTCAAAGCCTGTAAGAAAAAAACAAAATGACCAGAATCTGGCTGTGCATGGCCTGGCTGTGCACCTGGAATAGGTGATGCAGCATCAATCTGCAGCTGCTCCTCCATCTCAGCATCATGAGCAGCCTGAGCTTCACGTGCCTCACGCTCCTCACGGCGACGTCGTCGCTCTCTATACGGTCCAATAGTGGGAAGGCCGCGAGAATGAAGCAGATTATTCCAATGAGGAAGACCCATCATAGTAGGTGTCTGCTCCTCTAAACCAGCGTCCACATCAATACCCATATTCCGACAAAAGGCGGTAATCAAACATGGAAAAACCATCGAAAGGGTATCATCGGACCTACTCTGACAAATATCTTGAAATATAACTCGACCAATATCGATTGGTCGGCTCGATACCACACGATGCAACAATCTAGCTGGTTCATAAAATAACTCTGTCCGATGTCGAGTTGGCATCAATGAATATGAACTGAAAATGTTCCAAAAGGCTGCATCAACCCGAAGATCACGCTGATACAGTTTAACCATCTGGTTCCACTCCTCTCGACCATCTATCCGAAGAATAGCAGCTAATCGTCCCCTGTACTGATCAACCTCTTCTATCCATTCAATTCCACGGTCGGTATTAACCTGAACCTCCGGAGCAGCAAAGTATTCAGAAATAGCTTCAGGAGTAATGTGAACAGACACACCCTGAACCAAAACAGCTCCACCCGTCAGAAATCTCTCTGGGACCATACTGGCATAAAACTCAGCCACCACTCTCTTATTAGGCCGTGGAGGCTGTTCAACATATCTCGCCCAGTGGCGAGCAGCCACCATCCCAGGGACAGGAGTATCTGCCAAACTGGAGACATCTATCCCCTTCTCAATTATCCATGGCCGGTCTTGATATTTAGATGAACGGCTTTTGAAATCTTTGTTTTGAGCCAAACGAGGTATAGCTTGTTGCTTTCCCTTCGGAGAAGCACTGGTCCTGGGTCGCTTGGCCAAAGACGTGTTTCTCATCTGTGCAAGAACAAACAAACAAAGAAGTTAAGCCAAAAATTCTGTAAAAATCCAGCAGCAATTCGACTCAATGAGTGCATTACTTCTTCCACATCATCAAAACGGAAATCAACACAATTTAACATCAAAAAGTAAACACATAACTTCTCATAAGTTAGTAAAAATTGCAAATTGAGTAATTCCCATGTAAAGGCAAACGGAATCCATATATTGAAGACATAATGTTGAATCAATTCAATCCAATTCTTCTCTCTCCATATTCATCTCATGGGATTTTAAATTAACTAAAACAATCCAAATCAAAATTCAACAAATACATGTATATGTATAATGCAATTAATTCAAAACCCATTAATCATATGTGCATGAGAGCCTCAAATTCCATAGAAACACAATAAAACATCACATTAATCCTATTGGCACTCAATGTAGCAAATAAATTTAAAAGAAAATCATAAGAGAGAGAGACATACCTTTACTTTAATGAAACAAAACAAATTTGGGAAGAATTTAGATGAAGTATAGGAAGAAGAAAACAAAAGAGAGGGAAGAGAGAATTGGCGCAGCTGCTGTGGGAAATTTGAATTCCACGAGCTGCGCTGTTCCTTATAAGCGCAAAATTGTGCCCTACCGCAGTGCGCGTTACTTACCTGCGTCGCGGTACACCACATGGTGATGCCTAAATATCTTCTCCTGAACCTGTAAAACGCATCGTTTTATTTAATATAGCGCGGGACAGGAAACTTACCTGGAACGCGGTTCACAAAGCGGTATAGTCCAGTGATGTTACGCTATGTAGCACGCGGTGCGGACAGACTGCCCAGAGCACGGTACAACCAGCGTTACATGTCAGAATGCACATGCTCGCTAGACCGCGATGTAGGTATATGCCTACAAAGTGGTATATGAGGCGGTAAACTTCAGAATACGCATGCTTTTAATACCGCGGGCCAGGCAGTGTGCCTAGAAAGCGGTATGTAGAGCGGTACGGATTTCTCCTTTGTCAAAACCTGTTCTGTTCAGCTCAAATATGCACACATTAAAAAAGTATCAATTCTTAACTTGAAAACTAAACCTTCGAGATACCCCCAAACCTGAATTAAACATTATCAGTCAACAAAATTCAAAACAAAATAAAATGACAATGTTCAACTCAAATCCAAAAACACTCGAGACACACACTATTATATGACAAAATAAAAAAAATAAAAATAAAAATAAAAATAAAATAAAATAAAATAAACTAAATGAAAAGAAAGAAAATACCTGGGTGGGTTGCCTCCCACCAAGCGCTTTATTTAACGTCTAGGCAAGACTTATGAGAGCTCTACGGCTCTTTGAGCACGATCCATTCAATGGTACGGATTTCATTTGATGGGTTCAAATAAGGTTTCAACCTATGGCCATTGACTTTAAACGATCCTCCGCTCTTTAAATTCTGAATCTCGACTGCTCCATTAGGAAAAACTTGGGTAACACAGAATGGCCCCATCCATTTCGTTTTTAGCTTTCCTGGAAACAACCTCAAACGCGATTGATATACAAGGACTAACATTCCAGGATGAAATTCTTTCCGACGAATATTCTTATCATGCAGTTCTTTAGTCCTCTATTTATATATCTTGGCATTCTCATAGGCATTGTTCCAAAATTCTTCTAGCTCATTCATTTGCAAACTCCTCTCTTCTCCAGCTTTATCTAAATCGATATTCAACTTCTTTAGGGCCCAGTAGGCATTATGTTCCAATTCCACTGGCAAGTGACATGCTTTCCCAAAAACTATCCTGTAAGGACTCATCCCAATTGGGGTCTTGTAAGCAGTTCTATATGCCCATAAGGCATCATTAAGCTTGAGCGACCAATCCTTCCGATTTGGTTGCACCGTCTTCTCCAAGATCTGCTTAATTTTCCAGTTACTTACTTCAACTTATCCTGATGTCTGAGGATGATATGGAGTTGCCACATTGTGTTTGACACTATACTTTTTCATTAACGAGGAAAAAACCTTGTTACAAAAATGGCTCCCTCCGTCACTTATGATTGCACGAGGAGTCCCAAACCTGGTAAAAATATTCTCCTTGACAAACTTCACCACCACTTGGCTATCATTGGTCTTGGTTGCTATTGCTTCAATCCATTTCGAAACATAGTCCACAACAACTAAAATGTAATTATAACCGTACGAAGATGGAAAGGGTCCCATAAAGTCAATTCCCCATACGTCAAATATTTCCACAACCAACTGGTTTGATAATGGCATCTCATCTCTTTTTCCAATGTTCCCAGTCCTCTGGCACCTGTCACAAGAAAAACAAAAAGTATAAGCATCTTTAAATAATGATGTCCAGAAGAAACCTGATTGAAGAACTTTAAGAGCAGTTTTTTTAGCACTAAAGTGCCCTCCACAATGAAGATTGTGGCAAAATTTCAGCTCGTCTTGCTGTTCTTCTTCAGGAACACATCGCCGAATGATTTGATTGGCACCAAATTTGAACAGGTATGGTTCGTCCCAAAAATAATGCTTGGTGATGGAGAGAAATCTTCTCTTTGCTTGCGAGCTCATCTCAGGTGGTATGATTCCATTTGCGAGATAATTCACAATGTCCGCATACCAGGGATCTTTGCCTACTATCTTCAGAAGCTGCTCATCTGGAAAGTTCTCATTAATGGGTAAGTTCTCAGTATGCTCTTTTATTTCATCATCTTCTACTAATCGAGAGAGATGATCTGCCACCACATTCTCGCTGCCCTTTTTGTCCCTGATTTCCAAATCAAATTCTTACAGTAAAAGGATCCACCGGAGTAATCTCGGTTTCGCTTCCTTTTTAGTTAGCAAATACTTTAATGCAGCATGATCAGAATAAACAATTACCTTAGATCCTATCAAATATGATCGAAATTTTTCTAAAGCACTAACAACAGCAAGCAATTCTTTTTCTGTGGTGGAGTAATTTAATTGTGCATCATTCAAAGTACGACTAGTGTAGTAAATAACATGAGGTAATTTATCTATTCGCTGTCCTAAAACAGCTCCTACAGCATAGTCAGATGCATCACACATTAATTCAAAAGGAAGGGACCAATCAGGGGGCATAATTATAGGAGTAGATGTCAATTTACTTTTTAGAGATTCAAAAGCATGTAAGCAATCATCATCAAACACAAATGCAGTATCCTTGGTCAAGAGATTACATAGGGGGCGACTAATTTTTGAAAAATCTTTAATAAAACGCCTATAAAAACCTGCATGACCAAGAAAACTCCTCACTCCCTTCACCGAGGTGGGAGGTGGAAGTTTTGCAATTACCTCAATTTTAGCTCTATCTACTTCTATCCCTTTTTTAGAAATAACATGCCCTAAAACTATTCCAGATTTAACCATAAAATGGCTTTTCTCCCAACTAAGTGTCAAATTAGTCTCAGTGCATCTTTTCAAAACAAGAGTTAAGTTATCAAGACAATGGTCAAAAGAGTTGCCAACAACAGAAAAATCATCCATAAATACCTCGATAAACTTCTCTAACATGTCGGAGAAAATTGACATCATGCATCTCTGGAAAGTGGCAGGAGCGTTGCATAACCCGAAAGGCATTCTTCGATATGCAAATGTGCCAAAGGGGCATGTGAAAGTTGTCTTCTCTTGGTCCTCTGGAGCAATGGCAATTTGATTGTATCCTGAAAATCCATGCAAGAAACAATAATAAGCATGTCCCGCCAGGCGCTCAAGCATCTGGTCAATGAACGGCAAAGGAAAGTGATCCTTTTTGGTTGCCGTGTTGAGCTTGCGGTAATCTATGCATACTCTCCATCCTGTTGTCTTCCTTGTTGGAATCAACTCATTGTTCTCATTGGCAACAACAGTGATTCCTGACTTCCTTGGTACCACATGGACAGGACTCACCCACTTACTATCAGATATTGGGTATATAATACCCACCTTAAGTAGTTTCAAAACCTCTTCTCGTACAACTTCTTTCTGGTTTGGATTAATCCTTCTTTGAGTCTCTCTGGAGTACTTTGCATCATCTTCTAATAAGATCTTGTGCATGCAAATGGAAGGGCTTATTCCCTTAACATCTGCTATAGTCCATCCAATTGCAGCTTTATGTTCCTTGAGCACCGTAAGTAACTTCTCTTCTTTTTCCTCATCTAGGTCAGAAGCTATTATCACTGGGAGGGTTTCATTCTCTCCTAAGAAAGCATATTTTAGAGTAGAAGGAAGTTGTTTGAGTTCTATGCTAGGGGAGAACTCGTAGATGGCACCAAGAACTTGTTGATTTCATCTTCAATTTCTGTAATGACTTCTGTAATATCAACATTGTCTTCTATACCCTCTTCTTGTTGTTCTTCTTCATTATCTTCGAAGACGTCTTTCACCCAGTCCAGTAATTCTCTAAGGCTTTCATTTGATAATTCCTCTTGGATTGCAGAATTAACCACTTCAACCGAACAACAATCGACCGAATAGCCATCGTCGGCTGCCTCAGGCAATTTCAATGCCTCAAAGTCCTTGAACTCCACAGTCTCATCTAACACTGTCATTGTTAGCTTCCCATTTTGTACATCAATAAAGGTCTTTGCAGTCGCCATGAAAGGTCTTCCCAATAGAATTGGCTTGCTACCTCTTTCCTTGGCTCCCTCATCCATGTCAAGAATTACAAAGTCAGCAGGAATAATAAGATTGTCTACCTGAACCAGTACGTCTTCAACATAACCTCTTGGGTATCTGACTGAACCATCAGCTAGCAACAATGACATGGTTGTCTTCTTTAGATCATTCAACCCCAATTGCTCATAGATATTGTAGGGCATCAAATTGATGCTGGCTCCCAGATCTAACATTGCTCTCTCCAAGGTGGTACCTCCAATAGTAATATTGATGCAGAAACTTCCGGGATCTTGGAGTTTTGGTGGCAGAGACTTTTGAAGGACAGCATTGGCGCTTCCGGCCATGAATTCCTGATGATTATCTAGAAACCTCGGCTTGTAAGTGTGGAGACTCTTGAGGAATTTTGCATAGGCTGGCATCTTCTGGATCATCTCCAATAGAGGCAAATTGACATTGACCTTTGACAGGATGTCATATATATCTTTGTATGATTTTTCCAATTTGCTCTTTTGCAATCTTCCTGGGAATGGAACCGGAGGAACATATGGATTTGGAGATTTATGCAGAAGTGGTGTTTTCCTTGACTTTTCCACCACTATCTCTTCTTCTTTTTCTGGTACCATGTTTGCTTCTGAAGGACCTGAAACATCAGTAGAATTATTAGAAAGTTCAGCAGGTCTATTATTTATTAATTCCTTACCATTCCTGAGAACTGTCATGGCCTTCGCTTGTTCAGTATGGCTGGGAAATTTTCCTGGTTCGCTCCTTTGCTTAGCTTCAGCCATTTGTCCAATTTGAGTCTCCAGCTTTCGAATAGACGCATCCATGTTTTGGAATCTTACAATATTATCTTGTTCAGCTTGATTCAATCTTTGATCCATATTTTGTATGAATTGCTTCATTGTATCTTCAAGCGACGAGTTCTTGGATTGATATTCAGGATTCTTGGCACCGGCATTATATTGTCTCTGTCCATAATTATTGTTGTTTCCCCATTGATTTCCTGTATTTTGATTATTGCTCCATGAGAAATTTGGATGATTTCTCCATCCCGGATTATAGGTATTTGAGAAAGGATCATTCCGTGGTCTTGAATTGAAATTATTCATGGCTTGAATCTGTTCCTCTTCATTAGGTCCAGTACCTCTTGTTTGATAAGCTTCCATGCCGTACCCTGGTTGTTCACATCCCATGTACTGATTTTCTCTCATTTGTCCTACCTGGTTCACAAGTAATTCGATGGACTTTTGCATTTGTGACATTTGCATTGAATTCCCTGTATTAGCATCGACTTCATAGATTCCCTTCCTTCTCCTAGAACTCTTTTGATGAGAATTACTGGCTAATTTTTCAAAGATCGATTTCAACTCTTCCGGTGTCTTGTCAGTCATGGACCCTTCACAAGCGTTATTCACTAAAACTGTTGAGACGTCATTAAGGCCATCATAGAACCATTGACAAAGTTGGTGGGTATGGTACCCATGCTGAGGACAATCAAAAAGAAGCATTTTGTAACGCTCCCAGGCTTCATAGAATGTTTCTTGGTCTCCTTGGAAGAAATTAGTAATCTTAGCCCTTATCTCACTGGTTTTCTGAGGAGAATAGAATTGATCAGTCAGCTTCTCTACTACCTCATCCCAGGTTGTCAGTGAGGATGGAGGCAGGGTCAACAACCAAGTCTTCGCTTTGTCCTTCAAGGCATGTGGAATACACCTCATACGCAGCTGGTTTTCTGTCACCCTATTGTTTGGAAAGGCTTGAATTGCTGCATATAATTCTCTGAGGAATTTGAGCACATCTTCATTCGGTAGACCATGAAAAGCTGGCAGCAAATTATAATGGAAGCTCTTCAGCTCATAGTTTCGTGCTGCCTCATCTAGTGCGATGCACAAAGGATGGTTGTCAACAAAAGGCCTACTATAATCCTTCATGGTCTTGATAAGTACAGCTGGTGGATCTGGAACCTGTTGAATGTTGCGATCTCCATCGTCTGCCATTGCTCTTAGTCTAATACGATCAATGTTGTCGTTCAACGGTAGTAATTCACCTTGCAGTGATCTTCTACCTTGAATTCACCGTTGAAACCCTGTAACCAAAGACAGACACACAGTAAACTACGACAACAAAATAAAATAAAAATAAAAACTAAAAAAAAATCTAGAAATTAATGACACGACTACCTAAGCTAGAATAAATCTATTAACTAAAACTAAAACTAGAATTAACCAATAAATTCAACTTTTCCCCGGCAGCGGCGCCAAAAACTTGATGTTATAAATCGTGTTATTAAAAACTATACTCGCAAGTGCACGAATCGTGAAGATAAGCACAACGGCAAGTAAAGTTCGCTCCCACAAGGAAAAGAGATTTAACAATTAAAACTAATTCTAATTAAAGTTAAACTAAAATTAACAAAAGATTTGTTTGAGATTTGAATTAAACTAAACTAAATTAAATTAAATTAAGAAAATAATTAAAAAGAATATGGATGTGATAAAGAGAAAGAAAACACTAGGTTATCAATGATCCCCAATTATGAAAACTCGACATATGGAATTAATTTGTAAACAATATTCAATCAATTCTAGGGTTCATTCTTTGTCTTTAATGTGACTATTACCGTATGGTCATGGGATGAGTCACGTGCTCCCAACCACTATTCACCCTTGGTCTATGGTATGAACAATGATCGGAAACCCTTTAAGCACAAGAATTAAGAACCAAATTCTATACTTTGCTTGGCCTATGCTAAAGATAAAATTCATTCATTCAAAAGAGCATTGATTAAGATTAGGTTTGGTCTATACTCTAACCCTAATTCTCAGGTATTCTTAACCCTAAAATCATGCCAAATAGTTATTCACCCTTGGTCTATGGTGTGAATAAATATTAAAACTAATGAGGATCAAGCAATTAAGAACAATGAATAAATCAAGAATTTTAATTGATGAAATAATAATTAATCCATATATGAGCATTCACAAAAGGTTCACATTGATTCCCTAGTTATGGGATTAGTTACACATATTGAAAATAAGAAGAAAAGAGAAAGAAGAGATAAAACCCATTAAGATCTTCAATTGTAGTCTTCTTCGTCTTCAAATCTTCAATGTGTAAAGATGGATGAGTGTGTTGTTGTTCTAGGAATAAAAAGTAGAAAAAGTGAAAAAAGTTCCTCTCTGACTCTCAATAAGAAGTATTTATATGATCTCCAAAAATTAGGGCTTCAAGATCTCCTTTGAAAACAAGGAATGTGCACGACCGCTCTCTATACCGCTTGGCAGACTCATGCCTGAACCGCGGTCTGTGCAGCAGTGTACCTACTGATCTTCAGCGCTCGGTGGACCGCGACCGAAGTAATTCTTGTCAAGCGGTATGGACCGCGGGTAACAAACGAGTACATACTGATCTTCAGCGCTCGGTGGATCGCGACCTATGCAGTGCATGGAAAGCGACCTCCACAGCGGTTCTTCACAGATTTGCCCCTTTTCTCACTTTTAGACTCCTTTTCTTGGAAAAATCAACAAACACCTCTTTAAAGGAAATGTGACCTACACATGCTCAACAAACACATAAAATACCTAATTTCACTCAAGAACAAAGCGTAAATAATAGGAAATGGGGACCTAAAATATGTATATAAATAGGCCGATCACCCACCCCACTTGAGGATCAGACCTCTTCTCCATAAGATTCTCCTCCAAGGCTTCCACCTCGCCCTGAGTCTGTTGTAGGGGCCAGTACCTCGACGAGGCCTGTCAGAGCTACGCGGTCCAGGTTTTTACCCTAGTAAGGTCAACTTCACCTCCTCATGTATCAGCTAGATCCTACCTAGCGAAGATGGAATCTAGGCTTGCCAAGATCAGGTGGTCTCCAAGCCAGGTGCGGAGCCAGGTCCCTGCCGCTTATTCCGCTGTTGCAATACCGTCCCCCCTCCTGCTGTGGTGATCGATCAATCTGTCAGGGTTGAGAGAGGCCCTAAACCTGCCTCTGCCTCTCCAATTATTCCCCAAGATCGACCTTGCTCACGGTCGATAGGTAGCAGCAAAGACAAGGTCCTAGTTCAGTTTATGGCTTCCTGCCCAGGTGTGGGGTTGCATGCCATGACCTCAATGCCCATCGATGTTTTGATCACTAGGGGATCTGCTCTCTTGGCTGAGGTAAGTTGTTTCATTTTCTTTTTCTTTTGTAAGTTCGAGGTATTAAGGTTGTTATTAACATGTACCTCGCATCTGGCAGGCTTTCAAATTCAATGTTGGGATGAGCCACTAGGTCAATTCTTTCTGGGAGCAGGCCAAAATTGCTAGGGTTGAGCTGGAGAAAACCAAGGAGGAGCTAACCAAGGCCACGAGGGGGGTGGTAGTTCTGAAGCAAACCTTGACTCGAGCTGAGAAGGTCTGAGCTAAGGTGCAGGTTGACAAGGAGTAGATGCAGCACACTTATGACACGGAGCTAATCAAGTCCCTATGCCACAGATCCTAAATGGATGCCATGAAGGAGAAAGAAAGGGAGCTAAAGGGAGAGGTACATACCCTGTGCGCTAGCGTGGCAAGCTTAGAGGCCAAGGTGGATGCCTCATTTGGGAAAGGCTACTTTTTTGCTGCTTACCAGGTGCCACAGGTGCTTCCTCCCCCCTTCGATCTAGGATAAATTGGAGATTGGAACAGGGAAGAGATTATGTACTACAAGGCTACCGAATTCATAGGGACCGCTCCAAATGATGCATGGCCTTCTCAAAATACTGGCATCCCTGTTGACGAGGATGACATGGGTCCCCTCTCTTCCCTCATGCATAGACAAACCAGGATGGAACCTAGCTCGCTGAACCTGGTTGTCAAGGGAGGTGGGGTCGAATGAGAGGTCTCTGATCTTTTCATCTCTCTGGATGATCTAATAGAGGGAGCTGAAGTCCGGACCAGTCCTTAGAAGGAGGTAGCAGCAATCCAGGTAGACCCAGCTAAAGAAGGGAAGGCCCAGACAACCCATAGTGGTGGCAGGGATACAGGTCGATCCTGCTGATGTGGTGGAGGCCTAGGTTTATCCAGCTCAGGTGGTAGTGGCTGGTACCGAGACTGCGATGTATGGGGGTGGTGACCCTTCTTCGGACCCAGCAGCCCAGACCATGGAAGGAGGAGTTGCTGCTGGTGAAGAGGCCAACCAAGAAGGTGGTCTAAAGGCTGGGGAGGCCAACAATGAGGGATGTTGCATGAACCCGATTCATATCTCTTTTCATATGATTTACTTTGATTTTTTTATAGCCCATAAGGAGGGGTTGGGCACCTTAAGTGATGAATAAAGGCATCTTTATTTATGTCTTATTGACTTCAGCTTCGGTGTTGGTGGCGTTGAACTCAAATCTGAAACAATGGCAGCATTTGGCCCTCTCTGGATCGGTCAGAACGATTCTTGCTCCACTCCCTGCTTAATTGGACACTCCATTTGTATACAGGGTCCAGACTTCTGGATCAGCTAGCCAGTCTGTAGGTTCCTGCTCTTTCTAGGGGAATGGGTCCTAGATGGGAAAGGTATCGGGGTCGGGTATCGCACTGAACTCAGCCAAAAAATTTGCCAGAGCCTAGGCCTTGATGGTTGTTCTGGCCTTATACTTGATATCATACTGGGTGAACTCGAGGGCCCATAGTACCATCTACCTGATACGTCCGGCCTTTGGAGAAATTGTCACAAATGCTGATCAGTAACCACCACGATTGAACGGGCTTGGAAGTAGGGGCAGAGTTTCCTGGCTGTGGTAACCAGAGCAAATGTGAGCTTAACCAAGAGGGTATCGTTTCTCTCTGGTTTGGTCCAAGTGCGGCTCATGTAGTAGATGGGTCGCTAAACCCCATCCCCACATTCTTTGACCAGAGCCCCGCTGACGGCTATCTCGGATACAGCCAGATACAACTGTAACTCCTTTCCCGGTATTAGTTTAACCAGCAATGGTGGGCTAGCTAGGTACTTCTTCAAAGATTGGAAGGCTAGCTTAGTGTCTTGATCGCATTCATATATCTCCCCTGCTTGATAGCTTTGAAGAAAGGAAGGTATTTATCGGTGGACCACGATATAAAGCGGTTAACAGTTACTATCCAACCGGTCAAGCCTTGAACCTGTTTCAGTAAGGTAGGAGATTTAAGATCCAGGATGGCTCGGATCTTCTCCGGATTGGCTTCTATTCCTCTTTCATAGACTGTGAATCAGAGGAATTTCCCTGCTGCTACCCTGAAGGCATACTTGGCGGGGTTTAACCACATCTGGTTTTCTCTAACTGCCTGGAAAGTCTAACAAAAGTGGTCCTGGTGCTGCTCAGCTACCTGGGACTTGGTGATCATGTCATCGATATACACCTCTATTGTCTTCCCTTTCTGCTCCTTGAACAGCCGGTTGACCAAGCGCTGGTAGGTAACACCTGCATTCTTAAGGCCGAAAGGCATTACCTTGTAGCAACATAGGTACTGGCCAGTGATGAAACTGGTCTTGTCCTGATCGGAGGGGTGCATCATGATCTGATTATACCCCGTCAATGCATCCATTAAGCTAAGGAGCTTGTTTCCTACGGTTGAATCTACTAGCCGATCGATCTTTTGGAACGGGAAGCTATCTTTTAGGCAAGCGTGGTTGAGGTCCGTGTACTCAATGCACATGCGCTACTTCTAGTTTGGTTTAGTTACCATTACCACATTTGTGATCCACTCAGGGTAGCTGGACTCCTTGATGAACCTAGCCTTCAGAAACTTGTCAACCTCCTCATGTATCGTGGTATTCCTCTCTGGGTTGAAGAGTCACCACTTCTGATTGACTGGTTTAAAGGTTGAGTCGACTGCCAATCCGTGAGCTACCAAAGTAATTGGGATTCATGGCATCTTCTCATGGCTCCAAGCGAAGATGCCGTTGTACTCACGAAGGAGTCTTACCAGACCCTCCTTCACTCCTGCTTCCAGCGCTGCTCCTACCTTGATCACCTTTGAGGGATCATCCCCCCTAATTGGTATCTCTTCTAACTCATCTACAGGGTCGCCACTGGCCCACCCTCTGTCTTCCTCTTCCATATCCTCTATAACTGGAATTTCTACCTCGAGCTCCTCCTCCTATACTGCCCTCATATTTCCTATGGCATCTAGGTTCTCAGGTTTCCCTCC
Source organism: Dipteronia sinensis (assembly GCA_033220585.1). Lineage (NCBI taxonomy): Eukaryota > Viridiplantae > Streptophyta > Magnoliopsida > Sapindales > Sapindaceae > Dipteronia > Dipteronia sinensis. Next base: position 32,618,182 of record CM065637.1, read on the forward strand.
TGGTAATTTCTGATCCTACACGATAGTTACCTGTGCACATTACTTAGCCAGTGTCGTCGGGTTGGTGGACACAGCATAACATTTACGTGCTGCCTACTGGTCTCCTCGTTCCTCACCCACCTTTTCTCTTACTGGGAATTTAAGGACGTTGTGGTAGATTGATAGGACACCCTTGAGGGCTGATAGAAAAGGCCTTCCAAGGATGGCGTTGTAGGCTGAGGAGTATCAACCACGACAAAATTGGTCAAGAGGTTCTACTGGAGTGGCGCTTTCCCCACTATCACAGGTAGGATCATAGATCCAGTAGGTATCAATAAGTCCCTAGTGAATCCATGTGCAGCTATTGTAGCAGAGATGTTTCTAGTTGAATATTTCTAAAGTATCCTTGAAAAGGATGTCAACGCTGTTACCGGTCAATAAGAACGCGGTGGACCAATCAGTTGGCTATCTACACGGTGACAACCATAGGATTGTCATGAGGTTTTACCTTTGTTGTACACACATCATCCTCCATGAAAATGATCTGAGTTGATCGGGAGGAACCTTGTGTCCCTTGGAAGATTTTGAGAATGTCCTGGCCTGCCTCAATCTGGGGCACCATTCTAGCGTGGTTCTTCATGGAATTATTGGAAGATCCTGCTAAGGTGGTACCCCCGTTAATTGTATGGATAACCTAGATCTGCTACATCAGATCCTTCCCCATTGTTTTCCTCTTTTCCTCTATTACTTTAATTTCCGCTTGTACCTCGTTCCCAATCTTGATGCCATCTAGTACCTGTTGTAGGAACTCTACCAAGCAACCTCCCCTTACCAGCGCCTTTATCTGGTTGCGTAGGCTGTAGCACTCTTATGTGTTGTGCTCCACAACTTCGTGGAAATCGTAGTATTTGTAGTGATTCTGCTGATCAGCTAGTGCATTAATCAGACAAGGCTTCCTAATCAGCACCTTATCATTGATAGCAAGGTAGACGGTTTCACAGGATGCATTAAGAGGGGTGTAATGAGTGTATCCTTCCTCCTCTCTAGATATCCGTGTTACTTCCCTTGGCGGACGTGTTGCTCTAGCAGAGGTCCACCTGGCTGGGTATCGCTCCTGCTGAGGTTGGTGAGGTGGCAGCCGGTGAGTAGATCGGTTGGGAGATCTATTCTTGCCTTTCTATATGGGTGTAGGCTTGGGCACCTCCTTCTTTGGGAGCTTGGCAGATCTCTGGTCATCGTGCTTTATCTTGTCCCTGAGTTGTTCGTCTATCTCCACTTGTTCGAAGGCCCTACATAGGCCTCTTGGTATGTCTCCGGTGGATGTTTTGCAAAGGACCGAAACAATTGGCCAGCCCATACATTTCTCCTGAAGTTGGCCAAGGTCTCTTTCTCAGCGAAGACCCCTATCTGGATTACCTTCATGTTGAACCTTTCCACGTAGACTCTGAGTTGTTCACCCTGCTCCTAGATCACATATTTCAGGTGGATGGGATCCTTGGGGCGAGGTTTGATACCTTGGAATTGAGCACAGAAGTCCCTAGTTAACTTTGTAAAGGAATCAACACTACAGGTTGGTAACTTTCTGAACCATGTCATAGCATAGTCAGCCAGCGTGGTTGGGAACATTCTGCATATAGCGGCCCGAGTGTCATTATGGACTTCCATTTACTGTATGAAGCTTTCAAGGTGGCTGAAAGGTTCTTCCAATTCTCCCATTTTTTACCTTTCCTTAGCTCCTAGATCTCTTTTTTCATCCTGGAAACCTTGTCCCGGAGGTGCTTATTTCCACTATTTCTGGACTCGACCTCAAAGTCTTCATTATCAGACCCCTCTGATGCTACTAAGGCTGCATCCAGGTTCTCTCCCTAGGGAGAATTTTCCTAGGCACTTCTTCTGTTGCTAGCGCTATCTCCTGTAGCTGATCGAGGTTGCCTACCCGTAGCTGCTTGCTGGGGCAGGTGGTGATGCTCCCTAGGCGGAACGTCGAAAGCAGACTTTACCTATTGGGGTCAAAAATTTATTGGTCGGTCTGGAACAGGGGCATGGGCCCTTGCCTGTCATGGACCGGTACTGGAGGCGGAGGTCCCAATCATTCAAAGGCCGGTTTCCTGGTACTTGTTCGGTTGATATCTCCCCAAGTATCAGGTACAATCGATACTTGGGGAGATACCAGCCGAACAAGTACCAGGAAACCGGCCTTTGAATGATTGGGACCTCCGCCTCTAGTACCGGTCCATGACAGGCAAGGGGTGATACCCTCCGTAATCAATCGAAGGCGGATGCGCTCTACGAAGGATGCAGCCAGTTGCTCCAAGATGGCATGGCTGGCTACTTGGGCAGCTGGGATCTGGGGTGTAGCCCGCGCGGTTGCTGGAAGTGATGGAGCTGGATTGCCGTGTTTTGACCCCTTTCCTCACTTCTGACCCCTCCGAGTTGAAGCGACAAATTGGTGTCCTGATTGATCAGGCTTCCCCTGGGAGTATCGGAGCCTCATATTGGTATGCTGCAAGAAATCAAATTCACAAGCTTTTAAAGGGGTGTGGAAATTTTTCCACAAACAGCGCCAAAAAGTGTTAACCAAAAATTCACTCTGCGTGAGGAATTTCAACTAACACCCTCAGACTGCTACCCGATAGGTTGCATTTAGGGAGATCTCTCCGGTACAATGATTTTAATGGAATGAATATAACAGAGAAAAAATGGGAACAAAAGTACTTGTATATAATAAAAGGCGATGAAGAAGTTATTTTATTAATCACTAGGAAATCTCAAACTACAAAACTATTGTTCATATCTCTCTTTTTACACAAAGATGGCGATGGAGAGCTCGTACTAGTTGATAAGTGGATATTTTTCTCTCAATGGAAGTCTGAAATCTTTCACTGTTTCTAGAACGGAAAAAAAATCCCCCTCTATTCGTCTTCAATTGCAGTATTTATGGACTCCTCCCTCTTATTCCTGATAATCAGGTCCCCTTTATGGAGAGTCGTTGGAATCCTTATTTAGGCGTTGAAAGACGCTGGCTGAGGCTAAAGGCACGGGATTTGATCCCTCCAATTATTGTTGCGTTTAAACTGTGATTTGGTTGACCTCTTGGTCTTGTTTATGGCGCTTTAAGTGGCGAGGAAGTCAACTCTTCCTTTTGTGTTGCTTGGAGTAAAATCTGACTCTGTACTTTAGGTGGCACGGTACCTTGATGTACCGGTCTGCTCTTGTGGGTGTGGCGCTTGTTCTGGTGGGCTGGTATCTTCATGGTGACATTCTTTTTACTTGGCGGGTAGGACACATGTTTCAGCTGGAATCTGAACTGATATCGTGGTACTTGGGTACCAGGTAGATGCTAGGTACTGGGTATGTGGTATCGCGGTACCAGCCACACTTGATATCAGGAGTAAAGGCGCAACGTGGCACCTGTTCTTCTTGGGTCATGATTCTGGTGCTTCATCTGGTACCAAGTTAGCGAGGCAGTCGCCGCTTTGGCCCTACCAAGTACCAGTCCTTCCTAGATCACTGTACCAACGCTTCTGGGTACTTAGGAGCTAGGAACAACGCTTCCTAGATCATTGTTTCGTTAACACTTTTTAGCTCCGTCTGTAGGAAACACCACACCTTCAAAAGAAAGCCTGTGTGTCTCGTTTTCTTGCTAGATTATCAGAATGAAGCTCTAATCCTCTCAGGATCATCCTGACCTATTAGGACATCAGTCAAACGCTTCAACCCGAAAAGGTCAGAAGCCTAAGAAGGGGAGAAAGGGTCGTAAACCCGCCTCTAAGCCGTTAGCTACCGCGCAGATTACCCCCTCGGTACCTGCTACCCCAGCATCTGGACCTGCCAATCTAGACCAACAAGTCGCGGCCTTTATAGAGAGCATTCGCCTACGAATGGTCGCCGAAGGAAATACCAGTCAGCCTGCAATACCATATCCAGGAGAGATACCAATCGGTAAGGTACCAGGGTACCTCTTTTTGACAGGTTGGGACCACCACCTCCCGTACCTGTCCATGATAGACTCGGGCCCATGCCCCCAGTACCATCGGTCCATGACAGACTTAGGCCTATGCCCCCGTTTCCAAGGAATCTTACAGGTTATCAACCCCGACGCGCTAGATCTGCCATCGATCTCCCGCCTAGGGAGTGCCGCCATCTGGTCCAACCAGGAGCTTCCTCCAGATAGCCTCAACAGGAGGCGACTAAGAGGCGCTCTCATTTAGTGGTAGGAGGTAGCAACAGGGGCGTCGGAGAAAACCCTCCCCAAAGAGAGAAGGAGGATGAAACTTCTGCGACAATGGAGAGGTTTGACGATAGAGATTCTGAGGTGGAATCAGAAAATGATGATAACAAACATATCTGGGACCAGGTCGCCAGAATGGCAAAGGAGATCCAGGAGCTGAAGAAGGGTAAACACCCAAAAAACCTGAAAGATCCTTTGGGAGAGATGAATGCTCCATTCTCTACGAGGATCAAGGAGGTAGAACTACCTCCCAAATTCAAGATGCCAACCGACAAATTTTCTGGGACCTAGGATCCGTGAGCCATCTAGAAAGCTTTGTTCACCAGATGGAGGTCCAGAATGCTACCAGGGCCGCCATGTGCAGAATGTTCCCTACCACTCTGACTGACCATGCAAAAACATGGTTCAGGAAGCTACCAGCAGAGAGCGTTGATTCATTCACCAAGTTGACTACTGAGTTATGTGTTCAGTTTCAGGGCATCAGGCCTCACCCTAGGGATCCCATTCACCTCCAATATGTGATCCAGGAGTGGGGTGAAACGCTTAGAGCTTATGTAGAGAGATTCCACAAGTAAGTGATCCAGATGGGGGTCTTTGAGGAAAAGGAGACCTTGGCTAGTTTCAGAAGGAACCTATGGGCAGGTGATCGTGCCTGAATTGTTGTATATTTCGGCCCTCATTCCTATTCTTTTGTCTTGTTCCTGAGTGTATTTTCTATATATTTTATGTCTTTTTATGTCTAATAGGCTCGTTAGTGCTAATTGCAGGCAATAGATGTAATTCTGGTGTTAGAAGCTAGTTGCAGTGGTTCCGGCAGAAAATGGACAAAAGGAAAGACAAAGGATCATAACCAGCTCTACAGTGCGGGTCAAGTGCGGGTTGCAACCGCACTCCTTCCCACAGCCAGGACCTGAATCATGAAGGAAAGATAAAGTGCGGGTAAAGTGCGGGTCATCCAACCGCACTCCATCCGCACTATTGCTCAAGACAGAGGAGCTGATTCGTACTTGACAGATAAAGTACGGGTAAAGTGCATGATCGGGCCAAATATGTACTATATTTAGGCCCTCAGATCCTTACCTTATGTTCTGTTTTCAGTGCATTTTTGTGTCTCTTGTGGGTTGTTTTGTGCTTATTTGTAGGAAATGATACAGGGACAGGCTTGGAAGCATATTGTGGTGATTCCAGCAGAAAAGGGGCGAAAGCAAAGGCAAAGGAGCACAAACAGGTCTACAGTGCGGGTCGCAACCGCACTCTAGCCGCACTCCAGCCGCACTCATGTGCATAGCCGGGGCCGAATGCAAGTACAGAGATAAAGTGTGAGTACAGTGCGGGTTAGCTAACCGCACTCCACCCGCACTAATTCCAAACCAGAGAAGCTACTCAGACACCTGACATTAGAGTGCGGGTGCTGTACGGGTCAGCAAACCGCACTCCACCCGCACTTGCACCAAGAACAGAAGAACAGAATCGCACCTGACATTAGAGTGCAGGCACTATGCGGGTCATCAAACCGCACTCTACCCGCACTTGCATCAAAAACAGAAGAGCAGAATTGCACCTGACATTAGAGTGCGGGTACTGTGCGGGTTATCCAACCGCACTCTACCCGCACTGTTGCTCAAGACAGAAGGTAGATTTTGCACCTGAGAGGGAAGTGCGGTCACAGTGCGATGCCAAGTGCAGGACAAGTGCGGGTCAAGTGCGGGTAATTCAACCGCACTCCACCAGCACTAATGTCCTGATCCGAGAACTGAAGTTGCAGGCAACCTATACAGTGCGATTACAGTGCGGGTAAATCACCCGCACTCCACCCGCACTCCGAGCGCGCCAGTCTGATTTTCAAAGCTTAAGTGACCTATTTTTGTATTTAGTATAAATAGAAAAGTATAGAAACGTTTTAAGGAGCTTTTAACTCCGTTTAGGACAGATTAAGCATTCTTAGATCTAGTTTCTCTCTCAACCTCTCATCCTTACATTCTCTACTCAACTTCAAGGAAGTTAGGAGATTGGAGCCACTTCAAGGAAGGAGATGTTCTCCAAGGGTTATTTCTTTCTCCTCTCTACTTATTTCCTAGTTGTAATGAGTAGCTAAATCCCCTCTAAGGGGTTAATGGAGTAGTTAGTTTAATATTGGGCTTGTACATAAACTTGATATTATATTGATATTCATGTCTATCTTCCATTGATCTATTCTTGTTGTGAATGTTTATCATTGATTTCTTGTGTAGATACATGATCTTTGCAAGATGTCTTTGTATTATGTATGAGTATTGCATCTAGATATACATCCTATTTAGTTGTTTAATGCTCTAAAGAATAGACGGAAAGTCATGAATTCCAACTCTTGAACCGCAGTTTTAATCTAACCTCGATCGTATTTCCGGCACTATACATCCTAGGTCGGAATCCGTGAGAGAGTTAGAAGTCATCACTATACATCCTAGGGTGACTATTTGTAATCGGTTGAGTCAATATTTGGTAGACGAGCTTCATTTCTAGAATCCGGTAAACAATCAACTCTATACATCCTAGGTTGGTAGTTTACAAGGATTAATCCCTAATAGGTGGTCCGCACTATACATCCTAGGTTGGCCACCTTCTAGGGATAAATAACCGACTCTATACATCCTAGGTCGGTTACCTTGAAGAGCCGTGCTATTGGCAAGTTTGTTACATTGCCCAGTATTCGCTTTCGAATCCATTAACTCCTTAGTTTCCATCATCTATATATCCTTCACTCCATATTCCCCCTTCATTTTATTTACTTATTTAATTTAGTGTTATTTAGAGTTGGTTCACAATCTACATTTTCACCAATTCATGTTTTGCTATTATATATATACATACCATTGCTTTAGCTTTAACTAATTTGGCTAACTCCGCTCCCTGTGGACGACACCCACTTGCCGTTATATTTATGTTTGCAAACTAATTTAGGCTTTGTGAGGTTTCTTAAAATATTATTGACGGACTGATCTTTTAAAACGACATAAGGGAAAAACGTGTCTGTCAAATGGCGCCGCTGCCGGGGAGCGGCATGTTAGTTTAATTAGTTTTGCTTAAGTAAGGTTTATAGTTACTTAGTTGTTTTTACATATATATTTATCCTTATACTTCTTTGTTTGTATAGTTTTACGTTTGGGTAGTTTTTGTTTCTTGATATCCTAGGTCCATGGCTGCCCCCTGGAACAATTCATGATCCGAGTACGAACTCAGTATTGACCCATATAACCAAGACTGGGGATGTGATCAAGATTTCCAGGAGGTCTACAATGTGGGTGAAGAGCTTTCAACCGAAGAGAGACTAGCAGTTGCTAACAGACTACTTAGAAGAGAATGAAGAGACCACATTAGTAGAGCAGAGAACGAGAGAAATTGTGCAAGCGGCACAGATTCCAGAAGAAATTAATGCAAGCCAGCTGAATATGGGAACATTTGATGAATGGATAGGAGAGTTCATGCAGTCAACCAACCAGGATACACAAGAGGTCCAGATGCTACAACATGCACATTTAGAGAGTTGGGAGACATACATGTGGAAGAATGATAGGCAATCAAACGAGATGGATGCATCTATTCATAGGATTGAGTTTCAGATAGGTCAGTTGGCTGAATTATTACAGGAAAGAGAAAAAGGAAAATTCCCAAGTCAACCGGAACAGGCTAGTGCAAGGACAGTCCTTAGAAGCGGAAAGGTTTTGGGAGAAAAGGATAAAGATACCATCACAGAAGAAGAAGACGAGGTGGTTGATACGGAAGTGAAAAATGAGAAAGAGTTAGAAAAGGAGAAAAATGTCTGGGTAGTAGACCCAGAACCAAGACCTCAGCTCCATAAGTCATCCAACCCCTATGTACCGCCTATACCGTTCCCAGAAAAGCTGAAAAACTCTAAGTTGGAGAAATCACATCAGGAAATCTATGATCTCCTTTCCAAGGTAACCGTCAACTTACCACTATTAGATGCTATTGAGAAAATGCCGGCTTATGGTAAATATTTCAAAGACTTGAGTAAAGATAAAGAATGGTTCAGACCGAAACAACAAGAGCGTCTAAATGAGAATGTCAGTGCAGTAATTCAACGGTCATTGCCCCAGAAAATGAAGGACCCAGGGAGTTTTATAATTGACATTACGATTGGCGGGTCGAATCGAGAAAGAGCAATGTTGGACTCAGGAGCAAGCATTAATCTCATGCCGTTCTCGGTCTACAAGAAATTGGGTTTGAATGACCTCAGAAAAACCACTATGTCCCTTGTCTTAGCAGATGCTTCTGCAAGAAGCCTTAAGGGCATTGTCGAAGATGTGTTAATACAGATTGAAAAGTTAATCATACCTGCCGACTTTGTGGTGATTGACATGGATGAAGGAAGAGACGAAAGAGATGTGAAGTTACTTTTGGGTAGACCTTTCATGTCAACCGCTAGGGTAGTGATTGATATGCATTCAGGGAAGCTGACCATGAAGGTAGTAGACGAAACCAGTGGAGTTCAACATTTTTGACTCTTTATCATACCCAGTGGGTTCCCATGACTGTAACACTGTGGATTTCTTAGAGGAGGAGTTGGATACCACTATTGAGGAGGAATTCGAAAGAGAAGGAAATGCAGATGACCTGGTACCATTAGAAGAACTTCCTCAAAGAGTTGAATTGAAAGCACTCCCGTTGAACTTGAAGTATGTGTTTCTCGACAAAGAAAGGTTGAACCCAGTGATCATTTCTGCAAATTTGGAGGCAAGTCAAGAAGAGGAACTACTTGGGGTGTTGAAAGAGTACAGAGAGGCCATTGGTTGGTTCATAGATGACATTAAGGGGATAAGTCCTACCATGTGTATGCATAAGATTTTGCTAGAAGAGAACGCCAAACCGACACGGGAGGCACAAAGGAAGCTAAATCCGATCATGTAGGAGGTAGTAAAAAAGGAGATATTGAAGCTTCTTGATGCAGGTATTATCTACCCTATTTCAGATAGTAGATGGGTTAGTCCTATTCATGTCGTCCTAAAGAAATCCGGAGTTACAGTAGTGAAGAATGAGAGGAGTGAGTTAGTAGCACAAAGACTCCAGACAGGGTGGCGCGTTTGTGTAGACTACCGAAAGTTAAATACGGTCACCAAGAAGGACCATTTTCCCTTACCTTTCATCGACCAAGTCCTAGAGCGGCTGGCAAGGTGAAAATACAGCTCTTAACGTGTGTCTACAACCTAGAGGGGGGGGGGGGGGGGGGTTAATGGGTTGTTAATCGATTATTACCAATTTTTCGATTAGTCAATATTAATAACATAACCCAACATAAACAAACATACAAAATCAAGTAAAAGTGCGGAATATAAACAACACTTGATTTTTACGTGGAAACCCTTCAACAAGGGAAAAACCACAGGCTATCCTTCTAGCCACACACGATCCTCAAATCCACTATTGTAATGATGTTTACAACCTAGGTTGACCTCTAGTCACACCATTCTCGGTCACTAACCCACCACTAATACCCAACGGGCCTTTATAGAGAATCCTTGATCATATTGCTTGCCAACCACACCTTGGTTGCAAGACTTCACTTGCTTGTGCACTACACCTTGTAGTCACAAGACTTAACTCTCAAGAAGAGATTAACAACCTAAGTGAATATATGAATACTCAAAATACAAATAATGCTAGGCAACACTAAATGCTTATCTAGGGATTTAAGATGACACCAAGTACAAATCCTAGATATCAATGTCTATATGAATGCTCATAAAGACCTAACTAGATATAGATGTGCAAGTCTAAACTCTAGTCATCAAACAAAGCTATATCAACATATGTTGTCATTAATCATGGCAAGGACAATAAATGCAATTAACAAATGCAATCAATGAGTCCTAATTAGCTAGAGGGCAAATATGTCCTAAATGCAAGCTATCACAATACAAACCCAATCATACAAAGGAACTAATAAATATATGCATTAAATAGAGTCCTAGCATTTAATCAACTAATAAATGCAAGAAAAACACAATCTTGGAAAGTATGAACAAATGATAAATATGGGGTTTTTGTTCAACTTACTAGGTCAACTAATGATGAAGACCCATGCCTTAAAGATGCTTAGAAATGCATGAAGGTGATGGGTTTTGGGTTTTGAGAGTCAAGGAACAAAGCTTGAAGCTTTCTCTCTCTAAGGGTTGTTCTCTCTCATAAAAATGGGTTCATGAAGCTCTAATTCGGCCAAGAAGAGAAGAGAACATATATATAGAAACCCTAGACAAAACTGCGTCGTTTTGGGTTTGAGAAACAAAATCCCGTCAATACCGCTTGCTGGACCGCGGCTCGGGTAAGTGTCCAGACCGCGGTACATACAGCAGTGCACCGTCTGGACAACAGCGCGGTGCAGGGCGCTGTGCATGCATGGTGCACAGACCGCGGTATGGGCAACAGAGGCCTACTGGACAACACCGCGACTGGGGTCGCTTTGCGTGCAAGTGTACAGGAAGCGGTACATGAAGCATGACCCTGCTGAGGTATACCGCTCTGTATGCCGCGGTGCAAGCATGTCTTGCCAAGCGGTCTAGGCCGCGCTAAGAGAAGAAATTCTCTTTTCTGGGCAAACTCAACACACTAAGTGATGTGCAAAATGTGCAAGTGTGGAGTGTGAAAAGAGGCATACAATACATCATTCAATTACATGAAGATAGGAATATAATGCATGCAAGTGAGTGTGTGCAACTAGAATCTCTTCAAAAGAGTCAAGACAAGTAAACTACCTCTCTTGAAGCACTATGGGATCTTGGAAGCTTGTTGATGAAGAACCACAATAAAACCTAAGCTACCCATTACAAACATCCCCAATGTGATTTGTCATGAAATAAGCCAATCATAAAACTGAGGTTCTTACAATCTCCCCCTTTGGCTATTTCATGACAAAATCACCACTCACAAAATAATCCTCACAAAACAAAGATAAAGCTATTGGTCAACAAAATATATTCTACGTTACAGTAAGAGAAACCTAAGATCTAAGTCTTCAAGGTTATCAATCTCTCCGTAGATCATCATACCTACACACAATAGCAAGAAAGCACTTTCCAAGAACAAGTGCATGTGAGGTGAACAAATACAAAAGGCAATTGCACTCAATAAAGCAATATAAAGAAATGCATGTGCAATGCTCCCCCTAAAATGTTACTCTCTCTCATAAGGCTTTTCCCCCAAAGCATAAACATGCTCCCTCTATATTTCTGAAGACTTCTCCCCCTTTTTGTCATGAGATAGGCAAAGGAGCTCCCCCTATCGGGTTGCTTTAGCAAAGAGAGCTATTCGCACAATTACATTGCATAATCATATACACAAACTTTATGCAACTTAAATAATTGAGAGAGATTCAAGGAGTTTTATTAAAAAAATATGTGAATTTGTTGCTTTGCATGCAAGACATATAGCATTCAAGTTCAAGCAATGGTATTTGGCAAAGAAAACATCAAAAGGGTTTCCAAAAGAATTCAAACCAATTTATACCCTTTTGTCATAAGCAAACAAGATATAGTTTTTCAAAATGAATTTCAATTTAAAGAGCAACTATATCAAACTTTATAAGCAAAACAAGACATGAGTGACTGTTGCACCCTTTTTGATTTTTCCGGGTAGGATACCCGTATGATAGTAGCCTTGTTCAACTAATAAAGAGAGAGAGAAGACTAAATTTGGATGAGACATCCTTATTTATTGCATGGATACTAGATCCTTATTGGGTTTAGTCTTCTCATTTGCTTTCACACATATTTTGCACTAAAGCAATCAAAAACATTTCATGCATATCATTTTAAGCATGTCATTAAAAGTTCTCATGTCATGGAGTTAAATTATGGGTCATTCAAATGTACTTTCCCAATCAAAATCTCCTAGTCCAAAAATGCATTGTTGAACTAAAATATGACATGGATTGCAAACAAAGCAAGGTTGCACACTTATTAAGAAAAGAACATATAAGCATATGTACAACCAATCATCTCAAGCAATTATAAAAGAGCATAAAATTAATCAACTTTTTGCATATGGCAAATCATGCAAGTTTGCTCTTTTTGCTTGAGCTCCCCTCATGGGTCACTTCCAACCAAGTCAATGGGAGACATGAGCTCCTATAGACCTACCAAGTCCAATGGACCTAATTGCATCTACGGGAGTCACATGGGCACTAAGGCAATCGGGTTCATTCTTTCTAACCCACCTAGGTTCCACTTTCACATTTTTAGTGGTCATATACATGTTTATAAATTCCCTAGGTTCATGCAAACTTGCCTTCTTTTTCAACCGTTTTTCTTTCATGCTTTCTAACCTACACCTCTTAATGTATTTAAAGCAATTTGGTCTTAAGTGACCAATCATACCACAAAAATGACAAGTAGGTACAAAGTAAGGATTTATACCATAGCATTGAGATCTCATCGAGGCATCGCCATGTTGATGAGGTTGTCATTGATGGTGCATCGGTTTGCTTCTCCTAGGAGCTTGAGCCGATTGGTGGCACCTTTGTGGTTTTGCTTGTAGAGGTGGTTGAGTCGGTTGATCATGCCTCTTATGGTCACCTCCTTTCTTGATGGTTGACTTGTTGAAGGAGGTGGTTGGCTTCTCAAGGAATTGTCCTTTCTTCTTGGATTACCTAGGCTTTGGTTGGGATGCCAAGGCTTGTGTGGATTTTCCTTGAGTGGAAGATTGCTTGGATGAAGCTTTGCTCTTGCCTTGAGCTTGAGGTTGTTTGACCTTGGCCTTCTTTAATTCTTCAAGGCACCTCATCTCTCTTTCCTTGACAATCTTCAAGGAGTTTTCTTTGTTGGCAAGTTCTTCTTTCATGGCCTTCATCCGTTGATGGCAATCTTTAATCTCCTTCTCATATTCGGACATATCAATCATGTCCGTCTTCGAGGAGTCATCTAACTTAGCCTTTAATTGAAGATTATCCCTTTCCAATCTAAGGATATCATTTTCTCTCTCCTTCAAGGACTTTTGAAGAAAGTCAATGAACTCTTGGTTATGCACCATGTTGTCACAAGAGTTCCCGGAGCATGAGCCATCACAATCAAGACTTCTCCCACTTGTGCTTGTGAGAGTCATATCATCAAGGCTTGCTTCACTCAAGCATGCTCCTCTTCGGTTTCCAAGTTCAAGGCCACCCATCTTGAAATCTTCAAGTGATAAACATTTGTTGATGGCTTGAGTTTCTTCATGGGAGGAACCCGGAAATGCGAAGTAGTTGATCTCACTAGCGACCGAGCTTGTGGAGCACTCTTCAACTACTTCAACTTCGCTATCACTCCAAGTAGCGATCATAGTTTCTCCTCCCTTCTTGTACTTCAAGTTACCACACATGGAGGCAAGGTGGCCAACTCCACCACACTCAAGGCAAGGGTCATCTTTCCTTGACTTTTTCTTTTCCTCCTTCACCTTGGAGGTCATGCCCTTCTTTTGAGATTTTGTAAATCTCTTAAATCTCTCAACCATGAGAGTCATCTCCTCATCGGAGTCATATATCTCCCTCTCAACTTTGGAGGTCAAATTACCCTCTAACATCTCACCACCTCTCATAGTGTTTAGGGAATGAGATGAATGCAAATGAATGCAATGATCAAAATGCACACAAATGCAAGACACACACAATCAAGAGCAAGGATCACCTAAATATGTCTAGGAACCCGCTCTGATACCAATTGAAAATACAGCTCTTAACGTATGTCTACAACCTAGAGGGGGGGGGGGGGGGTGAATGGGTTGTTAATCGATTATTACCAATTTTTCGATTAGTCAATATTAATAACATAACCCAACATAAACAAACATACAAAATCAAGTAAAAGTGCGGAATATAAATAACACTTGATTTTTACGTGGAAACCCTTCAACAAGGGAAAAACCACGGGCTATCCTTCTAGCCACACACGATCCTCAAATCCACTATTTTAATGATGTTTACAACCTAGGTTGACCTCTAGTCACACCATTCTCGGTCACTAACCCACCACTACTACCCAACGGGCCTTTATAGTGAATCCTTGATCACTTTGCTTGCCAACCACACCTTGGTTGCAAGACTTCACTTGCTTGTGCACTACACCTTGTAGTCACAAGACTTAACTCTCAAGAAGAGATTAACAACCTAAGTGAATATATGAATACTCAAAATACAAATAATGCTAGGCAACACTAAATGCTTATCTAGGGATTTAAGATGACACTAAGTACAAATCCTAGATATCAATGTCTATATGAATGCTCATAAAGACCTAACTAGATATAGATGTGCAAGTCTAAACTCTAGTCATCAAACAAAGCCATATCAACATATGTTGTCATTAATCATGGCAAGGACAATAAATGCAATTAACAAATGCAATCAATGAGTCCTAATTAGCTAGAGGGCAAATATGTCCTAAATGCAAGCTATCACAATACAAACCCAATCATACAAAGGAACTAATAAATATATGCATTAAATAGAGTCCTAGCATTTAATCAACTAATAAATGCAATAAAAACACAATCTTGGAAAGTATGAACAAATGATAAATATGGGGTTTTTGTTCAACTTACCAAGTCAACTAATGATGAAGACCCATGCCTTAAAGATGCTTAGAAATGCATGAAGGTGATGGGTTTTGGGTTTGGAGAGTCAAGGAACAAAGCTTGAAGCTTTCTCTCTCTAAGGGTTGTTCTCTCTCATAAAAATGGGTTCATGAAGCTCTAATTCGGCCAAGAAGAGAAGAGAACATATATATAGAAACCCTAGACAAAACTGCGTCGTTTTGGGTTTGAGAAACAAAATCCCGTCAATACCGCTTGCTGGACCGCGGCTCGGGTAAGTGTCCAGGCCGCGGTACATACAGCAGTGCACCGTCTGGACAACAGCGCGGTGCAGGGCGCTGTGCATGCATGGTGCACAGACCGCGGTATGGGCAACAGAGGCCTACTGGACAACACCGCGACTGGGGTCGCTTTGCGTGCAAGTGTACAGGAAGCGGTACATGAAGCATGACCCTGCTGAGGTATACCGCTCTGTATGCCGCGGTGCAAGCATGTCTTGCCAAGCGGTCTAGGCCGCGCTAAGAGAAGAAATTCTCTTTTCTGGGCAAACTCAACACACTAAGTGATGTGCAAAATGTGCAAGTGTGGAGTGTGAAAAGAGGCATACAATACATCATTCAATTACATGAAGATAGGAATATAATGCATGCAAGTGAGTGTGTGCAACAAGAATCACTTCAAAAGAGTCAAGACAAGTAAACTACCTCTCTTGAAGCACTATGGGATCTTGGAAGCTTGTTGATGAAGAACCACAATAAAACCTAAGCTACCCATTACAAACATCCCCAATGTGATTTGTCATGAAATAAGCCAATCATAAAATTGAGGTTCTTACACAAGGCATCAGTTCTACTGTTTCCTAGATGGGTATTCCGGGTACAATCAGATAGTTATTGATCCAGAAGACCAAGAGAAGACCACTTTTACCTGTCCCTATGGAACCTATGCCTTCCGAAGAATGCCCTTTGGCCTTTGCAATGCACCAGGTACGTTTCAAAGGTGTATGGTTTCGTTGTTTTCAGATATGGTGGGGGAGATTATTGAAGTCTTCATGGACGACTTCTCAGTATCCGGGGACTCGTTCAAGTTATGCCTTAATAACTTATCGTTAGTGCTTCAAAGATGCATGAAAAACAACTTGGTTTTGAATTGGGAGAAATGCCACTTTATGGTACAACAAGGGATTGTCTTGGGTCACATAATATCTGAAAAAGGGATTGAAGTAGACAAGGCAAAGGTTGAAGTTATCAAGAGTTTACCACCTCCTCACAATGTCAAAGACATCCGGTCGTTTCTTGGTCATGCAGGTTTCTACAGGAGATTCATCAAAGATTTTTCAAAGATCTCCAGACCACTATGCTTGTTGCTACAAAAAGACAAAGAGTTTGTGTTTAGTTCAGAATGTGCGGAGGCATTTGAATCTTTAAAAGAGGCTTTGACCTCATCTCCAGTAATTGCCCCACCAGTTTGGGATTTACCATTTGAAATAATGTGTGATGCTTCTGACTTCGCTGTAGGTGCAGTTTTGGGTCAAAGGGTTGGCAAAGACCCACATGTCATATATTACTCATCCCGGATTTTGAATGAGGCACAGATGAACTATTCGACAACAGAGAAGGAATTATTGGCGGTCATTTTTGCTCTTGAGAAGTTCAGGCAGTACTTGGTAGGTGCCAAGGTTGTGGTATACTCAGACCACGCAGCTTTGCGATATCTGCTCCAAAAGAAAGATGCAAAACCTAGGCTGATTAGGTGGGTGTTGCTGTTACAGGAGTTTGATTTAGAAATTCGGGACAAGAAGGGGTGCGAGAATGTGGTTGCAGATCATCTTAGCAGGATAGTTCATGAGAGTCATATAGATGGGGATGAGATTCCGTTGAGAGAAAATTTCCCGGATGAACATCTGTGGGCAGTGCAGGATAAGGAACCATGGTATGCAGATCTGGCAAACTATCTGACACATGGGGTTTTCCCCCCTGAGCTAGATTGGCAGGGTAAGAAAAGGTTTGCTAGGAGATCAAGAGAATACTTCTGGGACGAGCCTTACCTTTTCAAACACGGAGCAGATCAAGTGATTAGGAGGTGTGTGCAAGAAAATGAGCAGTATGATGTGTTGCGATTCTGCCATGACTTACAGTGTGGAGGCCATTTCAGCACAAGAAAGACAGCACTAAAGGTGTTGTAGTCAGGTTTCTTTTGGGTATCACTGTTTAAAGATGCTTATCAGTTTTGTGTGGCTTGTGATAGATGCCAGCGCACAGGGAACATTGGTAAACGGAATGAGATGCCAAAAACTGGAATTTTGGTGGTTGAAGTATTTGACACTTGGGGTCTTGATTTTATGGGGCCGTTCCCACCTTCTTGTGGGAACATCTATATTTTAGTGGGGGTCGACTATGTTTCCAAATGGGTTGAGGCAATCGCCACAAAGACCAATGATAGTAATGTGGTGGTTAAATTTGTAAAGGAACATATCCTGACCCGATTTAGGATCCCCAGGGTGATCATTAGTGATGGAGGGAGCCATTTCTGTAACAAAGTCCTAGGAAATCTATTGAAGAAGTATGGAGTGCGTCACAAGGTGGCCACACCATACCACCCTCAGACATCAGGACAGGTTGAAGTTAGTAACAGGCACATCAAGCAGATTCTGGAGAAGACAGTCTCCTCCACTATTAAGGATTGGGCATTGAAACTATCTGACGCCTTATGGGCGTACCGAACGGCTTTCAAAACTCCTATTGGGATGAGCCCGTATAGGTTGGTTTTTTGTAAAGTTTGTCACCTTCTAGTAGAATTGGAACATAAAGCTTGGTGGGCAATCAAGAAATTGAATTGGGAGTATGACAAAGCAGGTGAAGAAAGATGCAATCAGTTGAACGAGTTAGATGAGTTCCGATTGGAAGCCTATGAGAGTTCATGACTCTACAAGGAAAAAACAAAAGCTATTCATGACAAACGATTGGTACAGAAGGAGTTCCAACAGGGCATGCTGGTGTTACTTTATGAGTCTCGTTTGAGGTTGTTTCCTCAGAAGTTGAAATCAAGATGGTCAGGCCCACATCGCGTTATTAATGTCTCTCCAAATGAAGCTGTAGACATTTAGAATTTGAGGAACGATGGGATATTCAAGGTTAATGGGCATAGGCTAAAACCGTATTTTGGACCGAAACCTGCTGCAAGGGTGTTGGGTCCATGGAACTTGCTGAACCCTAGCACATCTATCATTTCTGAGCACCGGTGAGAGGCAGCCTACTCAGGTCATTTTTAAACTGTTCGCCTTCAGAGTTTTATTTCATTTAGACTTATTTTTCTTTTCTTTCGCATTTAATTTTCATTGGTAGAGTTGTTGTGTGGTTTTAAGCTAGGTTGTGCATCTTTTGGGAAGCACACAACAACACGCATAGACATCGACCGATCTTCCTTCTAAAGGGAGTTTTCTACTTAAGTTTTTAATGAATGCGATTTAGTTTTTGTTATGATGAATGAGCTTGGTCGAATGTATGTTTAGATTCGGTTTGGGGGTGTTGATCCCTCATTCCGCCATTTATTGCGATTATGCTTATTCTTTCCAACAATGAGGACATTGTTGAGTTTTTGTTTGGGGGTGCATCACGCCTCCGCCTTGTACAGTTAATGTCCAATTTTTCGATTTCGTCGCTTGTCCATTTTTCAAACTGTAATCCAGTATGGGTATGATGCATCTAGAGTGTGCTTTTGGACGAGTTTCTTAAATGTGCTCTGACCTTGTGATATAGTTTGGTGCCACTTGAGACTTAGCTTGCACCATCATGGGTTAGTCCCACCCGTTGGTATGAAGTATTGGGGACTCATTGTTCTAATAGTGGAGATACCCGTGAGATCACAAACACAAGCATGAAAGTGCGTTTTCTGAGTGCATTATTGATTATTCTTAAACACGCCTCTCGTCATGTATGTCATGTGCCATAGGACTTGCATTATTTTGTGAATGCGTGATGGATGTTTTCATTCCCTTTTTAGATGGTTGTGGAAGTGATAGTAGGGAATGCATGTTTATTGAAGTACCTCTATAGCCTAAACACCACTTACCATATTGTGTGTTCCAAAGCCGATTTGAGGCCAAACACTTACCCTTTCATTTGGTACCACATTCAACCATATACCCAATAGCCTAAGCACATGCCTACCCTTGTACTAATCATGTTAGGATGGGAAATGGTAGTGAAAAAAAGGGTTAAAATGGTCCCACAGTGGGTAAAATGAGATAGATGTTGAAAATATGAAAGAAAAGGGTAAGTTATGCACTCTAAATGCCTAAGAAAGGGAAAATGGTAACAACGCAAATGGAGTACAACATTGTTATTTGGAAATTGTTAAAAGAAATATTTAAAGAAAGATTGTACTTCAAGTACCATAATGAGAGTGTTTTATGCTAAAAATGCCCAAACGGAATGCAAACGTTGAGGGCAAAATGTGGGTTAAATGGTTTCCTAAAGGGTTGCATTTAAAGCAAGAAAAGAACATGGTGTGGTAGTAGGGATATATTCTAGCATGATTGGTGAGTTTGAACTCCTAAATTTTCATATTTTTTTTGTGTAAACTCATTCAACCCCACAGCCACACTATAACCGATTGAAAAGCCCTATTTGATCCATGTAAGTCTAGTTTGGGAATGTAGGTTGAAGCACGATCTTTCGCATCCATGGCATGGTGACTCGTTCCTAGGATAGTTCATTGCTTAAATCTTATGCAGAATCTTCTTTGCATACTTGTTGTGTGGAACTTAGGACTCTTGAGGAAAGAAAAGAGGGAATCCATGTGAGCTTTAGAATTGAAGTGGATTATGTTCAAGGTATGGGAGTAAGTGGTCCTAAATTCATGAATGCCTTTAGGTGTGAGATTCATGTTCGTACGAGCCTCCCTTAGGTGTCTACAAATTGCTCTTGATCTTGTGCATATGTTTTTCTCCTCTATATAACATCTTTTTGTATCATATCACACATGGGACTTGCGACATTGTTGATGTATTGTTTAGGTATATAGAAATTACTTTCAGCTGGTGTCTTACTGTTTTGAATAGATTTGCTCAGGACGGGCAAAGGTTTGGTTTGAGGGTGTTTGATCGGGCCAAATATGTACTATATTTAGGCCCTCAGATCCTTACCTCATGTTCTGTTTTCGTGCGTTTTTGTGTCTCTTATGGGTTGTTTTGTGCTTATTTGTAGGAAATGATTCAGAGACAGGCTTGGAAGCATATTGTGGTGATTCCAGCAGAAAAAGGGCGAAAGCAAAGGCAAAGGAGCACAAACAGGTCTATAGTGCGGGTCTAGTACAGGTCCAGTGCGGGTCGCAACCGCACTCCAGCCGCACTCCAGCGGCACTCATGTGCATAGCCGGGGCAGAATGTAAGTACAGAGATAAAGTGCGGGTACAGTGCAGGTCAGCTAACCGCACTCCACCCACACTAATGCCAAACCAGAGAAGCTGCTCAGACACCTGACATTAGAGTACAGGTGCTGTGCGGGTCAGCAAACCGCACTCCACCCGCACTTGCACCAAGAACAGAAGAACAGAATCACACCTGACATTAGAGTGTGGGCACTGTGCGGGTCATCAAACCGCACTCTACCCGCACTTGCATCAAGAACAGAAGAGCAGAATTGCACCTGACATTAGAGTGCGGGTACTATGCGGGTCATCCAACCGCACTCTACCCGCACTGTTGCTCAAGACAGAAGGTAGATTTTGCACCTGAGAGGGAAGTGCGGTCATACTGCGATGCCAAGTGCAGGACAAGTGCGGGACAAGTACGGGTCAAGTGCGGGTAATTCAACCGCACTCCACCCGCACTAATGTCCTGATCCAAGAACTGAAGTTGCAGGCAACCCATACAGTGCGGGTAAATCACCCGCACTCTACCCGCACTCCGAGCGCGCCAGTCTGATTTTCAAAGCTTAAGTGACCTATTTTT
Source organism: Dipteronia sinensis (assembly GCA_033220585.1). Lineage (NCBI taxonomy): Eukaryota > Viridiplantae > Streptophyta > Magnoliopsida > Sapindales > Sapindaceae > Dipteronia > Dipteronia sinensis. Next base: position 32,638,902 of record CM065637.1, read on the forward strand.
GTATTTAGTATAAATAGAAAAGTATAGAAACATTTTAAGGAGCTTTTAAATCCGTTTAGGACAGATTAAGCATTCTTAGATCTAGTTTCTCTCTCTACCTCTCATCCTTACATTCTCTACTCAACTTCAAGGAAGTTAGGAGATTGAAGCCACTTCAAGGAAGGAGATGTTCTCCAAGGGTTATTTCTTTCTCCTCTCTACTTATTTCCTAGTTGTAATGAGTAGCTAAATCCCCTCTAAGGGGTTGATGGAGTAGTTAGTTTAATATTGGGCTTGTACATAAACTTGATATTATATTGATATTCATGTCTATCTTCTATTGATCTATTCTTGTTGTGAATGTTTATCATTGATTTCTTGTGTAGATACATGATCTTTGCAAGATGTCTTTGTATTATGTATGAGTATTGCATCTAGATATACATCATATTTAGTTGTTTAATGCTCTAAAGAATAGACGGAAAGTCATGAATTCCGACTCTTGAACCGCAGTTTTAATCTAACCTCGATCGTATTTCCGGCACTATACATCCTAGGTCGGAATCCGTGAGAGAGTTAGAAGTCATCACTATACATCCTAGGGTGACTATTTGTAATCGGTTGAGTCAATGTTTGGTAGACGAGCTTCATTTCTAGAATCCGGTAAACAATCAACTCTATACATCCTAGGTTGGTAGTTTACAAGGATTAATCCCTAATAGGTGGTCCGCACTATACATCCTAGGTTGGCCACCTTCTAGGGATAAATAACCGACTCTATACATCCTAGGTCGGTTACCTTGAAGAGCCGTGCTATTGGCAAGTTTGTTACATTGCCCAGTATTCGCTTTCGAATCCATTAACTCCTTAGTTTCCATCATCTATATATCCTTCACTCCATATTCCCCCTTCATTTTATTTACTTATTTAATTTAGTGTTATTTAGAGTTGGTTCACAATCTACATTTTCACCAATTCATGTTTTGCTATTATATATATACATACCATTGCTTTAGCTTTAACTAATTTGGCTAACTCCGCTCCCTGTGGACGACACCCACTTGCCGCTATATTTATGTTTACAAACTGATTTAGGCTTTGTGAGGTTTCTTAAAATATTATTGACGGATTGATCTTTTAAAACGACATAAGGGAAAAACGTGTCTGTCAGTGCGGGTAATCCAACCGCACTCCACCCGCACTATTGCTCAAGACAGAAGAGCTGATTTGCACCTGACACTAAAGTGCGAGTAAAGTGCGGGTAATCCAACCGCACTCCACCCGCACTGTTGCCCAGATCAGAGAACTGAAGATGAAGAAAACCTTTACAGTACGGGTACAGTGCGGGTAATTCACCAGCACTCCACCCGCACTCTGCACGCGACAGCTTCTGGTTTCAAGCTTAAGTGACCTAGTTTTCCATCCTCTATAAATAGAAAAGGATGGGAACGAACCAAAATCATCACCATACCTCCCAACACTTGTATCTTTAGCTAGTAACACATCTCCCTATCATCCAAACCATCTCTACTCAATCAAAGGCAACTAGGAGACTTGGATTCAAGCTTCAAGGAAAGAGATCAATCTTCAAGGGTTATCTCTACTCTCTCTCTTAGTTTATTTGTTTGTAATAGAACATGAGTAGCTAAAATACCCCACTATGGGGTTGATGTTATTTGTTTGATGGATATTTGGGCTTTGTAAATAAACTCTATGTGTTATATTTATTCTATCTCTATGTTTTATTCCATTGCTTTAATTGAATTCCATTATTGATTTGCTTGGATACACCCTTTTTGCATGATTGATTTGGATTACTTGAGTAGGCAATTAGGTTGTCTAATGCTCAATTGAATGGAAGGATTTCCGGAAATCCGGCTCTAAAACCATGCCCTTAATCTAATCTTGAATTAGTGGCTTTCACTATACATCCTAGGTTAGCCACTTGTGAGAGAATTAGAAGCCTCCACTATACACCCTAGGTTGGCTACTTTAGTGACTCTACCAGAACTAACCTTCGAGTAGAATTCGGTTGATAACCTAAAGCCTCATCCAATCTCAAACGGGTGGCCTTCACTATACATCCTAGGTCTGCCACTTGTGAGGAAATTGGAAGCCATCACTATACATCTTAGGATGGCTACATTAGTAAGAGGTTGAGCCATAGCTAGATAGATGAGCATTCATGGAACAAGTCCCAATTGAGTAACTAGCCACTGTTGGTTGCTTATGAGGGATTAATCTCTAGTAGGAGGTCTTCGCTATACACCCTAGGTTGACCTCTTGCTATAGATATATACCAACACTATACACCCTAGGTTGGTTACATTTGTCAAAACGTGCTTAATTGAGAGTTTGTTGCAATTGCCCCAATATTCACTTACGAGTCCATCAACTCCATAGTTCCATCATCATTCATTCATCACTCCGTTGTCATCCCATTTTATTTGTTTTTATCATTTAGTTTATATTGTATCTTCATTCACACCCACTTTACTTTTATGCATACTAGTTATATTAAGCCTAATCTTATCACCGCTACCCCGATCTCAGTGGACGACACCCGTGCTTACCGTTTTACTTGTATTTATACTTGTGAACGCATCGCATAGGTTTTCTAAATTGTTTTGACGGACGGTTTTCTGACGGCAAAAACCTTCCCATCAGCAGGCAGGCTGTTCAGATCCTTCGCCAAGCATCCCCCGAAGACTTTCCAGGAAGCCTACAACAGAGCTATAGAGTAGGTTGAAATAGACGAACAGCTCCGAGTCAAAATGGAACATGATGATATGACAATTGCCAAGCGCCAGAAGAGGGAGGCGCTCAAGCTGGCACCAGTTCAGAAAAGTCAGAACAGACCTCCTAACAATCTACATATCGGTCGCCGCACTAACAGCCCCCGCGGAATCGGTACCCTATCAGGTGGACTCTGCCCAGAGCCACCCCTCCACCTAAGGAAGTAGCCTGGGTCGATAGAGATGAAAGAGGGTACTCCCACTATACCCCCTTGAATGCAGCTCGCGAGACTATCTACCTCGCCATCCGTGACAAGTGATTGCTCAGGAAGCCAGATCCCATAAAGGTACCAGCTGATCAGCGGAACCGCTACAAGTATTGTGACTTCCACTAGGATGTAGGCCAGAATACCTCGGAGTGCTATAGTCTGCAGAACCAGATTAAAGCCTTGGTCAGGGGAGGCTGCTTGGAGGAATTCCTCCAACAAGTGGGCGACAACATACACACTGGAAAGGAGGTGCAAGCTGATATCAAAGCATATGAAGAAGGAAGGAAAGCAAAAGGGAAGGATCTGATGGAGCAGATCCACATTGTCAATACTATCAGCGGAGGTCCCACCCTGGCAGGAACTTCCAACAATTCTCGAAAGAACCACGCTAGGAAAGCTCCCAGAATGGAAGCAGGCCAGAGTGTCTTCAAAGTTACTAGGGGGTCACCTCAGTCTAGTCCTACTGTACAAATCATCTTCACAGAAGAGGACGTATTCAACACCGTCCAGCCTCACGATGATCCCATGGTCATCAGTGTTCAAATAGCCAACAACTTGGTCCATCGTATCTTGATTGACATAGGTAGCAGTGTTGATATCCTCTTTAAAAGTGCTTTGGAGCAATTCAATTTGAAGAGACCTTGCTACAACAGCTGCACTACCCCATTGTATGGGTTCACAGGGGACTCGTTGATTCCCACCAGGTCTATGATCCTACCAGTGGACGTATTCATCACCGTCCAGCCTCACGATGATCCCATGGTCATCAGTGTTCAAATAGCCAACAACTTGGTCCATCATATATTGATTGACATAGGTAGCAGCGTTGATATCCTCTTTAAAAGTGCTTTTGAGCAATTCAATCTGAAGAGACCTTGCTACAACAGCTGCACTACCCCATTTTATGGGTTCACAGGGGACTCATTGATTCCCACCGGGTCTATGATCCTACCAGTGACAGTGGGAACAGCGCCACTCCAGCAGAACTTAATGACAGACTTCGTTGTGGTAGATACCCCGTCCACCTACAACGCTATACTGGGAAGGCCTTACTTGTCTGCCCTCAAAGGGGTCCTATCAATATACCATAACATCCTAAAATTCCCAGTGGGAGACAAAGTGGGCGAAATACAGGGAGATCAGCAGGCTACTCGTAAGTGCTATGCAGTGTCAACCAACCCAGCAGCATTGGCCAAGCAATGTATGCAAATAACCGTTAATCAAGATCACCAGTTCTTAGAAGAATATTTTGAAGGCGAAACGGACTCCGTTGAAATGGAATCCACATCGGAACTCCCCGACTTAGAAATCAGGGGAGAAGCAGAGAAGCAATGGGCCAGTGGCTATCTTGCAGAAGAGTTAGAAGAGGTACTTATCAGGGAGGGCGATCCTTCCAAGGTTGTCAGGATAGGTTCAACATTGAAGACAGAGGTAAAGGAGACTCTAATAAAGCTCCTACAAGAATTTAATGACATCTTTGCATGGAGTCATGAGGAGATGCCAGAGATACCGGCTACCTTAGCAACACAAGGTTAGCGGTGGATCCTACCTTCAAGCCAATCAAGCAGAAGAGAAGACATTTCAACCAACCGAGAAATGCTGCTGTGCAAGAGGAGGTAAACAAACTACTAAAGGCAGAATTCATTAGGGAGTCTCGGTACCCAGAATGGATTGCCAATGTAGTCATGGTAACCAAAGCAAACGGGAAGTGGCACATGTACGTTGACTACACAGATCTCAACCGCGCCTGCCCGAAAGATAGCTTCCCGCTACTGAAAATCGACCAACTGGTAGATTCAACCGCGGGCAACAAACTCCTAAGCTTTATGGACGCCTTCTCAGGATACAACCAAATCATGATGCACCCAGCGGACTAGGATAAAACCAGTTTCATAACTGGGCAAGGCCTGTACTGCTACAGAGTCATGCCCTACGGACTCAAAAATACGGGGGCTACCTACCAGCGCCTGGTCAACCGCTTATTCAGGAGATTGATAGGTAAGTCAATGGAGGTATACATTGACGATATGATCACGAAGTCTCAGGTAGCTAAACATCACTAAGACCACCTCCGCCAGACTTTCCAGATTATCAAAGAGAATCAGATGCGCTTGAATCCTGCTAAATGCGCCTTCAGAGTTACAGCCGGGAAATTTCTCGGATTCATGGTCCACGAGAGAGGGATCGAAGCTAATCCCGAAAAGATCAAAGCCATCCTAGATCTTGAATCTCCTACCTCACTCAGACAGGTGCAGGGTTTTACTGGGCGAATCGCAGCCCTGAATCGTTTCATATCACGGTCCACTGACAAGTGTACCTCGTTCTTGAAGGCAATCAAACAAGGGAAGAACATGAAATGGGATTAAAGCAGTGAGCTAGCTTTCCAGTCATTAAAGAGGTACCTCGCTAGCCCACCCCTGCTAGCTAGCCCGGTACCAGGAGAAGAATTATAGTTATACCTAGCAGTATCTGAAACCGCCGTCAGTGGAGCATTTGTGAAAGAGTGTTGAGATGGAGCCCATCGCCCTATCTACTATGTGAGCCGCGCTTTAACCAAATCAGAAAATAACTACATTCTACTGGAGAAGCTTGCCTTTGCATTAGTCGTAGCAGCCAGGAAGCTCCGCCCTTATTTCCTTGCTCATATAATCCTGGTAGTCACTGATCAACCTCTGCGACAATTTCTTCAAAGGCCTGAGGTATCAAGAAGACTCGTGCTGTGGGCCCTTGAGCATACTCAGTTCGACATCAAATACAAAGCAAGGACTACCATTAAGGCCCAGGCTTTAGCAGATTACGTGGTAGAATTCTGTGCTACCCCGAGCCTAAATCAAGCTCCTCCGAAGGAACGAGTGCCTGCAGATTGGCTTACCGATAGAAACATCTGGATCTTGTATACTGATGGAGCATCGAATCAGGCAGGAAGTGGGGGTGGGATCATCTTAACCAACCAAGAGAAAGTCAAATGCTGCCACTGTTTCAGATTCGGGTTTAACACCAACAATAACGTGGCTGAGTATGAGGCTTTGTTAGCAGGAATGAGAATAGCAGCAGAGCTAGGAGCTGATTACCTCCTTGCCAAATGTGATTCGCAACTGGTAGTTAACCAAGTAACTGGTCTATACTAGGCAAAATGGGATAACATGGCAGCCTACCTCGAAAAAGTGCAAGAACTGTTACCTCACTTCAAGGGTTTCAGGATCGAGCAGGTACCTAGGCAGCAGAATCATCGAACTGACGTCCTAGCTAAGATAGCTACAAATGGAGGACAAGCGCTGCCGAAAGGAGTTCTGCTCCAGATAATCACTGTATCAAGCATCTCTGAATGTAAAGAAGTCAACCCCATGGAGCGACTTCCATGCTGGATGGATCCTATCAAGGATTACATTCAATCAGAAAAGTTTCCTGACCCTGATCAAGCTCGCAAGATCAAGAGATCCTCGGTCCGATACTGCCTGGTAGAGGGGCACCTTTACCGCAGAGGTAGGTCACTCCCCTTGCTTAGATGCTTGCAAATTGGGCATTGAGGGAAGTGCACTCGGGAGAGTGTGGAAACCATATCGGAGGAGAAGCATTGGCTTACCAGATGCTACGCATGGAATATTTCTGGCCGACCTTGCACTATGATGTAAGGCAGTTCGTACAGTCTTATGAACCATGTCAGAAAACGTCCAACTTGCATCACCTACCTCCAAAGCGGTTATCAACCATCAGCTCGTCGTATCCATTTGCATTAAGGGGAGTGGATCTAATTGGACCTCTCTCAACCGCGCCAGGTTAGCAGAAGCATGCAATCGTGGCTATTGACTACTTCACCAAGTGAGTGGAAGCAGAACCCCTCTCCCGAATTACTGAAGCAAATACAACAGAGTTCACCAAGAAGAATGTGGTTTGCCGATTTAGGACTCCGATGGTCATCATCACGGATCAGGGTAAGCAGTTCGATAATGCCAGATTCTGGGAATTCTATGGAAGTTTGGGAATTGAACTTCGCTTCGCGTCTGTGGTGTACCCCCAAACTAATGGCTTGGTAGAGGCCACAAATAAAACTATCAAGAGGATTCTCAAGAAGAAACTTCAGCAGAAGAAAGGAAGATGGGCTGATGAACTCCCGGACGTGCTATGGGCTTAGCGCACCAAAAAAAGGACCGCTACCTGAGAGACCCCCTACTTACTATCTTTCGGGGTAGAAGATGTCCTTCCTATAGAGCATAAGCTCATGTATTTCCGGGTACAGCATTTTGACCACGATGGAAATGAAGACAAGCTGAGGGCCAACCTAGACCTTCTAGAGGAGAAGCAGGACATGATAGCAGAAAAGGTAGCAGTCTACCAGAACCGAATTGCTCGTTACTTTAACAAAAAGGTGAGAATCCGAAGCTTCAAAAGGGAGATCTGGTGCTCAGAAAGGTTACCCAGAATACCCGGAAGAGATTGGACGGAGTACTGTCGCCTAATTGGGAAGGTCCTTACCTGATCAAAATAGTGATCAAGGTGGGGCCTACAAGTTGACTGGTAGGGACGGACATCCAGTAGACCACACTTGGAATGCTGATCACCTCAAGAGGTTCTACCCATAAGTCCTACAATGCAAATCGACCAGGATTACTCCTAAACGACTGCTAGAAGATGTTAGTAGTCGTGAGTGCTTGTATTCCTTTTTTTCTTTTGTCATCTGTTCCTGCCTACATTTGTCTACATCTATCTACTTTATGCCGCTACGAATCTGCCACAATTGTTGGTTTAAGACCAGGAGAGCTGCATGGCACTCTTGATGCCCTGGACCGGGTAGATCCCTCCTGGAGGATCGTCATACATCCGGGAAAGATACATAGCACTCATAATGCCCTAGGTCGGATTAATCCATCTAGGAGGATCGCCTCAAGACCTGAAAGGACCATATGGCCTTCCTGCTGCCCTGGCCGGGCACCACCCCCCGCTAGGAAAGATCCAGTATGTAAAAGCATAGTTTCCCGATGGATCTTACCTTGGTCGGGCACCACCCCTTGCTAAGAAGGATCTGGATAGTAAGAGCATAGTTGCCAGCCAGATCAAGGCCTTGGCCTGGTACCACCCCCCGCTAAGAAACACCAGGTGCTAAAGTGGCCTAAGTTGCCTACCTGGATCTTGCTGCCAGTGATTATTCGCCATTGTTTTCGCCAGAGTACCACGATTCCTACGAACAGAAATGAAAGGTACCCAGATACGATCGCCTCAAGACGTGAAAGGACCATATGGCCTTCCTGCTGCCTTGGCTGGGTGTCATCCCCCGCTAGGAAGAGTCTAGATAGTAAGAGTATAGTTTCCAGCCAGATCAAGGCTTTGGCCGGGTACCAACCCCCGCTAAGAAAGACCAGGTGCTAAAGTGGCCTTAGTTGCCTACTTGGATCTTGCTGCCAGTGATTATTCGCCATTGTTTTCGCCAGAGTACCACGATTCCTACAAACATGAATGCAAGGTACCCAGATACGATGGCCTCAAGACCAGAAATGACCATATGGCCTTCCTGCTGCCTTGGCTGGGTGCCATCCTCTGCCAGGAAGAGTCTGGATAGTAAGAGCATAGTTGCCAGCCAGATTAAGGCCTTGGCCGAGTACCAACCCCTGCTAAGAAAGACCAGGTGCTAAAGTGGCCTTAGTTGCCTATCTGGATCTTGTTGTCAATGATTATTCGCCATTGTTTTCGCCATAGTACAATGATTCCTACAAACGGGAATGCGAGGTACCCTTTTCTGCCATTGTTTTCGCCAGAGTGCCAAGACTCCTAAAGCAGAAAGGCGAGGTACCGAGATTCACCAAATTTTGTTCGCCAAGGCACTAAAGCTCCTACAAACAGAGGTGCGAGGTGCCTAGTTTCGCCAGAATACTCACCTGGAGACCTAGGTTTCGTGAATCAGGAAAACTAGGTACTCAATCATTCGAAAAAGTTTCTAGTTTCGCCAGATTACTAGCCATGTTACCAAGATTCCTAGAATGGGAATGCAAGGTACCTGGAGTACGAGATTGTCCACCGGTATGCTCACCATCATCAAGGAACTAAGATTCCTGGAGCAAAAAGTACGAGGATCTCCAGTACCCAGATTACTTTCGGCTAAAATTTCTATGAGCATAACCAAGGTTCTTTGACGAGGTTTGTGCTGGGGACTAGTGCTCGAAGTGATGCTACAATCAGGAAATATGCGACAGGATTCAATCAGCAGATGTGAATTAGAACGGATTTTTCCTTTCGTTGATCAAATCAGGATCAAATAGAGGATGGATCGCTAAATCTACACGTAGGTGTCAGGATTCATTTGAAGACAAGCATCTATGCAATCAAAATCACATTGGGGATCTCACTCTAGATTAAAGCGAGGTTTGATCAAGAGTTTTAATGGCTACACATATGCGATGCTAAGGGAAAAACCAAAAAAGTTCTCATTTCTAAAAATGGGGAGCCCGTTCCCCGATCACGGGCTAAAAAATATATATATATACATATATAAAATAATAATAAGATTGAATGAGAGATTAAGCTGGATCAAGCATCCTCCTGCTCATGAGTGGCTGCCACCTTGCCAACTTCACCAGTTATGGTTTTTTCTTCTTCAATACCGGATGGAGCCCCGCCTGCTTCCTGGGCACCTACAGCAACAAGAATTTCCATTAGAGACAGATCTCTTTGAAGCTCCCTTGCTGCTACTCAATCAAAGTCTCCTCCAACTTCCTTGATCAGAGCAGCATGACCTTCCTTTTCCTAGGCAGGGTCAGAAGATGAGATAGGCAGGGCAGCTCCTCCATCGTCAGTAGCAGGCCCATCCTATACCTCCTTGAAAGACTCTGATAGAGGAACAGAAGAGGCAGGAGCCCCTCCTCCAGCTTGAACCGCATCAAACTTAGAGTCCTTCAAACTGAGAGCTGCTCCAGCACTGCTTGGTAGAAGAAGAGAGATAGATCTCTGGTCTGCCCCTCCAACCACTCCTCTAGTTCCAGCAACCTGGGAGGGTCCAGCCACATTAGAAGGCACTGCCCCAGCCAGTTCAGTAGCCTTTACCATGATCTCCTCCCGGTTCTATCCAGCGATGTCACCCAGATCAAACGGAGGATGGAGAGCTAAAGCCACCTGGTAGCCAGCAAAAAAGTAATCGTCCCCGAAAGTGGTGTCTACCTAAGCATCTAGACTGGCCACGCTACCCCAAAGGGACTGGATTTCTTTCTTCAGCTCCACTATTCTCTCATTTGCAACATCCCTCTCCTCTTTGCAGCGAAGGGACCTGAGTTTCTCCATATCCAAAGCATGATGCATCCTCTCCCTGTCAACCTTCGCCTCATCAGCTTCCTTTTGGGTATTTGCCAGCGACTGATTCAGAGCTTCCATTCCACGAGCAACCTTAGCGAGCTCCTTCTTAGACTTCTCCAGCTCGGCAGTGCATCTCTAACTTGCTCCAAAAGGGGGCCGAACCTGTTGGCTCATGGCCACGTTGAACTTAAAAGCCTGACAAAAATAATGCACTTGTCAGAATATTCTCGATCTTTTACCGGGATAGAGGACTAAAGCAAGACAGCATACCTCAACCAGAAAGGTAGATCCTCTTCTAATCAGAAGCTCAGTGGGCATGGCGGTCATGACATCTAGACCCCCACCTGGGCAAGAGGCAACGAAGTAGGCCAACACTTCATCCTGGCTGCTGTCCTTCAACCTCGACCAGGCCTTATCTCGAGATACCACCCGCCTCGCCATGGCAGGGTCAGAACTCTTCTCGACCGGTTTAAATTGACCAGTTGCCACGATGGGAGAAGCAGAAGGAGCTGAGGCACCTGCATCAACGGCAGCTGTAACATGGACTGGTCTGAGAGGCAAAGCATATTGCACCCGGCTGGAAGCATCTAGATACCTCCCCACTCTGGCTGTAAAAGCCTCCAGTAACCTAAACGAGGTAGGAAGAGGAGGAGCCAACGATCCAGATACCCCGACCGGGGTCCTATCAGAGCCAGCAGATACACCAACCCCTGTATCAAGACCAGAATTGGTTGGAAGCCTGACAGGAGAAGCTGGAGGAGAATCAACAGTATCGCCGGCTTGGTAGGGCTCCACCTCAGGAACCGATAGAGATACAACTGAAACTACAAGGATAGCCAGAGTCAATATTTGCCGAATAAATAAAGCAATATAATAGGAGCAAAGTCAGAAAAGTTTACTACCTGAAGAAGCTCTGGAAATGCGAAGGTGGTGATCTACCCTCTTTGCCTCGAAGGCCTCCGTGATGGGAAACTTCGTGTTAATATAATGACGGGCCATGATAGCCCGTAAGATTTTCTCCGATTCTCCAGATAGCTTGCTCTTCTCTAACGCTGGCTTGCCACTGAAAATAGTGGGAACTCGAAACACAGACCCTCCGATATGAACCAACTTCCCCATTCACCTCCAAGGATGATCCATTCCTTCTTCTATGAGGTATCTTTTTTTATAGCCCCCGGTACCACAAATTGCAAGTTATTTTTGGCACGAGCATAGAATTGCCCATTTGGACCCGGGGCAATAGCAGCAATCTGAAACACATATACGATCTCATCTGGACCTGGTTCTCGATCGATGTTATCCTTCTGGCATTGCTCCCTCCACAACACGAGGAACCCCACCAAATGCCTCTAAAATCCTGGTGTCAGCTGGAGGGGAGCTAACTGTAAGGCATGTAGAGCCCTACGTAAGGTAGGATGGAGGGGTAGCCTAACTCCACAATCGAAGGCTGCCGTATGAATCGGGACCTCGCCAGCATAAGGAGAATACATGTCATACTCCCATAGGGGGATGACGATAGTGATCTCTTTGGGGATCTTAAAATCTCTCCGTAAACGTTTGATAGTTTCTGGAGTACTGGTAGAAGGAGGGACGCATCTATACTCATACGGAAGGGTCATTACCCTCCCTATACTGTCTGTGACCTCGTTGGCCCGGTCTCTACCTACCCCGACAGCGGTTCCTGTTTCCCCACTTGACTCCTAGTCGACATCAACAGGAGCATCGAGATTGTTCGAGAAGCCCACCCCGATTGCAATATTCAGGTTAGAACGACGACGTTGAAAGGGAACGTTGTCCCCGCTGTCGCTGCTATTGCGAGCTCTTTTCCTGGGGGTGAGGCTCCCGCCGGCCACCGTGTCGCCATCAAACAGTTGCTCGATACTGTAGCCACCTGGGGAAGACATGATAACAGTTCAGAGTTTGATTTCTTAAGAAAAAGGGGAAGTTAAAGACTGAGGCTAGATTTTCTCATCCCGTGTGAATTTTTTCCGTTAACAATTTATATTTTCAGCAAAGTGGTCTGCACTTTTACAAATCCTCGCAAATGACAAATTAACTGGAGAAAACTATAATAAGTGGAAAAATAACATAAACGCAATCTTGGTAATAAAATACCTAAAGTTCGTGCTAACGGAGGAATGTCCTCTAGAGTCTGCTGCCAATGCCACATGAAATGTTCGTGAGGCATACCAATAATGGGTCTCAGCTGATAAGAAGGCCCTAATATAACTGTTAGCCAGCATTACAAATGTGCTTGTTCTTCTTTGCAGTGGACTAATTGTTGGACTGAGCAATAAGATATGGCCTTCTCGATACGCGTTGGGTCGGGGAATGTCGTGTCAGCAAGAGCAGTGGGAGTAGTTAGACTACATTTTAATAGTTGTTTTACGGTTTTGAACAATGTTTATTTTGTTCCTGGATTTACTAGAAATTTAATTTCAGTATCCAAGTTGTTGGAACAATTTTATTCTATTTCTTTTAATGATAAATCAGTTATTGTTTCTAGAAATGGATTAAATATATATTTAGTTTTAATTGAAAACAACTTGTATGTGTTAAGGTCGTTAATACATACAACACTGCTCAATGCTGAAATGTTTAAAGTTGAAAAACCTAAAACAAAACGATAAAAAGTTTCTCCTGATAATGAAACGTATCTATGGCATCTAAGACCTGGTCATATCAACCTTGACAGGATAGACAGCCTAGTAAAAAGCAGACACTTAAATCGGTTAAAGGTTGGTACCTTACCTGTTTGGGAATCCTGTTTAGAAGGTAAAATGACCAAGAGACCTTTTATTGGAAAAAGGCTTAGAGCTACGGAACCACTAGAACTTATACATTCAGACTTCTAAGAACTAATGAATGTTAAAGCAAGGGGTGGTTATGAGTATTATGTCACCTTTATAGATGAGCACTCAAGATACGGATACGTCTACCTAATGCAACGAACGTCGGAAACCTTTAAAATGTTCAAATAATTCTGAGCTGAAGTTGAGAACCAATTGGGCAAGACAATCAAGGCTCTACGATCTGGTCATGAAGGTGATTATCTTGTAAGCCCTAAAGTTGCATAGCGGAAGGAATTTCAAGCTTTTAAAAAAATTTGAAGCGACACAAATTAACCATGTATGATATATAAGAATAAATAGGGTAAGATTCATAATCACACCTCAAGGTTAACTCCTTCATTCTTTCTCTTGTTGATATCGCTTTCAGATTTCTACCAACGGATCTTCCTCACTATCTCCCGCATTTCGGTAACTATGTGTGGGCATGTCACGGGCTTTAAGAGGTTGAATAGAGGTATAAGAATACACACAAAACAACTCTTGCCTTGTGTAGGAGAGGTTCAGCCACCCTATATCAAAGACAAGAAGGTACAACATTTTTTCTCTTTTCTCTTGGCCATACTCCTTCTTTCAGTTTCTTCTTTTATTGTTTTGCATATTGTATTGCATCTCTCCTTTCAATTACATTAATTAAAAGTGTTAACATAGTTTTTTAGCAAGGGTCCAAAGGAGAATTTTCCACCAAGTATCTACCTTGTAGAGACCAATCCCAGCTCCCAGGTACCTAGCCGGGCTGGTACCACTACCCTCACAAAAGCAACACCCGGTGAGACCAGGATCTCGACTACCTATTTACCCAGATGAAGCACCAGAGATATTCAACCAGGAAGAGCTGGTACCTCGCTGAGCGTCCATGCTGACATCTGTTGGGAGGGGTATAGCTATATCAAACTTCTAGTACCTCGTAGGTACCCGATACTCCCCGCCTGGTATCCCGGTACCACGAAGTGCACCCGATATCCCAAGGCACTTCGACATTAACCCAAAATCCAATCGAGACAGGTATCCTACCTGCCCAGCAGAACCAACATCATTACAAGGTCGCCATTATGAGTAAAACAAGCACCACGACAACAATTCAGACTAGCATGCCAGTACAACATGCCATGAGATCGGTATTCTCCTCCAAGTAACGCTAGCGGAAAGAGTTAACTCCCTCGCCGTTTAAAGCGCCATAAATGAGACTAAACGGTCAACCGAATCAAAGCTTAAATACGGCAGTGATTAACGGGATCAAATCCCGCATCTTTAGCCTCACTCAACTCTTTTCAACGCCTTAAGTAGGACTCTAAATAATCCTCATCAAAACAACCGGATTCTGAGGGATATTAGAGGCCAATATATATGGCTTTGAAGGACAAAGAGGAAAAAGGAAAAAAAGAAAAGAGGAAGGGAGTATTTTCGAATAGCCAAAGAGAGATCTTCATATCTAGGGAGACTTCTCTAGCTTTCTTTGAAGCCAGTGAGAGTTTACAAACAATCACTGGGAAGGTAATAGCCACTTATTGACATAAACGGAATTCTCCGTCTCTATTTTTGTGTTAGTGAGAGTGTTGTAACCTTTACACAAATGTTTATTCAATAAAACAGTGTTGTCTTTATCCTGTTGGTTCCTTCATATTAGTTCATAATAATTTCCAGCATAAAGAGGAACCCTAGTACCAAAGGTACCTATCCCGCTACCGCTATTGCCTACTAGTAGGGGATGAGGGTGTTAACTGAAATTTCACTCCCGGAACAGATTTTTCCGTTAACACTTTTTGGCACCGTCTGTGGGAAGTATTCCACACCCTAGAAGAAAGCATGTGTGTCTCGTTTTCTTATTGCATTATCAGAATGATATTCGATCCTTTCAGGATCACCTCGACCCGTCGAGGGCACCAATCCAACGCTTCAACCGGAAAGGGTCATAAGCCAAAGAAAGGGGAAAAGGTCATAAACATGCCTCGAAGCCATCAGCTAACGCGCTGGCTATCCCCTAGGTACCTACCACCCCAGCAGCTGGCCCAGCTAGTTTGGACCAACAAGTCGCGGCCTTCATAGAAAGTATATGCCTCTGAATGGTTGTGGAAGGTGGAGCTAGTCTGCCTGCATTACCAGATACCAGGGGAGAGGCAAGTCGCCAAGGTACCAGGATACCCCCCCCCCCCCCCCTTCGATAGATTGGGACCACCACCTCCAATACCGGTCCACGACAGGCTCGGGCCATGCCCCCGATACCATCAGTCCGCGATAGACTCTGGCCCGTGCCCCTGACTCCGTGACAACTTGAAAGATATCAACCTCGACTAGTGAGATCCTCCATTGACCTCCCCCCTAGGGAGCGCCACCACCTGGTTCAACCGGAAGCTACTTCTAGACGACCTCAACCAGAAGCGGCTAGGAGGCAACCTCAGTTAGTGGCAGGAGGTACTGTTATAAGCACCCGAGAAGCCCCTCCCTAGGGAGAGAACCAGGATGAAACTTCAGTAGCATTAGAGAGGTCTAGTGATAGAGATTCTAAAGTATAATCTGGGAATGGTGGCAACAAGCGCCTCTGGGACCATGTAGCCAGAATGGCAAAAGAGATCCAAAAGTTAAATACCTCGCCCCAAGGATCCCATTCACCTCCAGTATATGATCTAGGAGCAGGGTGAATCACTCAGAGCTTATGTGGAGAGATTTCACAAAGAAGTTATCCAAATGGGGGTCTTCACGGAGAGTGAGACCTTGGCAAATTTCAAAAGGAATTTGTGGGCAGGCAGGCTATTCAAATCCTTCTCCAAGCATCCTCCGGAAACATACCAGAAGGCTTCTGATAGAGGTCTGGAACAGGTAGAGATAGATGAGCAGCTCCGAGTCAATATGGAGCACGATGATATAAGAATTGCCAAGCGCCAAAAGAAAAAGGCGCCCAAGCCTGCACTAGTTTAGAAAAATATGAACAAACCTCCCAATAAATCTATGTATCGGTTGCCGCCCAGCCTCTAAGGAATCAGTACCCAGTCAAAACGACTCCTCCTAGGGCCACACCTCAGCCAAAGAAGATAGCACGGATAGATAGAGAAGAAAGGGGATACTCCCACTACACCCCTCTGAATGCATCACGCGAGACTATCTACCTCGACAAGGGACTACTCAGGAAGCCTGGTCTGTTAAAGGCACCAGCCGATCAATGGAACCACTACAAGTACTGTTATTTCCACAAGGATATGGGTCATAACACATCGGATTGCTACAGTTTGAGCAACCAGATTGAAGCCCTGGTAAGGGGAGGTTGCTTGGTGGAATTTCTCCAACAGGTGCGTGATAGCATTCACACCAGGAAGAAGGTGCAAGTAGACATTAGAGCAACTGAAGAAAGGAGGAAGGTGAAAGGAAAGGATCTGATAGAGCAGATCCATATAGTCAACACCATCAGTGGAGGTCCCACCCTGGTAGAAACCTCTAATAATTCTAGAAAGAACCAAGCCAGGAAAATGCCCAGGATAGATGCGGGCCAAGATGTCTTCATGGTCACCAGAGGATCGTCCCGATCCCCTCCTTCAGCACAGATCATCTTTAGAGAGAAGGATGTGTACAACAATGTGCAGCCTCATGATGACCCCGTGGTCATCACTGTGCAAATAGCCAACAATTTGGTCCATCGTGTCCTAGTTGACACTGGTAGCAGCATCTAAATTCTCTTCAAAGGTGCTTTGGAGCAATTCAATTTAAAGAATCCTTGCTACAACAGCTGCACCAACCCACTGTATGGGTTCACTGGGGACTCGCTGATCCCCACCGGGTCCATGATCCTACCAGTGATAGTAGGGACAGCACCGTTCCAGCAGAATCTCATGATAGATTTCGTCAGTGGTAGACACCTCATCCGCCTATAACGCCATCCTCGGGAGACCTTACTTGTCTACCCTCAAGGGTGTTCTATCGATCTACCACAATGTCTTGAAATTCCTAGTAGGGGACAGGGTAGGCAAGGTGCGGGGAGACCAGCAGGCAGCGCACAAGTGTTATGCAATATCCAACAACCCAGTAGAGCTAGCCAAGCAGTGTGCGTATATAACCATTGACCAGGATCAAAAGTTATTTGTAGAGGACCTGGAAGGTAAAATGAATGCAATAGAGAAGGAACCTGCGGCAGAGTTCCCAAGTATGGAGGTCGGGAAAGAAGAAGATAGAGGATGGGCCAGAGGCTGCCCTATAGATGAGTTGGAAGAAATACCTATCAGGAAGGATGACCCCTCCAAGACAGTCGGGATAGGTTCGACACTAGAGGCAGGAGTGAAGAAAGGTCTGGTGAAGCTCTTACAAGAATATAGTGACATCTTTGCATGGAGTCACGAGGAGATGCCAGGAATACCAATTACCTTGGCAGCTCACAGGTTAACCGTAGATCCTATCTTCAAGCCAATTAAACAGAAGAGGAGGAATTTTAACCTAGAAAGAAATGTCGCAGTGCAAGATGAGGTAGACAAGATACTGAGGGCAAAGTTCATCAGGGAGTCCCAGTACCTCGAATGGAATACCAACGTAGTCATGGTGACCAAAGCGAACGGGAACTGGCGTATGTGAGTCGATTACACCGATCTCAACCGTGCCTGCCCGAAGGACAATTTCTCGCTCCCGAAAATCACCAGCTAGTAGATTCGACTGCGGGTAACAAGCTCCTAAGCTTCATGGACGCCTTCTCGAGGTACAACCAGATTATGATGCACCCTGCTGATTAGGATAAAACCAGTTTCATAACCGGGCATGGCCTATATTGTTACAGGGTCATGCCCTTCGGGCTCAAGAACGCAGGGCTACCTACCAGCATCTGGTCAACCGATTATTCAAGGAACTGAGAGGAAAATCAATGGAGGTATACATCGATGATATGGTCACTAAGCCCAAGGTAGCCGAGCAGCACCAGGACCACCTCCGTCATACTTTCCAAATAGTCAGAATAAATCAAATGCGGTTAAACCCTACTAAGTGTGCCTTCGGGGTGGCAGCTAGGAAATTCCTTGGGTTTTGGTCAATGAAAGAGGGTTCGAAGCAAACCCGGAGAAGATCAAAGCCATCCTGGACCTCGAATCGCCTACCTCGCTCAAGCAGGTGCAGGGCCTGACCGGACGGATAGCAGCCTTGAACCGATTCATATCACGATCGACGGATAAGTGCATTCCCTTCTTCAAATCCATCAAACAAGGGAAGAATATGAAGTGGGACCAAAACAGTGAGTTAGTTTTCCAATCATTGAAGAGATATCTTGCTAGCCCACCATTGCTAGCTAACCCAGTACCAGGAGAAGAGCTACAGCTATACCTGGCGGTATCTGAGACAGCTGCTAACGGAGCCTTGATAAAAGAATGTGGAGATGGGATTCAGCGGCCAGTCTACTATGTGAGCCGTCCTTTGACCATGTCAGAAAAGAATTACACTCTCCTAGAGAAGCTCATCTTCGCATTAGTAATTACCGCCAGGAAACTCCTTCCTTATTTCCTAGCTCACACAATCGCAATTATCACTGATCAACAACTACGTCAATTCCTCCAAAGGCCAGACGTATCAGGAAGACTTGTACTATGGGCCCTAGAGCTCACCCAGTTCGATATCAAGTATAAAGCCAGAACTACCATCAAGGCCCAGGCTTTGGTAGACTTCATGGTAGAATTCAGTGCAATGCCTGATCATGATGCTACCCCGAGCTCGGATCAAGCTCCTCAGAAAGAGCAATAGCCTGCAGCTTGGCCCATAAATCGAGAAACCTGGATCTTATACACTGATAGGGCATCCAGTCAAGCAGGAAATGGGGGTGAAATAA
Source organism: Dipteronia sinensis (assembly GCA_033220585.1). NCBI lineage: Eukaryota > Viridiplantae > Streptophyta > Magnoliopsida > Sapindales > Sapindaceae > Dipteronia > Dipteronia sinensis. The sequence goes on from CM065637.1 coordinate 32,657,800, forward strand.
TTCTAACCGATCCGGAGAGTCGAATGCTGTCAGTGTTTCTGATTCGAGTTCAGCGCCACCAACAATGAGCGGAGTATGAGGCCTTGCTAGCAGGAATGTAGGTGGCGGCAGAACTTGAGGCAAGTTACCTCCATATCAGAAGTGATTCACAGCTGGTAGTCAACCAAGTAATAGGTGTATACCAGGCCAAAGGAGAAAACATGGCAGCTTACCTCAGAAAGGTCCAAGAACTTGTATCCCGCTTTAAGGGATTCAAGATCGAGCAGGTACCCTGGCAGCAGAATCATCGAGCCGATGTCCTAGCCAAGATAGATGTAAGCAGAGGACAAGCACTGCTAAAAGGGGTACCTCTCCAGATAATCACTAGACCTAGTACAGCAAAAGGAAAAGAAGTCAACCCTGTGGAACAATTTCCATGCTGGATGGACCTCATCATAGATTACCTCCAACAAGAAAAGCTTCCTGAAAATCCTGATCAAGCTCGCAAGGTCAAGAGAACCTCGGTCCAGTACTGCTTGCTGGAGGGACACCTTTACCGCAGAGGAAGATCTCTACCCTTACTTAGATGTCTAAATCCCAATGATGCGAGATGGGCACTCAGGGAGGTACAGTCAGTGCACTGTGGGAATCACTAGCTTACCAGGTACTGTACATGGGATATTACTTGCCGACCTTGCACCATGATGCAAGGCAGTTCATGCAGTCGTCTATTAGCTCTCCATATCCGTTTGCTCTCTAGGGAGTGGACTTGATTGGATCGCTCCCAACTGTTCCCGGTCAACTAAAACACGCAATTGTGGCCATTGATTATTTTACTAGGTAGGGTGGAAGCGGAGCCCCTTTCCAAGATCACAAAGGCAAACACAATAGAATTCATCAAGAAGAATGTGGTCTACTGGTTCGGTACCCCGATGGTCATTATTACGGATTTAGGCAAACAGTTCGACAATTCTACTTTCTGGGATTTCTACGAGAACTTGGGAATCGAGCTTCGTTTTGGATCTGTGGCACATCCCCAAACGAATGGCTTAGTAGAAGCCACAAACAAGACTATCAAGAGACTTTTGAAGAAGAAGCTCCAACAGAGAAAGGATAGATGGGCAGATGGGCAGATGAACTACCACATGTGCTATGGGCCTACCGCACCACTAGAAGGACTGCTACTGGAGAAACCCCATATTCAATAGTTTTCGCGGTAGAAGCTACCCTTCCTATCGAGCATAAACTTACCTCCTTATGGGTTCAACACTTTGATCCATAAGGAAACGAAGACAAGTTGAGAGCTAACCTAGACCTCAAGGAAGAGAAACAAGAAAGGATTGCAGAAAGGGTTGCAGCCTACCAAAGCCGGATTGCTCGATACTTCAACAAAAAAGTCAAGAATCAAAGTTTCAAGGAAGGGGACATGGTCCTTAACGGGCACGTCATTGAAGTGCCATCAAAAGATTGAACAATTTAAGTCCAGCCTTGCAAGCATGCGGGTCACAGAGACTAGCACAGCGGTAAGTAAGGATCATTCCGTAGGGAGGTGGGATTCACCGACCGTATCTAATTCTAGCTAATATTACAACACTCTGAGCGGACTCGTGTGTTGCATGTGCAAAAGAATGTGGAAAAGTAAATGCTAAACTAACATAACAAACTACATAAACAAATATGTACAAGGATAGGATGGAATGGAGTGATATGGAATGTAAATGGTTACACGACAGTAAATGACTCCACCATAGCAATCACATATTTTCATACAAACATGCATAGTCAATGTTGAATGCCGTGCTCACTTAATCCTCGCCGGTTGTCCTCACTCCAGCAACAATTGACTATACCAATATGCACCAACAACCTATTGTTACATGGTTGCTCGAACTGCACTCTAGTTCATTAAGAATTATGAGACACATAACGACAATACATGCAAAACCGCGCGCAGGATCTACATGTAGTGGCCAACTTACTAGTGCATGTTGAGTGATTCACCTCTCGGTCCTTCACACAACAACCTAAGTTCATTCAAGTGGTGGCTAACCACCCAAAAGCTTTAAGCACTTCGAAGGGCCACTCAACCATTAACAAGCATATGCAACAAAAGAGGCAACAATGCTAGGTTTATATCAATTCCCTAATGAATGAAAGTACACATCAAAGAAGAGACAAAGATACAAAGAAAGAAATACAAAATAGATAGAAAGGAGACCCCTCATCCGTAACCGGGAATCGAACACCGGGTCTTCTCGGGTGTCAATCTGAGATGTCCTCACCACTGGACTACTACAGGCGTTCTCCAATCTCAAGAATGCACAACCCTCTCAATAAAAGAGAAAGCTCTATCCTTATCTCTCTAAACTCCCTAAGATGGATGGATATGAATGGAAAACAAGTTCACCAAACACTAATATGCATCAATGCAATTGTTTAACATTGAGGACATTCAAATGAATTGAGGGCTCATCCTCTTGATTTGGGAATTTTCCCTAAATCAATCCATCACCCATTCCAGCCAAGGATGGACAATTGTGTCTTAAAAAGACCCATTAAACACAAGGATATGAACCAAGGCCAATTTAGCAACTAAATGCATGAACTAGCCTTTTCTACTCTTTGGGGCTAAAATCCCTAATCACTAAAATCAATCAATACATGACATTTTAAGTCATCCATCAACCAATCAACAATCATGGGCAACTAAATTCCTATTCTAAATTACACCTACTCCTACACCCATTCATGGACACATATTGATTTCTAACCATCCATACACATATATATCATAATAAGAGTTTAAAACACATAAATCAAAGAGCAAAACAAAACCCAAACGAATTCATGAACAAAAATACATATATAGCACATGTGAAAGGTTTACAATATTCCCAAATTCGGGTTACACATCAAGGAAAACAAGAAATACAAGAAATGAGTAAAAAGGAGACAACCTTTGAAGTCAAATCCTCCAAAGAAGCTCCTAGCTTTCCTAGCTCGGAATTGGTCCAAGAACCACTCCTATTTCATTATAATCTACTCTAAGATGGATGGAGAAGGTGTAAAATGGTGTGGTGGAGTTGTATGGTGAGCTCCCATGGAGGAAAGACCTCCATGGGAGCTTGAATCACTACTTTGGTGAAGAAGATTGAAGAGATGAAGAAGATAGAAGAAAGGGGTAGAGAAGGGATTGAGAGAGGGGAAGAGATCTCTGAAGAAAGAGGAGAAAATTGGGTATTTATAGTGTTGGGAGGTTAGGGCAAGAATTGGGTATGAAAAGACAAGTTTGCCCCTCAAAAACGGGATGGAAAACGAGTTTGACAGTGCTACAGGAGACATGTGAGGCTACATGGGTGACGTCGCCTCTCAAGTCGCCTAACCCTCTGAAGCAGAATTTCACGCTTCGCGTACCGTTACGGAAATGACCATATCTTCCTCTAAAAATCCCAGAATTGCAATCTGTAAAAACCGATGGAAAGTAAACATCCGGGGCTTTCTGAAAATAGGTAATGGGTAATGTAGTTCCATATGAGGAGGGAGATATTGCCCCCGAAAGTTAGTTGTACTGCACTGTATCGAAATCAGCCCAAATAACACCAAAACTCTCCAATTAAGCTCAAATACCTCCTGTAGGGAACATGTACCTACAAAATGCTCACAAACACATTATATACCAAAATATGCTCGAAAATGAGAACGAAAGCTAGGAAATGAGGACCTTAAATAAGTATATAAATCAGTACGATCAGTCCTCAGGAAGGTAACTCAGAAGACTAGTAAAAGGTCTGACGAGGTATTATCAACCAATTGGGAAGGTCCCTATCTGGTTAGAATGGCAATCCGAACCGGGGCCTACAAGCTTGAAGATGTGGACGAGCGTCCAATAGACCACACTTGGAATGCAGATCACCTGAAGAGATTCTATCCGAAAAGCCTACAATAAGGACCACCCGGTATCACCTCGGGTAGATATGGATAGATGCCAGTATTCATGAATATTTGTACCGCTTTTTGATTCTTTAATAAAGAAGATTTTTTCTACATCTACATTTGTCTACATCTATCTACGTTATAATGCCACAATTCACCATGTAAATTCTCCATGATCGCCTAAAGACCAGGACAGCTACATAGCTCTCCTGATGCCCTGGACTGGGCCAATCCCTCCAAGAGGATCTCCTCGAGACCTGGATAAGCCACATGGCATTCCTGATGCCCTGGCCGGGCACCACCCCCCCTGCTAGGAAGGATCTGGTATGTAAGAGCATAGTTGCCTGACGGATCAAACCTCGGCCGGGCACCACCCCCCGCTGAGAAGCGTCTGGATAGTAAGAGCATAGTTGCCCGCCAGAACAAGGCCTTAGCCGGGCACCACCCCCCGCTAAGAAAGACTTGGTGCGAAAATGGCCTTAGTTGCCTACCAAGATCTTGTTGCCAGTATGATCACCTTATTTTCGCCAACGTGCCTAGGTTCCTGGAACAGGAATGCGAGGTACTCAGATTCACTAATGATAGCTTCAAGACCAAAAAGGACCATATGGCATTCCTGCTGCCTTAGCCAGGTGCCACCCCTCGCTAGGAAGGGTCTGGTTAGTAAGAGCATAGTTTCCTACCAGATTAAGGCCTTGGCCGGGTACCACCCCCCGCTAAGAAAGACCTGGAGTTAAAGTGGACGTAGTTGCCTACCAGGATCTTGTTGATAACATATTCGCTTTGCTTTTGCCATAGTACCAAGATTCCTGAAACGGGATTGCGAGGTACCAGGATTCTCCAACATATTCGCTTTGCTTTCGCCATGGTACCAAGATTCCTGAAACAGGATTGCGAGGTACCAGGATTCTTCAACATGTTCGCCACCATTTTCGCCAGGGAACCAATATTCCTAGAACAGGAATGCAAGGTACCTAAATTTGCCAAGTATATTCGCCAGCACTATCAACCATGTACCTTGATTCCCTAAAATAGGAAGGTAGGTACCACTGCATTCGCTAAAGAACCAAGATTCCTAGAACAGGAATTCAGGGTACCCAAATTAGCCTATGTACCTTGATCCCTGAAGAATGGAAGGTTGGGTACCATAAGTCACCAGCGTTATCAACTGTGTACCAAGATTTTCAAAGAAAGAATGCATGGTACCCTGTTTTTCCCCAGATAGGGTTAATCGCTAAGTCTCAAAGAGAACCTTGTACTAGCTATGAGCCACGACACACCGGCAGGTCTCACCAATTATCATAGATTTTTCTGTTACCAGATATCAGTTAAGTCACATTTATACTGGGGACAATTACTCGAGTTTGCACTGCATTTGGAAGCATGTAATGGAATTCAATCAGCAGGTATAAAAAAAAAGGGTTTCTTCATTGATCAAATCAGGGATCCAAACCCTTATTTTAGGCTACATATAAGAAACAAGAAAGAAAAATAATAGGAAAAAAAATTAGAAGCTCAGACATGCCAGCTTCCTCTTCAACTTCCTGCCTACTTTCCTAACCTGCTTGCCTGGCAACACTGAACTCAACCAATACAGATGTCGACGACACTACCGCGACCCCCGGAGGTAGGAACAGAGGTTGTGTTGGAGTCATCAAATACAGAAGGGGTAGAAAGATAACCTTGAAACCCTCCACGTTTTAGATGCAACTGGATACAAAGTTGTAGCTTGCCTTGGTAATGTCTACACCATTGGCAAGGGTGCAGCACCATGAGCCACTATTCCTCTTGATCCAAGGAATCACAACCAGTTGTGGTTCCCTGGTAACTAAGTCCATCTCGCACCACTCCCTCCACAATACCAAGTATCCTACCAATCAGAGAAATCATGTCTCCTCCCCTCACAGTGTTAACCATCGCGGTGATCATCAGTCAATTTGTTGAGATTTGCTACTTTGTAGCAGAAAAAAGGAATAATGTGAAGAAATTGCTAAGCAGGTCGGGGTATTTATAGAAGGGAAAGATGAGTCTTGGGAATAGAAGGATAAGATCATTAATGAGGCATGACACCGAAATGTGGGAAAGGACAGCTTCGCAAAGCGTGTGCCTCCGAAGTTAACGACTGAAACAAATAAGCCTATCCTGGGTTGACACGTGGAAGAACAATTAAATGTAGTGTCTGAACCAGACATTCCCACACAAGAATGCTAGAAAGAAAGTTCCACCAGAATAACCCCGAACAGGATATGTACCATGACTACCTCGATTGCCAGGTACCATGATCCCTGTTCGGCTGATGCCCTAGTGCCATTCCAGAACCAATCACATCAATGGCTATATTTCATCGGGGTTCAATGGAAAGTAGATCACCAAGTCCACACCTAGGTACCTGAATTCCGTTGAAGACAAATATCCTTGATACCTAGATTCTTTCATCTACTATTTTCTGCCTAAGTACCAGGACCTTCAGAATGAGAATACCCGGTACCCAGTTTTCTCCCCAAGTAAGATGACAGCTAAGTGCGAGAGAATTCTAAAACTAAACTGTGCTACAAAACCATTCAATCTCGTAAAATTTCAGAGCTTCTTCTTTGACCAGAAGTTAGTTAAGTTAAGTTTACACTAGGAGTCTTTCTTTAGATCAAGGTGGGATTCAACCAAGGGAATCAGCAAGCGAGATGCATGAAAGTTAAAGAAAAAGACTGTTTCAATAATTTAAATCAAGGAGCCCATCCCCTAGACTACAGGATACAAAAAAAGAAGCTAAAACATAGCTGAACTGGGTCACACCTCTACTTGCTCCTGGCTGGCCATTTCTTCTCTAGCTCCACTGATTGGAACATCGTTTCCCTGACCATCTGGAACCTCTCTTGCAGCTTGGATACATGTTTCCACTAGGGCCCCAGCTTGAGTAGGTTAAGCCGGGAGCTAGTCCGTTGTCATACCTGACTGTTCCCCCACTCACTTGGTTGAAGCAGTTTGATCCTCTACCTCTTTGGCAGGACCTAATAAGGGGACTGGTACGTCGAACCCTCTATCCTTAGTAGCAAGTTGGTCCCCTACCTCCTTGATGGATTGGGATGGAGAGACAGGTAGGTCAAGAATTCTACCTTCAACTTGGGCCACTCTAACTTCAGGAGCCTCTAGATTAGGATCTGATCCAACATTACCTGGTGGAGGAAAGGGGATAGGACTCTGGTCTTCAACACCCGCTACTCCACTTGTTCCGACAACCAAAGAAAGCCCAACTATATCGGAGGGAGCAGCCTCGGCTAGCTCGACGGCTTTAGCCATGATCTCTTCCCTGCTCCATTCCTCGATGACCCTCAGGTCAAACGGAGGAGGGAAAGCCAAAGCCACCTGATAGCCAGCGAAGAAGTAGCCATCCCCAAAGGCAGTGTCTACTTGAGCATCCAGGCTGGCCACACTATCATGAAGAGATTGAACTTCTTTCTCCAGCTCCGCTACTTTTCCCTTTGAGATCTCCCTCTCCTCCCTATGATGGAGGGACCTGAGCCTCTCGTTATCCAAAGCATGCCGCATCTGCTCCCTATCAACCTTCGCTTTATCTGCTTCCTTCTTGGCATTGTTCAGAGACTGGTTCAAAACTACCACGCCCCTAGCAGCCTTAGCAAGCTCCTCCTTCGCATTTTCCAGCTCGACATTGGCCTCCTTAACTTGGTTCCAGACGGAGCTAACCTGATAATTCATAGCTACATTGAATTTGAAGGCCTGCCAAGCACAACACATGAGTAGGAATGTTGCCTAGTTATGAGATCAAGATAGAAGACTAAACAAGACAGCTCACCTCGGCCAGAAGAGCGGATCCTTTGGAGATTAGATAATCTAAAGGCATGGAAGTCATGGCCTCCAAACCCCTACCTGGGCAGGAAGCTGTAAACTTAGCCAAGACTTCATCTTGGCTATTATCTTTTGACCTCGACCTCGGCCTATCATGAGGCACAATAGTAGCAGCAGGATCAGAACCTCTCTCGACCTAGGTAGATCGATCGGTTGCCACAGCAGGAGAGGCAAAAGAAGCTGGTAGATCAGCAGCAGCAGCAGCAACAGCGACAGTAACTGGACTGATGGGTGGCGCATCTTGCACCTGACTAGGAACACCTCGGTACCTCCCCACTCTGGCAGTAAAAGCTTCCAGCAATCTAGTTAAGAGAGGGGTTGAAGCCCCATGTACCTCGATCGAGGTTCTACTAGGTCCAGTAGGAGAACCTACCCCTCCACCAAGGTCATAACCAGTTGGAACAGAAAGCCTGATAGGGGAAGTCGGTGGCGAATAATTTATACCACCAGCGGGGTGGAGCTCCACCTTTGGCACCAATGGAGGCACTGCAGAGACTACCGAGATTGCAAAAAGTTAATGTCGACAGAATTATCAAAACAATATAAAGGAGAAAAAGTCAGAGATGTGTTTTACCTGGAAGTGCATTGGAGACTTAGAGGTAGAATTCTACCCTCCCTGCATCGAAAGCATCCGAGGTAGGATACTTCAGATTGACATAATTTCGGGCCATTATGGCCTTCAAGATTTTCTCTGACTCAGGAGAGAGCTCTAACATGGGCTTCCCACTAAAACAAGTAGGAACATTGAATTCAGTTCCTTCGATATGAACCGAGCAGCCCCATTCGCCTTTGATGACAACCCATTCCTCTCTCTAGGAGGTATCCTTTTTCATGGCCCCTGGTACCACGAATTTCAAATTGTTCTTGGCCCGAGCATAAAATTACCCATTTTAGGCTGGGAGAATCGGTAGCAATCTCGAACACGTATCCAAGCTCATCTAGCCCCTGCTCCCGATCGATATCTTCTCTCTCGCACTGCTCTCTCCACAGTACCAAAAACCCCACCAGGTGCTTCCACAACCTTAGTGTTAGCTAAAGGGGGCGAGCTGCAAATCATACAACGCTCTACGCAAGGTAGGGTAGAAAGGTAGCCTGACTCCACTATCGAAAGCCGCCGTATGATTCGGAAGCTCGCCAGTACTGGGAGTATATACGGCATACTCATGATGGGGTATGATGATCGTGATATCTTTACGGACCTTGAAATCCCTCTGCAAGAGCCTGATGGTATCTGGGGTGCTAGTCAAATCGGGGATGCATCTATACTCGTAGGGAAGAGCAAGTACCCTCCCCACAGTGTCCGTGACTTCGCCAGTCCGATCTCTACCGGCCCTGATAGCACATGATTCTCCACTCGATTCCGTATCTACATCCACCGCACTAGCAAGGTAGTTCGAGAAACCGGTCCCGATAGCAATAGTTCTGTTGAAGTGGCGGTGTTGAAAGACATGGGCGCCGTCCCTGCTATCATTGACGACACAAGCCCTCTTTCTAGGGGTAGGGTTCGCGCTAGCAGTTGCATCACCATCAAATAGTTGCTCGATGCTATCATTAGTAGGGGAAGACATAGTCACAGGATCGAAGTATCTTTTTTAGGGAAATAAAAAAAGCTAGGGTATATACAGATACAAGAATTTGGGAAACTTTGCTTGAAAGAGAAGTGAGTATGCTGCGGAAAAGCAAGGCTTAAATAGGAATGGAAGCGGTTACTTGTAACAGGTAGAGAAGGTCATCAAAGTCGCAGAATAATCGGTGACTTGGGGAAAATGGTTTCGAGAAACGTGCACCTCCGGGATATTTCCTATTTTTAATTCGTCCTACCCCAACCGGCCATGTGGAAGATGTTGGAACCTAGGGTTACAGATTGCGCAGTGGAAGGTTTTAAAATTTTTTTAATGCAATCATTAAACTAACCCATTTGTACAGTAATAATCAAATAAAATAATAAAGTGAAGGAATTTATTTTTCATACCTACGTAGGAGGCTCCTTCACTTTGATACGACCTGCTCCTGATTTGAACCACGTGATCTTCATCGCTATCTCCCGGAACTGGTAACAGCGTGTGTGCGCGTCACGATATTCAGAACCTGTATGGAGGAAGAATAGAAGAATACACACACACAAACAAAAGCTAGAGCTGCAGCATTTTTTGTGCTCACCACACCCTAATATTTTTTCTCTTTTTTGTTTTGCTTTTGTTTACTGTGCACGACCTGTTTTTCTTCTTCTCTCAAGCAATCAAATTGCTTTTCTTTTACTGTGTTAGTTTCTTGCTGATTCGGTTTTTTATTTTAATTAAATATATATCTCATATATATCAAATAAAATCAAACCAAAATCTTATTTGATTTTTAAAACTTTTCAAAAAAAAAATATCTCATATCTTTTTAAATTAAATATTTATTTTTGAATTCAAACATTTCAAATTCAATTTCAAATATTTAATTTAATAAAATAAAATAATCATATTATCTTATTTTATTCAAAATCAAATATCAACTAACACCCTCCATTTAGTGATTAACAACATAATTAAATAATCTTATTATTTAATTTATTTAATCACCAATATTCATTAATTAAATAATCTCATTATTCAATTAACTCCTGAATAAATACGTGTCACTTTCGTAACACAATTAATTGGACAATCCAATTAATTAATCGTGACCCTTGTTACCTAAATCTATCGGGCTAGCAAGGGAACCTAACGGACCCACAGTATTTTGAGCTCCAATAATCCTTAGAAATTATTAATTAAACTCTTTAATTAATATTTCATGATTATTAACTTCGGTGTTATTCCACTAAAAACCCGAAGCTGCACTCTCTCAACTGTAGACGTTTTTACACAAACCAATAACTCTCGGTGTCCATCGATATAGCTATTACATATGGTATAATCCTCCACAAGTAGTTCATAATTAGAGCTGGGTCATAATGTCTGTTATACCCCTCTAATCATATGTTTCCATTAAGTACCATTGTTTCTCTAATGAACAATAAATCCTACATTCCTTACGGAATTAGGAGAGCGCTCATATTGTTCAAGCCCCGAATCAACCCTTAAGGGAACTACCATCTACTTCTCACAAGAAGGAGTGGATTCCACTATTGTGTACAAACCTTCCCAGCCACAAGCCAAACCGCGATCCCAACATACGGAGTATATTGATCGGGAATGCAACTCCGACCTCACCCATGGTATATCAAAGACCACGATCTAACCTGAAGGAGTCGATAAGACACTCATGATTAAGATCACCCACATATAGCCATCATAAGTTGATATATATGAATCTCATCGTTAAACGGATCTTAGTGAGAGATTCATATAGATCATGGCCAAGTCCTATATGATCACATCATACAAGGTGTCTCCATTCTCATATCTACATATGAATGATCCAGGATAGGATCACCGTACACTACGAAATGGACCGCAGCTGTAGATTAACCACAAATAAAGTACCCAACTTTATTTGCTATCTACGGACTCTTTAAATTGCTCGTTTCAAATTGAATCCATCTATATATGACACTTATATACTCAGTTCGAAATTACATCCAGCAATTTTGGATGTTTAGTGCACATGTTATATAAAGTATGACACAAAATGAATGAATATACTACTTCTTTTATTTATGTTCAAATTCTATTTACATATTACAAGCTTTAGGGCAAAAACCCCAACAGAAGACCCATTTAAATCAGCGTGCAAAAGGAAGATTCCATTCCACGAGACGTTTACAGAAAATTCTCCATGTGTACTAAATCCTGACTCCAACCCCAACCTGATACCAGTGTTCAAGTCAGGGGGGACTTCTGTTAACAAAGTTTTTTAGCAAAGGTCCAAAGGAGAATTTTCCACCAAGTATCTAACTGGTAGAGACCAATCCCAGCTCCCAGGTACTTAGCGGGGCTGGTACCACTACCCTGACAAAAGCAACACCTGGTGAGACTAGGAACTTGACTACCTATCTACCTAGATGAAGCACCAGAGATATTCAACCAGGAAGAGCTAGTACCTCGATGAACGTCCATGCTGACATCTGATGGGAGGGGTATCGAGATATCACACTTCCAGTACCTTGTAGGTACCCGATACTCCCCGCCTAGTATCTCTGTACCACGATGTGCACCCGATATCCCAGGGCACTTCGACATTAACCCAGAATCCAATCGAGACAGGCATCCTACCTACCCAGCAAAACCAACATCACTACAAGGTCGCCATTATGAGTAAAATAGTGCCACGACAATAATTCAGACTAGCATGCCAGTACAACATGCCAAGAGATCGGTATTCTCCTCCAAGTAAAGCCAGCGGAAAGAGTTAACTCCCTCGCCATTTAAAGCGCCATAAATGAGACTAAACGGTCAACCGAATCAAAGTTTAAATACGACAGTGATTAACGGGATCAAACCCCGTGCCTTTAGCCTCACTCAACTCCTTTCAAAGCCTAAAATAGGACTCTAAATAATCCTCATCAAAACAACCGGATTCAGAGGGATATTAAAGGCCAATATATATGGCTTTGAAGGACAAAGGGGAAAAAGGAAAAAAGAAAAAAGGAAGGGAGTATTTTCGAATCGCCAAAGAGAGATCTTCACATCTAGGGAAACTTCTCTAGGTTTTTCTTTGAAGCCGGTGAGAGTTTACAAACAATCACTGGGAGGGTAATAGCCACTTCTCGATATAAACGAAATTCTCTGTCTCCATTTTTGTGTTAGAGAGAGTAAAGAGAGAGAGTGTTGTAAACTTTACACAAATGTTTATTCAATAAAACAATGTTGTCTTTATCCTATTGGCTCCTTCATATTAGTTCATAATAATCTCCAGCATAAAGAGGAACCCCGGTACCAAAGGTACCTATCCCGCTACCGCCTACCGGTAGAGAACGAGGGTGTTAACTGAAATTTCGCTCCTCGAACAAATTTTTCCGTTAACAAAAAGGTTTTTTAAAGATACTCACATCTTGTTATATCAGATAGATTTATTTAAATATCAAATATTAAAAACCAAAATATCTTTTATCTTGTTTTTCAAATCAAATATTAAAAACAAAATCTCATGATATTTATAGTTACAAGTGACCTAGGTTAAATATGATTCTAAATCCCATTTAATTCAATGTTGTCGTTGTGACTTGAACCCATGACCAACTAAAGATTAAATAATCAATATTATTTTATATATTTGCTTTGGCCTTGGTTCGAACCCTTAACCTCCATAAAACAATTAGTTCAATTAATAATTATTAATATGATTAAATAATCTCATTATTTAATTTTGTTAACAGTCATTTTTGGCAGTGGTCCAAAGAAGAATTTTCCATTCGGAAGGGACCTGGTAGGACCTAGATCGGGACCGGTACCTAGATATCGGGGATGCTCTACACCATAAATTGGAAAGAAGTCAGTACCACGTCTCACAATCTACCAGGTACCAAGCAAGGCTATACCACGATACCTCCTACCTGGCTCCTAGGTACCATGATACCTCCTACCTGGTTCCTAGGTACTACGATACCTCCTACCTGGTACCTAGGTACCGCGACATCTACCCGGTACCCAAGTACTGCGATATCAGTCCAGGACCTAACCAGAATGTGTATCCTACCCGCCAAGTAAGAAGAATGGAACCAAGAAGAGGTACCAGCATATTAGAACAAGCGCCACGCCAGTATGCACTCCAGTACACCAGTGTACCATACCACCGGGATACAGAGTCAGAATTCTCCTTCAAGCAACGTAAAAGAGAAAGTTAACCTCTCTGGTAATTAATGGAGATAATCAACGCCATTTATGAGGGAATCAGTCAACTCTATTAATGGCCATTAACACCACCAATAATGAGGGATTCAGTCAACTCAATTAATGGCCATTCACAACGCAATTAATGAGGAAATCAGTCAACTCCATTAATGGCCATTCACAATGCCATTAATGAGGAAATCAGTCAACTCCATTAATGGCCATTCATAACGCCATCAATGAGAGAATATTCAACTACTTAAAGGTCAAATCAGTGTATTAATTAACTGAGTCAATGGAGTGGGCAACAAGGATGAACAGATATAAATATAACAAGTCAGTATCCAAAAAAAAAAGTTCGATTCCCCAATATTTCTCCAGTCCGATATTCTCTCCAACAGCTCTCCAACATCTCCATATCTCCAAGGTGTCTCTGATCTCAGATTTCACCCACTTCTCCACAAGAAATACAGTTCGGCATTTTCTACCATTGTATTGACTACTGTACATGTCAATTTTCTCCATTAATGTATCGGTACCTAGCGGTACCCCTCTAACTGTGACCTATCAGGACTCAGTTTGTATTAATGTAAGCTCTCCGAAGCACCTCTCGTAATATATAAATATAAAGAAGGGTCTTTCTCCTTCCTATGGATACTGCCTGGGGATTTTTCAGCATATGATCAATCGTGATGCTTTTTCCCCCTTGGTCAGTCCGACTCTCTATAAAAAGAGTTATCATTCTCCTATCTCTCTCCTTATGAATGAATGTATGTGGGCTGGACACCGACCCCGCTGGTCTTAGCTCTCCTGTACCTCTTCTTGCATGTTATCCAGATCGGGGGATCATATAGGGCATCTAGAGAGGTAACCAGGTACCAGGATAAGGTACCAAGACCGAGTACCAGCCTACTGCACAAGATAGGCGAGACAATAGTTCTCCTACCCATGCACCTATCTCGAATTCACCTCGTACAAGAACATAGGTACCTCAAGGTATCTGTTGCACCATGTTGTTTCACCTTACCAGAACCATGGTATAAAGTACCTACCACACCCGCTGCGACCTCCGGGGTAGCGGGTCAAGGGTGTTGATTGAGATTTTCACCCCGGGTGGATTTTTCTATTAACACTTTTTGGTGCCTTCTGTGGGAAGATCATGATCTTGCCTAAATTGTTGTACATTTCGGCCCCCATTCCTATTCCTTTGTCTCGTTCTTGTGTGTATTTTCTATATATTTTATGTCTAATATGCTAGTTTGTGCTAATTGCAGGCAATAGATGTAATTCTGGTGTTAGAAGCTAATTGCAGTGGTTCCACAGAAAAAGGGCAAAAGGAACGACAAAGGATTATAAGCAGCTCTACAGTGCGGGTCAAGTGCGGGTCGTAACCGCACTCCTTCCCACAGCCGGTACCTGAATCATGAAGGAAAGATAAAGTGCGGGTAAAGTGCGGGTCATCCAACCGCACTCCACCCGCACTATTGCTCAAGACAGAGGAGCTGATTCGTACCTGACAGATAAAGTGCAGGTCAAGTGCGGGTCAAGACAGAGTTGGATTCATTAAAGTGCGGGTCATCCACCCGTACTCCACCCACACTCACCAGCACTCCACCCGCACTGTTGCCCAGATCAGAGAACTGAAGATGAAGAAAACCCATATAGTACGGGTACAGTGCAGGTAATTCACCCGCACTCCACCCGTACTCTGCGCGCGACAGCTTCTGTTTTTAAGCTTTTATGACCTATTTTTCAATCCCCTATAAATAGAAAAGCAGGGGAACGAACCAAAAGATCACCATATCTCCCATCACTTGTAGTTTAAGCTAGAAACACATCTCCCTATCATCCAAACCATCTCTACTCAATCAAAGGCAACTAGGAGACTTGGATTCAAGCTTTAAGGAAGGAGATGAATCTTCAAGGGTTCTCTCTACACTCTCTCTTAGTTTATTTGTTTGTAATAGAACATGAGTAGCTAAAATACCCCACTATGGGGTTGATGTTATTTGTTTGATGGATATTTGGGCTTTGTAAATAAACTCTATGTGTTATATTTATTCTATCTCTGTGTTTTATTCCATTGCTTGAATTGATTTCCATTATTGATTTGCTTGGATACACCCTATTTGCATGATTGATTTGGATTACTTGAGTAGGCAATTAGGTTGTCTAATGCTCCATTGAATGGAAGGATTTCTGAAAATCTGGATCTATAATCATGTCCTTAATCTAATCTTGAATTAGTGGCTTTCACTATACATCCTAGGTTAGCCACTTGTGAGAGAATTAGAAGCCTCCCCTATACACCCTAGGTTGGCTACTTCAGTGATTTTACGAGAACTAACCTTCGAGTAGAATTCGGTTGATAACCTCGAGCCTCATCCAATCTCAAACGGGTGGCCTTCACTATACATCCTAGGTCGGCCACTTGTGAGGGAATTGGAAGCCATCACTATACACCCTAGGATGGCTACATTAGTAATAGGTTGAGCCATAGCTAGATAGATAAGCATTCATGGAAAAAGTCCCGATTGAGTAAGTAGCCATTGTTGGTTGCTTAGGAGGGATTAATCGCTAGTAGGAGGTCTTCACTATACACCCTAGGTTGACCTCTTGCTAGAGATATATACCAACACTATACACCCTAGGTTGGTTACATTTGTCAATACATGCTTAATTGAGAGTTTGTTGCAATTGCCCCAATATTCACTTACAAGTCCATCAACTCCGTAGCTCCATCATCATTTATTCATCACTCCATTGTCTTCCCATTTTATTTGCCTTCATAGTTTAGTTTATATTGTATTTTCATTAACCATCACTTTTACTTTTATGCATACTAGTTATATTAATCCTAATCTTATCACCGTTACCCCGATCTCAGTGGACGACACCCGTGCTTACCACTTTACTTGTATTTATACTTGTGAACGCGTCGCATAGGTTTATAAAATTTTTGGACGGACGGTTTTCTGAAGGTAAAAACCTTCTCATCAAATGGCGCCGCTGCTAGGGATCGGTGTGCGTAGTAGTGATTAGATTAGTTTTAATACTATTAGTTTATTAGTTGTTTTTAGTTTTGTTAGTTTCTTTTTATTGCTTTGGTAGTTTTTGTTTTTTGTTTGTTTCAGGACTCTATGGATTCCTTTTGGCAAAATTCAAGGTCAAGCTACGAGCCTAACGAGAATGCCTACATCTTATCATTCCAGTCAAATTCCGTTAAAGACCAACTAAGAAATTTCATGAAGACTCATGTGCGGGAGACTGAGCAGATGATAGCTTCTCAACAAGAGACTCAAGCCTTCATAGAAGAGAAAACCATCCAAATGCTCGAATCCGCACAGCAATCCACCCCAGTAAATCAGAGTTGTTTCCAAGTTAAAGCAACCAAACCGGTGGATTCCTCCAATTTCTCAAAAGAAGACATGTATAAGCTCCGAATAGAATTTGAAGTGGAGAGAAGCAAGAGAATGGACGAGATGGACAAAATGATCAAAATGAACCAAGAGCTTATGAGCGTGAGCACAGAGCTAGTGTTGGAAATGGGTGTGTTGAAGGAAGAGAATGAAGCACTTCTAGAGAGAGAAGCCTTGGGAATGGAAAAGGCGAGTAATCTCCAAGAGTTTAACAAGAAACTATTATTTGAAGTGAAGATGCTCAGGGTTGAGAATGGTACTCTCAAGAAGACAAATGGCGAAGTCTCCGACAAGAACAAAGAATTGGAAGAATGGATTAAGAGATTTAAAGCCAATAAGAGTACCGCATCGAAGGATTTGGAGAACTTAGCGAGGCTATCAAAAGATTTTGAAGATGAGATAGCTCACAAGTCAATAAAGATGCAAATGGAGGTTGACCAAAAAGCCAATGCCTTAGAGGAAGCAAAGGTAGCAGTAAGCAAAAAGCAGGAAGAGGTCAAGGAGTTACAAGTGAAACAAATCAAACGTCCTCAAGACCACGGATCAAAGGGGAGTTCCTCTAACTCTAATATCTTTTGCTTTGCATGTTCTAAGATAGATCACTTTAAGGCTAAAAATTACAAGCCAAATCAACATAGGAAAACTAGAGGTCCTAGGAATAGGTAGAGTCCATTTAGGGTCAAGCAAATATGGGTAAGGAAAGACCAAGTGCACTTATATAGAAACATGAAAAAGGAAAAGATAATGAAGTCACCTAAATTTATTTGGGTAGTTAAAAATAGAGAATTTCCTAACTTGGTCAAACCACCCTTAGAGGACCCTAGCCTCTCCATGAATGCATCCTATTGAATAATTTTGATGTATGTAGTTAGTTTTATGTTTTATGTTGTTTAAATTCAAACTTAGATTCTGTGACTTTATGTATGGGAGCCTGGGGCTAGGAATGGGCAAGGGGGAAGATCAGTCTTAAATAAACTGCGCACTGGGAAAAGGCTCTAGCGACGGGAAACCGGCCACTCTAGTTACAAAGCTCCAATAAGGTATCGAGAGCTTGGTGCTATTTCACTTCTTACTTGTGAGGTAAAGTAGAGGTCCCTCAATTCAACTATCTCTGAATACTTTTCTGGGTGACCAAGACATAGACTAAGATTCCTTTGTATCCGGGCGCTTCAGGTAAAGAGCAAAGGGGCACAAGGGCAGTCTCGCTCCCTCAGGTCGATATAACTCCGATCGTATCTATGGACGAACTACCAGAAGCGAAAGCAAGTGAGCAGCCGCGCTTTCCACCTGAAAGCATCGTACCTTTACGCCCGGACGCCTTTACGCTTTTCATTCAGTTAAGTCATTTTGCTCTTTTATACTATATTTGGCTAGCTGCAATCAAACTAAAGCGCACAGCACACTAGATCTTGGTCTGGTTTCCGCCACGCGTCTTTGTTGGGATATGGTCTCTAGTGGGAGATGAATCGGTCGTAGTCATAGTCATTGCGGGTAAAAAAACTAGCCCACGTTGTGAAGCAACAGCTGATCCTGCAGAGCCTTTCTATATAGACTCTATAGAATCAATAGCTTTATTAGCGGGGGAGATTCCAACGGGGTGTTTGAGCTGATATAATCCAGTGTTCCGCATGTGCCAACAAAGAACTACTCTCAAAGAGTCCCGCACGCTAGCGGCTAAGCGTCGCTTCATGGTGTCGAGCTGTCTCATAGATGAGTAAGGCTAGCTAAAGCACCACTGCTTGGGCCAGACCCTGTCCCTGCTGATCGAGAGTTCTGATCACCCTCCTTGAGCCAAATTGCACGCGATTTCTGTCTAGCCAGCGATTAATCATCGTCTAACCGAGAAAGGTGGCGGGTTCCCGTGGATTGTTCTTGCAGTAGGAACCGCAAGCTTTCTGTAAATGGTGATGTTGGGATAGTTTTGTTCGAATGTTATATTTTGTGGATATTTGCACATTGAAATTATTGATTATATTTGTGGATGAAAGAGCCGGAGGCTCTTGTGCAAGTATGAATGCTTGTGCTTTATATTGTTTAATTCGGTTTGGGGGTTGTTCATGCCCCATTCTGTCAATTTTGATAAAATGCATGATGTTAAGCTTGACTTGTGCTTCAATGATATATTGCATGAATTGCCTTTATTTTGTGATCCTTGTTTGAGTCACTTTTATTTTGTTGGGGCATTGATTCTGGTTGATTAGTGCCTAGGTTTGTTTGAGTCATGTTAGGTGCATGCCGCTAGGCCAGATTCTCTTGTCTTCAACATTGAGGACAATGTTGGGTTTTGGTTTGGGGGTGTAGACGCCTTTTTGAGTCGTCTTTTGTGTCTTGAGTCATTTTTGTGTCATATTTTCGAAAAAGTTGCTGTTTAGCCTGAATTTTGAGCTTATTTAGCTTGGTGGGATACCTGAAGCATAGTGTTTGTGGAAAATGTGTGTATGCTTTGTGTGCTTATTCAATAACTCTTAGTCACTTTAGGAGTCTCACTTGCACTTTAGGGGCTAGTCTCATCTTCTAGTGTCCAAGTTTAGGGAACTCGGTGCTCAAGCGCCTTGTTCTAATAGTGGAGATTTCCCTTGTGAGATCACAAACACAAGCCAAAAGCGTGTATATCTCAGGGAAAATGTTTTTCAAATCTGTAAACACTATTCAAACATCATGCATAGTCTCACCACATCAAAAATCATCATTTGTCATTGAACATGCATCATATACGTGGACTGCTTGACGGAAACTTTTATTCCCTTGGTAGATTGATCCTTTGAAGTGATATTAGGCAATGTGTGTTTTAGCCACTCAAAAAGAAAGCCTAAATACTTCCCATTCCCGTAATATGTGTGCTCCCAAACAAATTTTGAAGCCAAACACATATAGACTTTTCCATTCTACACCCACGTTATCCATAACCCAAGCAACCTAAACACTTAGCCAACCCTCTCTTAATTGATCTTGTTAAGGCTTAGGAATGTAAAGTTATGCTTTAATTTGATAAATGGTGTGTACCTAGGCAAGAGTAATGAGTTGTGAAAATGTGCATAGTAAAAAGGCATGAAAAGAAAAGAAAAGAAAAGAAGCAAAAAGTAACAAAAGAAAAATATGCTTCAAATGCCTTGTGTAAATTGTAAATGCTACTCAAATGGGTAAAATGAGTAGTTAAAGATTGCACGTAGAGTCTAATTGTATGCCTGGATGCCATATTGTATTTGGAAGTGGAGTTGCACGAGAAATTAAATGCTTAAGTGTAGAATGTATTGCCTTAACTTGGTTGATTAGTGCTTGTGCCTAAATTTCTCATTCTTCTAATCACCATTCACCGTGGCCACGTTACAACCAAATGGAAAAGACCTAGTTGATCTTAGGGGAGGTCTAGATTGGGAATATTAGTTAATGAATGCTCTTTCCACGTTCATGACACGTGATTCTTTCATGAGACTCACTCACTGAAAACAGCATTTATTCTACACTAAATGTATGCAACTAAGTTGATTCAGTTACATAAATTCATTGGCATACATGTTGCATAAGTGTGAACCTAGGTTCTGAGAGGAAAGATAAGAGAAAGTCCATGTGAGAACCTAACGTCGAAGCGAATTATGCTCGAGGTGTGAGAGTGAGTAGTTTCTGAGGCGAGGGCATTTTAAGTGTGGGATTAGTGTTGTGCCAGTTTCCCTTGGGGTGCCTTTGAGTTGTTTAGAACATTTTGCATATGCTCATTCCTCTTTCCCATTTGCTTTTGCATATCTCTCCGCTAGTTGGTTCTGCATCAAGTTTTTCTTTGTGTCTAGGAAAGTTCTTAGTTCGAGTCATTTTTAGTTTGGTCTTATTTGTTTTAGATTATGTTTGCTCGAGGACGAGCAAAGGTTTAGTTTGAGGGTGTTTGGTCGTGCCTAAATTGTTGTATATTTCGGCCCTCATTCCTATTCCTTTGTCTCGTTCTTGTGTGTATTTTCTATATATTTTATGTCTAATAGGCTAGTTTGTGCTAATTGCAGGCAATAGATGTAATTCTGGTGTTAGAAGCTAATTGCAGTGGTTCCGGCAGAAAAAGAGCAAAAGGAAAGACAAAGGATCATAAGCAGCTCTACAGTGCGGGTCAAGTGCGGGTCGTAACCGCACTCCAACTGTACTCCTTCCCACAGCCGGGACCTGAATCATGAAGGAAAGATAAAGTGCGGGTAAAGTGTGGGTCATCCAACTGCACTCCACCCGCACTATTGCTCAAGACAGTGGAGCTGATTCGTACCTGACAGATAAAGTGCGGGTCAAGTGCGGGTCAAGACAGAGTTGGATTCATTAAAGTGCGGGTCATCCACTCGAACTCCACCCGCACTCACCCGCACTCCACCTGCACTGTTGCCCAGATCAGAGAACTGAAGATGAAGAAAACCCATATAGTGCGGGTACAGTGCAGGTAATTCACCCGCACTCCACCCGTACTCTACGCGCGACAGCTTTTGTTTTCAAGCTTTTATGACCTATTTTTCCATCCCCTATAAATAGAAAAGTAGGGGAACGAACCAAACGATCACCATACCTCCCAACACTTGTAGTTTAAGCTAGAAACACATCTCCCTATCATCCAAACCATCTCTACTCAATCAAAGGCAACTAGGAGACTTGGATTCAAGCTTCAAGGAAGGAGATGAATCTTCAAGGGTTCTCTCTACACTCTCTCTTAGTTTATTTGTTTGTAATAGAACATGAGTAGCTAAAATACCCCACTATGGGGTTGATGTTATTTATTTGATGGATATTTGGGCTTTGTAAATAAACTCTATGTGTTATATTTATTCTATCTCTGTGTTTTATTCCATTGCTTGAATTGATTTCCATTATTGATTTGCTTGGATACACCCTCTTTGCATGATTGATTTGGATTACTTGAGTAGGCAATTAGGTTGTCTAATGCTCCATTGAATGGAAGGATTTCTGGAAATCTGGATCTACAACCATGTCCTTAATCTAATCTTGAATTAGTGGCTTTCACTATACATCCTAGGTTAGCCACTTGTGAGAGAATTAGAATCCTCCACTATACACCCTAGGATGGCTACTTTAGTGATTTTACGAGAACTAACCTTGGAGTAGAATTCGGTTGATAACCTCGAGCCTCATCCAATCTCAAACGGGTGGCCTTCACTATACATCCTAGGTCGGCCACTTGTGAGGGAATTGGAAGCCATCACTATACACCCTAGGATGGCTACATTAGTAATAGGTTGAGCCATAGCTAGATAGATGAGCATTCATGGAAAAAGTCCCGATTGAGTAAGTAGCCATTGTTGGTTGCTTAGGAGGGATTAATCGCTAGTAGGAGGTCTTCACTATACACCCTAGGTTGACCTCTTGCTAGAGATATATACCAACACTATACACCCTAGGTTGGTTACACTTGTCAATACATGCTTAATTGAAAGTTTGTTGCAATTGCCCCAATATTCACTTACAAGTCCATCAACTCCGTAGTTCCATCATCATTCATTCATCACTCTATTGTCATCCCATTTTATTTGCTTTCATAGTTTAGTTTATATTGTATTTTCTTTCACCATCACTTATACTTTTATGCATACTAGTTATATAAATCCTAATCTTATCACCGGTACCCCGATCTCAGTGGACGACACCCGTGCTTACCACTTTACTTGTATTTATACTTGTGAACGCATTGCATAGGTTTTATAAATTGTTTTGACGGACGGTTTTCTGACGGTAAAAACCTTCTCATCAGCTCACCAACGTGGCTTCCATGTCTCTACATGAGCATCCTTATCTCTACATGCATGCTAGACTTTCTACTATTGACAAATATGGTACGTGGGATTCCTGGCAGAACCGGTCTACCATGCTGCTCTTATGCAACAAACCTTCTCATATACTTGCAGTGCTCCTCTATAGCAGATTATCTCCGGTACATCTAGAGCTTCTAGGTAGCAGAGCTGGACCTCTCATGCTACCTTATGGAGGATTTGCTCCGCTATCAGCAGATCTCCTATACAGTAGATCCGCCAAAATTTTCTATGCAGCAGATCCGCTCCGTTACATCTAGAACTATTATACAGTAGAGCTGCACCTCTCCTGATTCCTTACAGAAGATTTTCTCCGCTCTCAGTAGATCTCCTATGTAGTAGATCCACTGTGATCCATCAGATTTACACATGTTCATGCAAATCCCCTCATGTCACTGGATCGACACTTCAAAAGCTCCAAGGTAGCAGGTCAACACATGTACCCGAGAAGCAAAATCAACTGTATGGTTATAGGAGCAGCAAGACCGGTAGAGGCCCAGTGGCTCCTTGCTCCTTGCACCGGGCCAGTCAACACCCAAGTAAGCAAATGTATCCCGATTAATTCTAGGACGGTCCAGAGCCACATTTCATTTTTTGAGGACTTCTAGGATCCCAAGCATGCCTCTATACCAGTATTATTCTGGTGGCTATCTACCTCTTGTACTGGGCCCCTCAACGCCTTGATCGGGCCAAATATGTAGTATATTTAGGCCCTCAGATCCTTACCTTATGTTCTGTTTTCATGCGTTTTTGTATCTCTTATGGGTGGTTTTGTGCTTATTTGTAGGAAATGATGCAGAGACAGGCTTGGAGGCATATTGTGGTGATTTCAGCAGAAAAGGGGCGAAAGCGAAGGCAAAGGAGCACAAACTGCTCTACAGTGCGGATCCAGTACGGGTCGCAACCGCACTCCAGCCGCACTCATGTGCATAGCCGGGGCAGAATGCAAGTGCAGAGATAAAGTACGGGTACAATGCGGGTCAGCTAGCCGCACTTCACCCGCACTAATGCCAAACCAGAAAGCTGATGTTGCACCTGAAGATAAAGTGCGGGTAATCCAACCGCACTCTACCCGCACTAATGCCAATCCAGAGAAGCTGATCATACACCTGACATAAGAGTGCGGGTACTGTGCGGGTCAGCAAACCGCACTCCACCCGCACTTGCACCAAGAACAGAAGAGTAGAACCGCATCTGACATTAGAGTGCAGGTACTGTGCGGGTCATCAAACCGCACTCTACCCGTACTTGCATCAAGAACAGAAGAGCAGAATTGCACCTGACATTAGAGTGCGGGTACTGTGCGGGTAATCCAACCGCACTCCACCCGCACTGTTGCTCAAGACAGAAGGTAGATTTTGCACCTGACAGGGAAGTGCGATTCAAGTGCGATCACAGTGCGATGCCAAGTACGGGTCAAGTGCGGGTAATTCAATCGCACTCCACCCGCACTAATGCCCTGATCCGAGAACTGAAGTTGCAGACAACCCATATAGTGCGGGTATATCACCCGCACTCCACCCGCACTCCGAGCGCGCCAGTCTGATTTTCAAAGCTTAAGTGACCTATTTTTGTATTTAGTATAAATACAAAAGTATAGAAACTGTTTTAAGAAGTTTTTGACTCCGTTTAGCACAGATTAAGCACTCTTAGATCTTTTTTCTCTCTCTCTCTCTCATCCTTACATTCTCTACTCAACTTCAAGGAAGTTTGGAGATTAGAGCCACTACAAGGAAGGAGATGTTCTCCAAGGGTTATTTCTATCTCCTCTCTCTTGGTTTCCTAGTTGTAATGAGTAGCTAAATCCCCTCTAATGGGTTGATGGAGTAGTTAGTGGAATATTGGGCTTGTACATTAACTTGATATTATATTGATATTCATGTCTATCTTCCATTGATCTATTCTTGTTGTGAATGTTTATCATTGATTTCTTGTGTAGATACATCCTCTTTGCAAGATATCTTTGTATTATGTATGAGTATTGCATCTAGATATACATCCTATTTAGTTGTATAATGCTCTAAAGAATAGACGGAAAGTCATGAATTCCAACTCTTGAACCGCGGTTTTAATCTAACCTCGATCGTGTTTTCCGGCACTATACATCCTAGGTCGGAATCCGTGAGAGAGTTAGAAGTCATCACTATACATCCTAGGGTGACTATTTGTAATCGGTTGAGTCATTGTTAGGTAGACGAGCTTCATTTCCAGAATCCGGTAAACCACCAACTCTATACATCCTAGGTTGGTAGTTTACAAGGATTAATCCCTAATAGGTGGTCCGCACTATACATCATAGGTTGGCCACCTTCTAGGGATAAATAACCGACTCTATACATCCTAGGTCGGTTACCTTGAATAGCCGTGCTATTGACAAGTTTGTTACATTGCCCAGTATTTACTTTCGTATCCATTAACTCCTTAGTTTCCATCATCTATATATCCTTCATTCCATTTCCCCCTTCATTTTATTTACATATTTAATTTAGTGTTATTTAGAGTTGGTTCACAATCTACATTTTCACCAATTCATGTTTGGCTACTATATATATATACATAACATTGCTTTAGCATTAACTAATTTAGCTAACTCCGCTCCCTGTGGATGACACCCCACTTGCCACTGTATTTATGTTTTCAAACTGATTTAGGCTTTGTGAGGTTTTATTAAATATTATTGACGGACTGATCTTTTAAAACGACTAGAGGAAAAATGTGTTCTTGTCAAATGGCACCGCTGCTGGGGAGCGGCATGTTAGTTTAATTAGTTTTGCATAAGTAAGGTCAGTCTAGTAATATTCCTGCTCTGCCCTATCTGTTTCTCATTTACGTTGTGCGTTGTTTGTTGTGAAATTTAAGGATTTTAGGTATATGCCCGGAAGAAGATCGTTAAGAGGAACAGTGTTGCCAGTTATCGATAATATCAATCAGTTGGGTAGAAGAACCGGGCAGTTAGAAGGAAATATGGACGATCATAGAGAGAATGAGCAGCATGCTCGAGAGAATGAGCAGCAGGCTCGAGAGAATGAGGGAAGTGTACATGGGGATGAAGAGCTAGTCCTCACCATGGGCGAGTACACTCTCCCGTTTGTAGGTAATGTGCCCACTGCCATAGTACTGGATGATGTAACAAGGCAGTATGAGTTGAAAACTATGCACATTAGCCTCCTGCCATCGTTTAGTGGGTGAATTACTGAGGATTGCCTCCAATTCATGAAACAGTATGGGGCCACATTAGAAACCTTCCCGGTCATGGCTCGCCAAGCAGTACTGACAAGGGAGCAGCTTCATCTCAGGTGTTTCCTAGTATTGTCTGAAAGATGCCGCAATGACTTGGTACATGAACTTGAGGCCAGGATCACTGGTGACATGGAGCCAAGTCTGCAAGGTTTTCTTCAACAATTATTTTCCGTCGCAGAAGGCTAAAGACCTAAGGTTGAAGATAGCATCCTTTGTCGAAGAGGACGGTGAACCATTCCATGAGGCATGGGAGAGGTTCAACTTGTTGTTAGCTCAAATGCCACCGCATACATACCATCCATAACTGAAGGTTAACTCTTTCTATAGTGGACTTTCACCGATAACCCAAATGATGGTGGATAATGCATGCGGAGGAACTATAGCAGACAAAAGGGCAGTTGAAGCTTATGACATTCTGGAGAAGATTGCCCAGAACTCACAACAAAGAACATCACATGTGAGAAGGGGTGGAAGAATAGAAGTGGGTCGGGATACCCAAGTTCAGAATCAGATGTCTAGAATGAACAAGGAGCTTCAATCAATCAAGGAGCTTATAACAGGAAAACCAGGGTCCTCCCAAGGAGTTGGTCAAGTCATGGGGGAGATTGAAGGGGGAGAAGGGCATTTCGGTCAAGAAGAGCAAGCCCAAGCCCTTGGAGAATTTCCAAGGCCGCCAAGGAATGACCCATATTCGAATACATATAATCCAGGGTTGAGAAACCACCCAAACATGTCTTGGTCCAACAACAACAACCTAGGAGCAACCAATTACCAAGGTGGCAACACCAATTTCCAAGGTGGAAACAATAACAAAGGGTACCAAAACCGGGGATACAATAGATACAATCAAGGAGGGGAGAACAACAACAATCAATGGGGAAGTTCAATTAGTAACCCGCCATCCAACTTTAATTCCCATGCTTCCGCTAGCCAACCGAAGGACCAGTCTCTAGAGGAGATAGTGAGCACAGTGATCAAAACGGTTAGTATCGGGTCGGAAGCCCTCAAGAACACCTTGCATGCCTCTGAGCAACGAATGTCAGCTTACATGCAATCCAATGATCATAGAGCAAACAGTCATGGAGCGTCACTGAAGAAGATGGAAACTCAGTTGGCACAAATTTTTGATGCATTGGTCAAGAACAAGGAGAAGGCATCAAGCTCCGATGAACATGTTAATGTGTTAGAGGTTGTCCAGTTGGGAGTTGATGAGACCAAGGAAAGTATGGTAGAGGTCGCGGATAAGGAAAATAGGGGAAGTGATATAGACTCCTCTATTAAACTTGAAGACCCCGGGAGTTTCGTCATAGAGGTATAAAGAGAGAATTCACCAAAGATGGGAGCGGTCCTTGATATGGGGGCTAGTATCAATATGATGCAATTACAGGTCTACGAACAGCTGAAGATTCATTCAATCAAGCCCACCTCCCAGACTCTCATCATGGCGGATAATTCTCCCATCACCCCAGTTGGTATCATGGAGGAAGTATATGTGAATGTGCACGGTTTGATGGTGCCGGTAGAATTTGTTGTGTTGGATTGCAAACGAGGAGAATCCAGTGCTAGGGACTGGAAACTACTGTTCGAGAGGCCATTCATGGCCATAGCAAGTATGGTGGTTGATATTTGTTCTAGGGACATTTCCTTCAGTTGTGGAGGGAAGAGTGTGAACTTCAAGGTAACATCCCCCGGAACAAGCCAAGTCAGAGATTGTTTAGTCTTGGAGGCACCAAATTCCAAAAAGAAAAGAAGCCGGGTGCTCACCCTTGTGCAAGCCTTTGAGGGTGTTAAGGAAATGGAATTGGGAAACCAAGACTGCATTAAGGAAAGGCAAGAAACAGAATTCGAAGAGGAGGAAGCAAATACCGAACTTTTCGAACAATTGGGTGAGCTTGAGCAAGACAACACAAAGCTCAATCTGGAGGTTTTTTTGCTTAAGGTTGAAAATGGACAGTTGAAGACGAAATTCCATGATCTCTCAACAGTCAACAACGGGTTAAGGGAGAAAGTGGTGGAACTTGCCACCAAAAAGGAGTTAGTCTCCAAGAACTTAGATGCATTGGCAAAACTCTCAGAAGAGTTTGAAGAAGACTATGGGAGAAGGACAAGGAAACTTCAACTAGGTTTGGAGGAGTCCGCAAAAGCAGTAAGGGAATTGCATGAACAGTTGAGCATGAAAGATAATGAGTTGAAGCGAGCCAAGGTCAAGGAGGGTGATTTGATTGAGCAACTCGCTGTGATGGAAAGCAATGTCAAATCCCTCAGATGCGGACAATAAAAAGTGGCCCAAGCCAACGATCGAACAGGGAGTTTCCCTAACCGTCCTATTACTTGTTACTTTTGTGCCAAAAGAGGGCACACTAAGGCTTATTGCTTTAGTTTCCAAAGGTTAAAAGCAAGTAGAGTTATATCTAGGATGAACCCACCAAGAGTCAAACAAATATGGGTTCGAAAGGACCTAGTCGGGCAATTGAGGAAGGTGGGGAGAGATGCAGTGCATAGGCATTTGGCACCAGTTTGGGTGGCCAAGTTGAATGTGCTCCCCATTCCGGTCAAACCTCCTTTGGTTGACCGGCTCCCACTTTGAGTGCATTGCACTCTCTTTTGAATTAATTGTAGTGTTTTCTTTTTTCTCTTGTTATTTTTATTTTTACTTTTCAGATGGTTAGTTTTTGTCATTGTAAAATTTTGAGAATGATTGAGAATGTTTTGGTGCAGATTCAGTTGCAGGGCAGAATATAGGAGTCTGTCCAGGGGAACTGTGCGGTTATAGTGCGGGTCAGTCACCCGCACTCCACCCGCACTCCGAAGGCATCAGGTAATAAAGTGCGGGTAAAGTGCGGGTTAGTCACCCGCACTCCACCCGCACTTTGGTCGCGCAGTATATATACTGCCTGTCGTTCTCTAGGACTCCACTTGCCACAAAAAACAAAACAAAACAACACAGCAAACTTCAAATTTTTCCCTCTTCTCAACTGAAAGGTATTCCTTGTGTGCCACGTTTTCGATTTTTCAGCAATCAAGGTATGGATTCTTACTCTAATTTCATTACATATCTCTCTAATCCAAACCCTCACCCTCTTTATCAAAATTATTTTTCCACTTATGCATGAACTTCATTAGTTAGGGTTTTGAACTTTTGTTTTTGCCTTTGCTAATATCTATGAGGAAAGAATGATGGGTGTTATCTAATTATGCATGTGATGTGTTCATTGTTAATTGATTTTCTATTGCAATTTGATTTCAAACTATGATATTGGGTTTATATGGTTGAATGGAATCCTATACTTGAGTTAGAATCATAGTGGTGTTAATTCGGTCGAATGATATGCTGAAATTATGAAATGTATACATGGATTGAAACTCTGCATGTGCTGGTATCTGGTAAAGAGTTAGAGTGCGGGTACAGTGCGGGTCATTCACTCGCACTCCACCCGCACTTTATCCTCCTGGCAGAATTTTTGTTTTTTCAAATTCCTGCATCATAACCTCTTAGTTCTTTGATCCGAATATTGCCTTAAAACTGTGTTTATTGTGCAGATATCAGGAAGAACCAGGAGAACGACTAGGAAAAGCAATCAGGGTTCCGAACAAAGACAGAGGAGAGGACCCCAAGTTCCACCACCATGCATCAGGCACCCAGATTTCGAGGACCGTTTAGAATATTTCAGGGAGCGAGACATAGTGGTGGAGAGGGGGATAGCGGTTGAAGAGCTGGAGGGCACCCCAATTCCTCTAATGATAGAAACAAGGGGATGGGAAACCTTTGTTAGCCCCCCCCCCCCCCCCCCCCCCCCCGATGTATTGCCGACGTGTGGTCGAAGAATTCTTTGCTGGGATGGTACCTGAAACTTTTCAGCGCACTTCTTCAGTTCTGGTCCGCGGGGTAGAAGTCCGGATGACTATAGCGGACATTAACAGGTACTATAAGACTGAACTTCCAGTTGATCCCGAAGCAGTCGGACGTCTTAACCAGGGGGTGACTTGGAGTGAATTTTTCGTGACCCAAAATGTGGATTTTACAAATCAGTTAGTGATCCGTCCGATGGATTTTTGGGTGGCCCCTGATCACCGTATGAAGCACACCAACTTAAGGAGTGAGTTGGGTTTCTGGCATGTATTCATCTCCCATTCCTTGATCCCTAGAAAGCACAGGACTTCAGTGAACTTCAATGCAGCAATGATCATGTACTGTATACTGCAGAATCAGTTGGTCGACATAGGCTTTTTGGTCAAGAGAGAGATCCTTGAGATGGGAGGGGTCAGGGTGGACAAGCAGCCACTCATCTTCCCTAGCCTCATCACCGCATTCTGCAGAACTGCCGGAGTAGATTTTGGATCCGACCCTTTCGAATGCGGTTTGGGGCCAGTTGGGCGATTCACATGGAACGACCATGTCAGAGAGCGGTACCCCTCTGGTGTCAGGGTCCGAACAGAAGGGAGAAAACCTGCTCAAGGGGGCAGCATGAGCAGACAGGCTGAAGACATCCCGGAATAACCAGATGTGGAGCCGGTTTACATCGAGTATGGTGATTATAGGCCCGCTGTTTCCCCACCCACGCATGAGACATTTGGAGAGGTCCCTTGGCAGACTTTGCTTACAGGATTAGAGAACCTGAGGACCGAGGTCCCCAAAAACAGGAGGCAGATCACTGAGAGTATTTCACGGACATTTGGGGCAACCTCATGGATATGAGGGAGGCACTCAGTCTTCCAAGTTATCTGAAGAAGAAGAAGAGGCCAGATGCTTTCTCACCTCCTTCAGGGGGTCCAGGCATTAACCCATATGGGGAAGAGCTTAGAGCTGCTATTGAGAGATTCAGGAGGGAGCATGAAGAGCAGATCAGATCAGAGATCGACCCCAAGGGCAAAGGGATCACCAGTGAACCGGAGAGGGAGTTTTCCGACGATGATTGACCATCCATTCTTGTTCTTTATTATTATTCAGAACTTTTATTGCTTGTATTTGTATTTGTATTTTCTTTTAAAACGGCTTAAACTTATTATTCTTTTCTTTTCGCATTTAATATTTGTTTGGTAGAGTTGTTGTGTGGTTTTAAGCTAGGTTGTGCATCTTTTGGGAAGCACACAGCAACACGTATGGACATCGAACAATCTTCCTTCTAAAGGGAGTTTTCTACTTTCGAATTTTATACTTCAGCTTTCAATGAATGCGATTTAGTTTTTGTATTATAAATGAGCATGGTTGAATGTATGTCTAGATTTGGTTTGGGGGTGTTGATCCCTCATTCCGCCATTTATTGAGATTATGCTTATTCTTTCCAACAATGGGGACATTGTTGAGTTTTGGTTTGGGGGTGCATCACGCCTTCGCCTTGTACAGTTTAGTGTCCAATTTTTCAATTTTGTCGCTTGTCCATTTTTCAAACTGTAATCCAGTATGGGTATGATGCCTCTAGAGTGTGTTTTTGACGAGTTCCTTATATGTGCTCTGACCTTGTGATATAGTTTGGTGCCACTTGAGGGTTAGCTTGCACCGTTATGGGTTCGTCCCACCCGTTGGTGCTAAGTATTGTGGACTCATTGTTCCCATGTCTTGTTCTAATAGTGGAGATACCCGTGAGATCACAAACACAAGCATGAAAGTGCGTTTTCTGAGTGCATTATTGATTATTCTTAAACACGCCTCTCGTCATGTATGTCATGTGCCATAGGACTTGCATCATTTTGTGAATTGAGTGATGGATGTTTTCATTCCCTTTTTAGATGGTTGTGGAAGTGATATTAGGGAATGTATGTGTATTGAATTACCTCTATAGCCTAAACACCACTTACCATATTGTGTGCTCCAAAGCCAAGTTGAGGCCAAACACTTACCCTTTCATTTGGTACCACATTCAACCATATACCCAATAGCCTAAACACATGCCTACCCTTGTACTAATCATGTTAGGATGGGAATTGGTAGTGATGAAAAGGGTCAAAATGGTCCCACAGTGGGTAAAATGAAATAGTTATTGAAAATATGCAAGGAAAGAGGTAAGCTATGCACCCTAAATGCCTAAGAAAGGGAAATTGTAACAACTCAAATGGAGTACAACATTGTAACTGGGAACTTGTTAAAAGAAAAATTTAAAGAAAGATTGTACTTTAAGTGCCATAATGAGAGTGTTTTATGCTAAAAACGCCCAAACGGAATGCAATGTTAAAGGCACAAATGTGGGTTAAATGGTTTCCTAGAGGGTTGCATTTAAGCAAGAAAAGAACATGGTGTGGGAGTAGGGATATATTCTAGCATGATTGGTGAGTTTGAACTCCTAAATTTCCATATTTTTTGTGTAAACTCATTCAACCCCACAGCCACACTATAACCGGTTGAAAAGCCCTATTTGATCCTTGTAAGTCTAGTTTGGGAATGTAGGTTAAAACACGATCTTTCGCATCCATGGCATGGTGACTCGTTCCTAGGATAATTCATTGCTTAAATCTTATGCAAAATCTTCTTTGCATACTTGTTGTGTGGAACTTAGGACTCTCGAGGAAAGAAAAGAGAGGATCCATGTGAGCTTTAGAATTGAAGCGAATTATGCTCAAGGTATGGGAAATAGTGGTCCTAAATTCATGAATGCCTTTAGGTGTGGGATTCGTGTTCGTACGAGCCTCCCTTGGGTGTCTCCAAATTGCTCTTGATCTTGTGCATATGTTTTTCTCCTCTCTATCACACCTATTTGTATCATATCACACGTGGGACTTGCGGCATTATTGATGTTTTGTTTAGGTATCTAGAAATTACCTCCAGCTGGCGTCTTATTGTTTCGATTAGATTTGCTCGAGGACGAGCAAAGGTTTGGTTTGGGGGTGTTTGATCGGGCCAAATATGTAGTATATTTAGGCCCTCAAATCCTTACCTTATGTTCTATTTTCGTGCGTTTTTGTATCTCTTATGGGTGGTTTTGTGCTTATTTGCAGGAAATGATGCAGAGACAGGCTTGGAGGCATATTGTGGTGATTCCAGCAGAAAAGGGGCGAAAACGAAGGCAAAGGAGCACAAACTGCTCCACAGTGCGGGTCCAGTGCGGGTCGCAACCAGAGAAGCAAGTGCATAGCCGGGGCAGAATGCAAGTGCAGAGATAAAGTGCGGGTACAGTGCGGGTCAGCTAGCCGCACTTCACCCACACTAATGCCAAACCAGAAAGCTGATGTTGCACCTGAAGATAAAGTGTGGGTACTGTGCGGGTAATCCAACCGCACTCTACCCGCACTAATGCCAATCCAGAGAAGCTGATCATACACCTGACATAAGAGTGCGGGTACTGTGCGGGTCAGCAAACCGCACTCCACCCGCACTTGCACCAAGAACAGAAGAGCAAAACCGCATCTGACATTAGAGTGCGGGTACTGTGCGGGTCATCAAACCGCACTCTACCCGCACTTGCATCAAGAACAAAAGAGCAGAATTGCACCTGACATTAGAGTGCGGGTACTGTGCGGGTCATCCAACCGCACTCCATCCGCACTGTTGCTCAAGACAGAAGGTATATTTTGCACTTGACAGGGAAGTGCGATTCAAGTGCGATCACAGTGCGATGCCAAGTGCGGGTCAAGTGCGGGTAATTCAACCGCACTCCACCCGCACTAATGCCCTGATCCTAGAACTGAAGTTGCAGACAACCCATACAGTGCGGGTAAATCACCCGCACTCCACCCGCACTCCTAGCGCGCCAGTCTAATTTTCAAAGCTTAAGTGACCTATTTTTGTGTTTAGTATAAATAGAAAAGTATAGAAACCTTTTAAGAAGTTTTTGACTCTGTTTAGCACAGATTAAGCACTCTTAGATCTTTTTTCTCTCTCTCTCTCATCCTTACATTCTCTACTCGACTTCAAGGAAGTTTGGAGATTGGAGCCACTACAAGGAAGGAGATGTTCTCCAAGGGTTATTTCTATCTCCTCTCTCTTGGTTTCCTAGTTGTAATGAGTAGCTAAATCCCCTCTAAGGGGTTGATGGAGTAGTTAGTGGAATATTGGGCTTGTACATTAACTTGATATTTTATTGATATTCATGTCTATCTTCCATTGATCTATTCTTGTTGTGAATGTTTATCATTGATTTCTTATGTAGATACATCCTCTTTGCAAGATGTTTATCATTTTTTATCTTTGTATTATGTATGAGTATTGCATCTAGATATACATCCTATTTAGTTGTATAATTCTCTAAAGAATAGACGGAAAGTCATGAATTCCAACTCTTGAACCGCGGTTTTAATCTAACCTCGATCGTGTTTTCCGGCACTATACATCCTAGGTCGGAATCCGTGAGAGAGTTAGAAGTCATCACTATACATCCTAGGGTGACTATTTGTAATCGGTTGAGTCATTGTTAGGTAGACGAGCTTCATTTACAGAATCCGGTAAACCACCAACTCTATACATCCTAGGTTGGTAGTTTACAAAAATTAATCCCTAATAGGTGGTCCGCACTATACATCCTAGGTTGGCCACCTTCTAGGTATAAATAACCGACTCTATACATCCTAGGTCGGTTACCTTGAATAGCCGTGCTATTGACAAGTTTGTTACATTGCCCAGTATTTATTTTCGTATCCATTAACTCCTTAGTTTCCATCATCTATATATCCTTCATTCCATTTCCCCCTTCATTTTATTTACATATTTAATTTAGTGTTATTTAGAGTTGGTTCACAATCTACATTTTCACCAATTCATGTTTGGCTATTATATATATATACATAACATTGCTTTAGCATTAACTAATTTAGCTAACTCCGCTCCCTGTGGACGACACCCCACTTGCCACTATATTTATGTTTTCAAACTGATTTAGGCTTTGTGATGTTTTATTAAATATTATTGACGGACTGATCTCTTAAAATGACTAGAGGAAAAATGTGTTCTTGTCATGCCCTAGTGAGCCACCGATGTCCAGATCCGTCCGAGGAGAGCTCAAAGGCTTCTCACTTTGCTGAGGCCTTCTATATACCTTGGCAAGCCTCTGTAGCAGCAGCCCCGCTGCATGGTCCAGTGGCTCTTCACTCCTAGTACCGGGCTAGTCATCGCCCAAATGAGCCACTGTGTCCCGATTCATTCCAAAATGGTCCAGAGCCACATTTCAGTTGTTGGGGACATC
Source organism: Dipteronia sinensis (assembly GCA_033220585.1). Taxonomy (NCBI): domain Eukaryota; kingdom Viridiplantae; phylum Streptophyta; class Magnoliopsida; order Sapindales; family Sapindaceae; genus Dipteronia; species Dipteronia sinensis. Next base: position 32,692,890 of record CM065637.1, read on the forward strand.
TAAGATCCCAAGCATGCCTCTGGACCAGTATCACACCGGTGGCTTCCTACCTCCTGTACCAGGCCACACAACGCCCTAGTAAGCCACTGAAGTCCCGATCTGTTCAAGGAGAGCCTAGAGGTTTCCCACATTGATGAGGCCTCCTATATGCCTTAGCAAGCCTCTAGAGCAGCAGCCTAGGTGCATGGCCCAGTGGCTCCTCACTTCTTCTATCGGGCTTGACAACGCCCAAGTGAGCCATTGTGTCCCTATTCATTCCAGGATGGTCGAGAGCCACATTTTAGTTGCTGGGGACTTCTAGGATCCCACGCATGCCTCTGGACCAGTATCATGTAGGTGGCTCCATACTTATTGTACCGGGAACTTCAACGCCCTAGTGAGCCACCTATGTCCCGATCCATTTGGGTAGAGCTCAGAGGCTTCCCACTTTGCTGAGGCCTTCTACATACCTTGGTGTTAACAAAAATCTTGCTCGAGGCAACAAATCTCAGTTAGCACCCTCAAGATCATTACCACGTAGGTGATGACCAATGGTAGAACATATATGTGTATAAAACAGTGCCTAATGAAATGACATGGAGATAGTGATTTCCACAGTTATTCAAAAGAAACAAAAATCTCTCTTTATTGATAACATATGATATACATTTCTCTATCTCTCTTTTTTCTGGGTGATAGTTGGGTGTTTGTTGTATGCCTGTCGAATAGTAGTCTCCTCTTTCTGAAGGAGGAAATCCCTCCTTTATACAGTGTCTTCATAGGTTAAAACTCATTGATTTCCCCTTGATTTTCTCATCCCCCTCTTATCGGACAGGGATTTTTACCTTCAAATGTAATTGACTTTGAGTTAATTGCTCCATTGAGGATATCTCGGAAATCAATTTGTTTCCCATTCAGACTCTACTGCTTGTTCTGCACGTGTGTAACGTCTGTGGATATGATACTATGTATCTTCGTATCTAGAATGATTCCCATAGGGGTCGTTGAATGTATCATGGTGTGGTGCATCGACTAGTGATGTCGATCAATTTTCTGACCTCAATATCTGAGAAGTTTCGTCCAGCTAGGAGCTAGGTCTGGCTTCCCTTGATCTTTCGAAGCTAGGTGCGGCTTCCTATGGACATCCCCCTATATCAGTGAGGTATCGTCCAGCTAGGAGCCAGGTCTGGCTTCCTATGGTCATCCCCCTGTATCAGCGAGGTATAGGTGAGTTTCTAGAGAAATTGCGAGGTGACCTCGACTTCGGGGAATTTCTTGTTTTCAGGTTTGGTGATGCGAGCTAGATCTAATCAGTCCCGGGCTCTATTCTGGATGTTTCTGGAGCCCGTCCTTGTTCCTGCGAGGTGGTATCGTAGCTCGGCTTTGGGTAGAATGGTCTCCTGGTGGAAACTCTTGGGCAAGGAGCCAGTCTGGAAGGTGTAAAATTTCCCTTTGGTCCTTAGCCAATTTTGGCTATTAACAGAAGTCCCCTCTGACTTGAACACCAGACGTCGAGCTTGGGGTTGGGGTCAAATTTTTACTTTATTTGGGAAATCTTACCTTTTTTACCGTTACCGGAATATTGGGGAAATCTCCTCATTAACTGTGTAAGCGATGTGGCACGAACTGACTAATTTATCTTTGAATTAATCTGATTGCGTTACGGCAGTCCCTGAGATTTTTTACCGTTACTAGAATCTTGGGGAGATCTTCTCCTTAACTGCGTAAGTGACGTGGCGTGAGCTGACTATCCTATTTTTGAGTTAATCCGGTTACGTTACGGCAGTCCCTAAGATTCTTTACCGTTACCAACTGAGGATCTCGACCGCTCGTGCTGTTGCCCTCTTGCCTATATATATCTATTTATCTCCACGTTTTTCTCACATCTTTCGAACTAAAATTTTTGCTAAGAAATATTTTCTCTCATAGCCTTTCTGCCAAGCTTGCCTTTTTCTTCATTCTTCATCCTTATTGACTTTACTATGTCGAAGACCAGTCGTGATTCAGTTGATTCCATAGTTTTCGGCGATGAGGTCGTTAGTCTCGCTCTGGGAAACGGGCTAGGAAGAGTTTAGACGGCGATGATTCCCCGCTCAATCCGCAACGTCGGTGGTCAAATAGGAACGTGTCCATTGGGACTGGGTTCTCCAACCATCCTGACCATAATTTGGATATCGCCGATGAAGATTCCGACAAGGAAGAGACGGTGACACCGTGGGAGAACGTCGGGCCCCGGTTTCTGGCCCTCTCTTGGAGAGGCTCCCTCCTTATGATTTTCGGGTTGTCCCAAATTCCATCGTCGATCCAGTCTTGATTGACCGCTTGAGGTTGAAGTTTGGTATCCTCGATAGCGTATCCATCTCGGTGCCTCCCAAAGGTTTCAAGTTCTTTAACCCCCCTAAAGGCGTGCTTCCGATTCATGTGGCAGCTCTCGAGAACGGGGTCAGGCTTCCCCTTCATCCGACTCTTCGGCAGGCTCTTAACGCCATCCAGCTCGCTCCCCTCCAGTTGACGCCTGGCTTCTGGAGGCATCTGATTGGTTTCCTCGTACTATGAAGGGAACAATGTCGGTTGAGTGAGGTGACGAAAGAGCCGGGAGCAGAGGAGCTGGCCTATCTTTTCCAGATTGGGTGCCTGTCTGGTGCTCATCGAGGCTAGTTCTATGCTAAGGCCAAGAACAAGCTCAACTTCGTTATTCCTGGTGCTTCGAAGAAGGACCCCGTTTGGAAAGAAGAATGGATTCTTACGGGGGATAACTGGGGGAGCTCGATTTTCATTGGAGGGTAAGAATTCGATGTTCCCACGGTTTTCAGTGATAAATTCTCGTGGGACCGGGACTCCCTGCCTTCTGAGTCAGAAGCCATCTTGAAGGCTATTTTAGCCCAGAATTATTTGAACCTGAAGTTCCCTACTGCTGAAGCCTTCAATCCTCGTAGGGTGAACCAATACTTGCGGATCTCAGATGCTACTCCTTGTAAGTGTCATTGAGTTGCCTTGCCTTGCCTTGTTACTCAGCTTGGTTCTAACATTTTCCTTTATAATTTGCTTATTCATAGTTTTTGTCATTGAACCAGCTACCCACCACATCTCACGATCTCCTCAAGGTAGAGTTTCTCTTCCCTCCGCTGAGGTCGAACCTGCTCTTGCTTCATCTACCTCTCAAGCTGGGTCCAAGATGGCCACTCTCGCTTCGCGGGCTTTCCGGACTTTGGGTAAAGCTCCTCAGGTTGTTGGTCCAGCTGCTTCTGTCCCTTCAGCTGTGATCGCTAAGGTTACTACCCCCTTGATTCGGAATCCTGATTCCGCTGCGCTTCCAACCCCCTAGGTTTCGAAAGTCTCTGGGAAGGGTGTCGTAAGGGTTCCTCCCAGCCGTTCCCGGCCTTAGTCAAGCTCGACAGGGCAGGACAAAGTCCTGGAACAATTTATTACGTCTTGTCCGGGCGGGGGGATCGCCAGGATGGCTTCCATGCCTGTGGACATCCTGATTACCAAGGGGTCTGCTATTTTAGCTGAGGTAATTGCATTTCCTTCATACTACTCTTACTAATTTGTTCAGTTTCTAACTCGGGTTATGTATTTTGTAGGCCTTCAAGTTTAATGTGGCGATGGGTTAGCAGGAAGCCCTCCTTCACGACTGGGCTGTAAAAGCCGAAGCCGAAGCCGACAAAGCCAGGGAACTGCTCAAGCAGGCTCAATCTTTAGTGGAAGAGATGACTTCCAACCAGGGAAAGGTTGAGGTCGAGATGGCTGAGCTTCGCTGTGACCATGAGAGGATGAAGCAATCTTATGATCAGGTGCGTCTTCAATCTATCCAGCGGGCTAGACAGAGGGATTCTTAGAGATCTGAGGCTAAATTGTTGGATTTGGAGAATCAGTCTTTGATTACTGAAGTGACCAAGCTGCAAGCTGACGCGGAGACCTCCTTCAGTGATGGATATTTCTACGCTTTCTTTCAGGCCGCAGAAGCTCTCCCTCTTCCCTTTGACTTGTCATCTATTTCTGGCTGGGATAGACAGGAAATATACTTAAGGCTGCTGAGCTATCTCGCCCTAAAGGCGACGAGGTTGTCCCTTCGAGCTGAGTAGGAGCTGGAAAACAGCCCGCCCAGACAGATCCTCCATTTCTTCCTCCTACCTTTACTTCCTTAGGTCCCGGGGAATCTTCCAGTAAAGTTTTGTCTTCTCGATCCGAGGAGGACCAGTTGGGAACTGGGGAAGAGGTTAGGAGCCCGTCTGAGGAGCCCCCCATAATGGAGATGGAGGTCGACAGGAGCCAAACGGGGTCCATGGCTGCCCTTCTTAATGCGGCTATCCCTCCTGAGGTTATGGAAGTGATTAATGAGGTCTTGGAGGAAGATCCTACTGACCAATAGGTAGAGCCTCTAAATGGAGGGGCGATTGGTGCGGATAACCGAGGTGGACAACTACCTGAAGTGGGGGTCGATGGCCAAGATCAGCATGAAGGAGGAGGACCGGCGGAGGAGAACAAAGAGAGTCCCAAAGCTTGAAGCAGTTTGTTCAAGGATCGTTTTGATTGCCCGGAAAAAGGGGTGGGCACCTTGTTTTACTCTTATTAGCTCAGCTTTCCTTTTTTTTTATAGCCCGAGCTCGGGGGTTGGGCTCCCCGTTGGATGGATGTAGCCTTACCGGGGGGTAGGCTCCCTTATCTTTAATGAGAAATTGAATAGTTTTTGAGAACTCTTGTTTCATTTCTAGTCCAGAGTTGCATCCGTAGCAACAATTTGTTCATACTTCATTAAAACTTTGGTAGGGGATTATGATGATCTTGATCCGGCACACGAAAACAAACATTTTATTTTATTTTATTATTTTTATTATTTTTTTCATCTTGGGGGCGGTAGCCCGACCAAGGCATCAGGAGGGCTACTTAGCTATTTCCTGGTTTCGAGATCGGGATGGCAACTATGCTCTTACACTCAGACCCTTATTGGGGGTGGTAGCCCGACCAAGGCGTCAGGAGGGCTATTTAGCTATTTCCTGGTCTCGAGCGAGATCTGGATGGCAACTATGCTCTTACACTCAGACCCTTCTTGGGGGTGGTAGCCCGACCAAGGCATCAGGAGGGCTATTCAGCTATTCCCTGGTCTCAAGATCTAGATGGCAACTATGCTCTTACACTTAGACCCTTCTTGGGGGTGGTAACCCGACCAAGGCATCAGGAGAGCTATTTGGCTATTTCCTGGTCTCGAGATCTGGATGGCAACTATGCTCTTACACTCAGACCCTTCTTGGGGGTGGTAGCCCGACCAAGGCATCAGGAGGGCTATTCAGCTATTTCCTGGTCTCGAGATCTGGATGGCAACCATGCTCTTGTACTCAGACCCTTCTTGGGGGTGGTAGCCCGACCAAGGCGTCAGGAGGGCTATTTAGCTATTTCCTGGTCTCGAGCGAGATCTGGATGGCAACTATGCTCTTACACTCAGACCCTTCTTGGGGATGGTAGCCCGACCAAGGCATCAGGAGGGCTATTCAGCTATTCCCTGGTCTCTAGATCTGGATGACAACTATGCTCTTACACTCTAACCCTTCTTAGGGGTGGTAACATGACCAAGGCATCAGGAGGGCTATTTGGCTATTTCCTGGTCTGGAGATCTGGATGGCAACTATGCTCTTACACTCAGACCCTTCTTGGGGGTGGTAGCCCGACCAAGGCATCAGGAGGGCTCTTCTGCTATTTCCTGGTCTCGAGATCTGGATGGCAACTATCCTCTTATACTCAGACCCTTCTTGGGGGTGGTAGCCCGACCAAGGCATCAGGAGAGCTATTTAGCTATTTCCTGGTCTCGAGTGAGATCTGGATGGCAACTATGCTCTTACACTCAGACCTTTCTTGGGGGTGGTAGCCCGACCAAGGCATCAGGAGGGCTATTCAGCTATTTCCTAGTCTCGAAGTGTTCATGTTGAGTTTCCCATACAAGGGTGTAGTCACTAATGTTGAACATAATTGGAGATAAAGACGGAAGAGAAAAAAAATGACTTTATTGATGATCGAGATGTAGTACATCTTTGTTAGGGTCTGTAATGAAAACTAGATGGGGGTAGTCTACTTGAGATCTCCCTTCTCAAGGGTAGAATTTACTCAAATGATCTGCATTCCAAGTGTGGTCGATGGATCGTCCGTCCATGTCTTCGAGTTTATAAGCTCCATTGCGAACAACTAGCTTTATCAAATATAGCCCTTCCCAATTGGGACTTAAGACTCCATCCGACCTTTTCCGTGTATTCAAGGTCACTTTCCTAAGTACTAGATCCCCTTCTTTGAAATTTCGGGCTCTAACCTTTTGGTTGAAGTATATAGCGATCTTGCTCTGGTAGATCGCTACTTTCTCCGCTACCCGGTCTTGTTTTTCTTCTAAGAGGTCTAGATTAGCTCGGAGCTTGACTTCATTACTTTTGGGCTCAAAGTGTTGTACCCTGAATGAGGTCAATTTATGCTCGATAGGGAGGACTGCTTCAACCCCGAAAGCCAGAGAGTAAGGTGTCTCCCCGGTAGCTGTTCTCTTTGTAGTCCGGTACGCCCATAGGACTTCTGGTAGCTCTTCGGCCCATTTGCCTTTCTTCTGCTGTAGCTTCTTCTTTAAAATTTTCTTGATAGTCTTGTTGGTGGATTCTACCAGCCCGTTAGTCTGGGGATGAGCCACTGAAGCGAGCCTGAGGTCGATCCCCAATCCCTTACAGAAGTCTTTGAATCGGGCGTTGTCGAACTGCTTCCCTAGGTCAGCTATAATGATAAGAAGGGTCCTAAATCTGCATACCACATTGGTTTTGATGAACTTGGTCGTATTCTTTTCTGATATCCGAGAAAGAGGCCCTGCCTCGACCCATCTAGTGAAGTAGTAGATATCCACGATAGCATGTTTCATCTGTCCAGGAGTGGTAGGAAGTGGTCCGATTGGGTCGATTCCCCACATGGCAAAGGGGTAAGGCGAACTAAGAGACGACAGTCGCTCTAGTGGCTGGTGGGTCAAGTTTGAAGTTCTTTGACATGGCTCGCAAGATTGCAGAAAACTCTTTGCGTCTTGCTGGATGGTGATCGTGCCTAAAATGTTGTATATTTCGGCCCTCATTCCTATTCTTTTATCTCGTTCTGGGACGTATTTTCTATATATTTTATGTCTTTCATGTCTAATAGGCTCGTTTGTGCTAATTGCAGGCAATGGTTGTAATTCGGGTGTTAGAAGCACTTTACGGTAGTTCTGGCAGAAAAGGGACAAAAAGGAAAGACAAAGGATCATACGCAGCACTACAATGCGGGTCAAGTGCGGGTCAAGTGCGGGTCGCAACCGCACTCCAGCCACACTCATGTCCATAGCCGGGACAAGATGCAAGTGGGCAGACAAAGTGCGGGTGTAGTGCGGATTAGCCAACCTCACTTAACCCGCACTAATGCCAAACCAGAGAAGTTGAAGATGCACCTGACGTTAGAGTGCGGGTACTGTGCGGGTCATCAAACCGCACTCTACCCGCACTATCACCAAGAATAGAAGAGCAGAGTTGTACCTGACATTAGAGTGTGAGTACTGTGCGGGTCATCCAACCGCACTCTACCCACACTATTGCTCAAGACAGAAGGTAGATTTTGCACCTGACAGGGAAATGCGATTCAAGTGCGAGTAAAGTGCGAGTCAAGTACGGGTCAAGTGCAGGTAATCTAACCGCACTCCACCCGCACTATTGCCCAGATCAGAGAACTGAAGATGAAGAAAACCTTTACAGTGCGAGTACAGTGCAGGTAATTCATCCGTACTCCACCCGCACTCTGCGCGCGACAGCTTCTGGTTTCAAGCTTAAGTGACCTATTTTCCCATCCTCTATAAATAGAAAAGGATGGGAACAAACCAAAAGATCACCATACCTCTCAACACTTGTATTCTAAGCTAGTAACACATCTCCCTCTCATCCAAACCATCTCTACTCAATCAAAGGCAACTAGGAGACTTGGATTCAAGCTTCAAGGAAGGAGATCACTCTTCTAGGGTTATCTCTACTCTCTCTCTTAGTTTATTTGTTTGTAATAGAACATGAGTAGCTAAAATACCCCACCATGGGGTTGATGTTATTTGTTTGATGGATATTTTGGGCTTTGTAAATAAACTCTATGTGTTATATTTATTCTATCTCTATGTTTTATTCCATTGCATTAATTGATTTCCATTATTGATTTTCTTGGATACACACTCTTTGCATGATTGATTTGGATTACTTGAGTAGGCAATTAGGTTGTCTATTGCTCCATTGAATGGAAGGATTTCCAGAAATCCGGCTCAATAACCATGCCCTTAATCTAATCTCGAATTAGTGGCTTTCACTATACATCCTAGGTTAGCCACTTGTGAGAGAATTAGAAGCCTCCACTATACACCCTAGGTTGGCTACTTTAGTGATTCTATGAGAACTAACCTTCGAGTAGAATTCGGTTGATAACCTCGAGCCTCATCCAATCCCAAACAGGAGGCCTTCACTATACATCCTAGGTCGGCCACTTGTGAGGGAATTGGAAGCCATCACTATACATCCTAGGATGGCTACATTAATAATAGGTTGAACCATAGCTAGATAAATGAGCATTCATGGAACAAGTCTCAATTGAGTAACTAGCCACTGTTGGTTTCTTAAGAGGGATTAATCGCTAGTAGGAGGTCTTCGCTATACATCCTAGGTTGACCTCTTGCTAGAGGTATATACCAACACTATACACCCTAGGTTGGTTACATTTGTCAAAACGTACTTAATTGAGAGTTTGTTGCAATTGCCCCCAATATTCACTTACAAGTCCATCAACTCCATAGTTCCATCATCATTCATTCATCCCTCCATTGTCATCCCATTTATTTGCTTTCATAGTTTATTTTATATTGTATCTTCATTCGCTATCACTTTACTTTTATGCTTGCTAGTTATATTAATCCTAATCTTATCACCGCTACCCCGATCTCAGTGGACGACACCCGTGCTTACCGTTTTGCTTGTATTTATACTTGTGAACGCATCGCATAGGTTTTATAAATTGTTTTGACGGACGGTTTTCTGACGGTAAAAACCTTCTCATCAAATGGCGCCGCTGCCGGGGATCGGTGTGCGTAGTAGTGATTAGATTAGTTTTAATACTATTAGTTTATTAGTTGTTTTTAAGTTTTGTTAGTTTCTTTTTATTGCTTTGGTAGTTTTGTTTTTGTTTGTTTCAGGACTCTATGGATTCCTTTTATCCAAATTCAGGGTCAAGCTACGAGCCTAACGAGAATACCTACATCTCATCATTCCAGTCAAATTCCGTTGAAGATCAACTACAAAATTTCATGAAGAATCATGTGCGGGAGACTGAGCAAATGATAGCTTCCCAACAAGAGACTCAAGCCTTCATAGAAGAGAAAACCACCCACATGCTCGAATCCGCCCAGCAGTCCACCCCGGTAAATCAGAATTGTTTTCAAGTTAAAGCAACCAAACCGGTGGATTCCTCCAGTTCCTCAAAAGAAGACATGTATAAGCTCCGAATCGAATTTGAAGTGAAGCGAAGCAAGAGATTGGACGAGATGGATAGGATGATCAAGATGAACCAAGATCTTATGAGTGTGAGCACAGAGCTAATGCGGGAAAGGGGTGTGTTGAAGGAAGAGAACGAAGCACTTCAAGAGAGAGAAGCCTTGGGAATGGAAAAGGCTAGTAATCTCCAAGAGTTGAACAAGAAACTATTATCTGAAGTGCTGATGCTCAGGGTTGAGAATGGTACTCTCAAGAAGACATATGGTGAAGTCTCCAACAAAAACAGGGAATTAGAAGAACAAATTGAGAGATTTGAAGCTGAAAAGAGTACCGCATCGAAGGATTTGGAGACCTTAGTGAGGCTATCAAAAGATTTTGAAGATGAGATAGCTCACAAGTCAATGAAGATGCAAATGGAGGTTAATCAAACAGCCAATGCCTTAGAGGATGCAAACTTAGCACTAAGCAGAAAGGAGGCGGAGGTCAAGGCGTTACAAGTAAAACAAATCAAACGTCCTCAAGACCACGCATCAAAGGGGAGTTCCTCTAACTCTAATATATTGTGCTATGCATGTTCTAGGATAGAGCATTTTAAGGCTAAAAAGTACAAGCCAAATCAATATAGGAAAACTAGAGGTCCTAGGAATAGATGGAGTCCACCTAGGGTCAAACAAATATGGGTAAGGAAAGACCGAGTGCACTTATATAGAAACATGTTAAAGGAAAAGAAAATGAAGGCACCTAAATTTATTTGGGTAGTGAAAAATAGGGAATTTCCTAACTTGGTCAAACCACCCTTAGAGGACCCTAGCCTCTCCATGAATGCATCCCATTGAGTAATTTTGATGCATGTAGTTAGTTTTATGTTTTTGTTTTATGTTGTTTAAATTCAATAAATTGTGTTGTTGGGATAGTTTGGTTAGAATGTTATATTTTGTGGATATTTGCACATTGAATTTATTGATTATATTTGTGGATGAAAGAGCCGGAGGCTCTAGTGCAAGTATGAATGCATGTGATTTATATTGTTTAATTCGGTTTGGGGGTGTTCATGCCCCACTCCATCAATTTTGATAAAATGCATAATGTTAAGCTTGATTTGTGCTTCAATGATATATTGCATGAATTGCCTTTACTTTGTGAGCCTTGTTTGAGTCATTTTCATTTTGTTTGGGCATTGATTGTGTTTGATTAGTGCCTAGGTTTGTTTTGAGTCATGTTAGGTGCATGCCGCTAGGCCGGATTCTCTTGTCTTCAACATTGAGGACAATGTTGGGTTTTGGTTTGGGGGTGTAGACGCCTTTTTGAGTCGTCTTTTGTGTCTTGAGTCATTTTTGTGTCTTATTTTCGAAAAGTTGCTGCTTAGCCAGATTTTTGAGCTTATTTAGCTTGGTGAGATACCTGGAGCATAGTGTTTATGGCGAATGTGTGTATGCTTTGTGTGCTTATTCAATAACTCTTAGTCACTTTAGGAGTCTCACTTGCACTTCATGGGCTAGTCTCATCTTCTAGTGTCCAAGTTTAAGGAACTCGGTGCTCAAGCGCCTTGTTCTAATAGTGGAGATTTCCCTTGTGAGATCACAAACACAAGCCAAAAGCGTGTATATTTGAGGGAAAATGTTTTTCAAATCTGTAAACACTATTCAAACACCATGCATAGTCTCACTACATCAAAAATCATCATTTGTCATTGAACATGCATCATATATGTGGACTGCTTGACGGAAACTTTTATTCCCTTGGTAGATTGATCCTTTGAAGTGATATTAGGCAATGTGTGTTTTAGCCACTCAAAAAGAAAGCCTAAATACTTCCCATTCCCGTAATATGTGTGCTCCCAAGCCAATTTTGAAGCCAAACACATATAGACTTTTCCATTCTATACCCACGTTTTCCATGACCCAAGCAACCTAAACACTTAGCCAACCCGCTCTTAATTGATCTTGTTGAGGCTTAGGAATGTAAAGTTGTGGTGCTTTAATTTGATAAATGGTGTGTACCTAGGCAAGATGAGTTGTGAAAATGTGCATAGTAAAAAGGCATGAAAAGAAAAGAAAAGAAAAGAAGCAAAAAGTAACAAAAGAAAAATATGCTTCAAATGCCTTGTGTAAATTGTAAATGCTACTCAAATGAGTAACATGAGTAGTTAAATATTGCACATAGAGTCTAATTGTATGCTTGGACGCCATATTGTATTTAGAAGTGGAGTTGCACGATAAAGTAAATGCTAAAGTGTAGAATGTATTGCCTTAACTTGGTTGATTAGTGCTTGTGCCTAATTTTCTCATTCTCCTAATCACCATTCACTGTGGCCACGTTACAACCAAATGGAAAGACCTAGTTGATCTTAGGGGACGTCTATTTTGGGAATATTAGTTGATGAATGCTCTTTCCACGTTCATGACAAGTGATTCTTTCATGAGACTCACTCACTGAAAATAGCTTTTATTCTACATTAAATGTATACAGCTAAGTTGATTCAGTTACATAAATTCATTGGCATACATGTTGCATGAGTGTGAACCTAGGTTCTGAGAGGAAAGATAAGAGAAAATCCATGTGAGAACCTAGTGTCGAAGCAAATTATGCTCAAGGTGTGAGAGTGGGTAGTTTCTGAGGCGAGGGCATTTTAAGTGTGGGATTCGTGTTATGCCAGTTTCCCTTTGGGTGCCTTCGAGTTGTTTAGAACATTTTGCATACGCTCATTCCTCACTCCCATTTGCTTTTGCGTATCTCTCTGCTTTTTGGTTCTGCAGCAAGTTTTTCTTTGTGTCTAGGAAGTTCTTAGATTGAGTCATTTTTAGTTTGTCTTATTTTGTTTTAGACTATGTTTGCTCGAGGACGAGCAAAGGTTTGGTTTGGGGGTGTTTGATCGTGCCTAAAATGTTGTATATTTCGGCCCTCATTCCTATTCTTTTGTCTCGTTCTCAGACGTATTTTCTATATATTTTATGTCTTTCATGTCTAATAGGCTCGTTTGTGCTAATTGCATGCAATGGTTGTAATTCGGGTGTTAGAAGCACTTTGCGGTGGTTCTGGCAGAAAAGGGACAAAAAGGAAAGACAAAGGATCATACGCAGCACTACAGTGCGGGTCAAGTGCGGGTCAAGTGCGGGTCACAACCGCACTCCGACCTCACTCCAGCCGCACTCATGTCCATAGCCGGGACAGGATGCAAGTGGGCAGACAAAGTGCGGGTGTAGTGCGGGTTAGCCAACCGTACTTAACCCGCACTAATGCCAAACCAGAGAAGTTGAAGATGCCCCTGACGTTAGAGTGCGGGTACTGTGCGGGTCATCAAACTGCACTCTACCCGCACTATCACCAAGAATAGAAGAGCAGAGTTGTACCTAACATTAGAGTGTGGGTACTGTGCGGGTCATCCAACCGCACTCTACCCGCACTATTGCTCAAGACAGAAGGTAGATTTTGCACCTGACAGGGAAATGCGATTCAAGTGCGAGTAAAGTGCGAGTCAAGTACGGGTCAAGTGCGGGTAATCTAACCACACTCCACCCGCACTATTGCCCAGATCAGAGAACTGAAGATGAAGAAAACCTTTACAGTGCGAGTACAGTGCGGGTAATTCACCCGCACTCCACCCGCACTCTGCGCGCGACAGCTTCTGGTTTCAAGCTTAAGTGACCTATTTTCCCATCCTCTATAAATAGAAAAGGATGGGAACGAACCAAAAGATCACCATACCTCCCAACACTTGTATTCTAAGCTAGTAACACATCTCCCTCTCATCCAAACCATCTCTACTCAATCAAAGGCAACTAGGAGACTTGGATTCAAGCTTCGAGGAAGGAGATCACTCTTCTAGGGTTATCTCTACTCTCTCTCTTAGTTTATTTGTTTGTAATAGAACATGAGTAGCTAAAATACCCCACCATGGGGTTGATGTTATTTGTTTGATGGATATTTTGGGCTTTATAAATAAACTCTATGTGTTATATGTATTCTATCTCTATGTTTTATTCCATTGCATTAATTGATTTCCATTATTGATTTGCTTGGATACACCCTCTTTGCATGATTGATTTGGATTACTTGAGTAGGCAATTAGGTTGTCTATTGCTCCATTGAATGGAAGAATTTCCAGAAATCCGGCTCTATAACCATGCCCTTAATCTAATCTCGAATTAGTGGCTTTCACTATACATCCTAGGTTAGCCACTTGTGAGAGAATTAGAAGCCTCCACACTACACCCTAGGTTGGCTACTTTAGTGATTCTATGAGAACTAACCTTCGAGTAGAATTCGGTTGATAACCTCGAGCCTCATCCAATCCCAAACAGGAGGCCTTCACTATACATCCTAGGATGGCTACATTAATAATAGGTTGAGCCATAGCTAGATAGATGAGCATTCATGGAACAAGTCCCAATTGAGTAACTAGCCATTGTTGGTTTCTTAAGAGGGATTAATCGCTAGTAGGAGGTCTTCGCTATACATCCTAGGTTGACCTCTTGCTAGAGGTATATACCAACACTATACACCCTAGGTTGGTTACATTTGTCAAAACGTACTTAATTGAGAGTTTGTTGCAATTGCCCCCAATATTCACTTACGAGTCCATCAACTCCATAGTTTCATCATCATTCATTCATCCCTCCATTGTCATCCCATTTATTTGCTTTCATAGTTTATTTTATATTGTATCTTCATTCGCTATCACTTTACTTTTATGCTTGCTAGTTATATTAATCCTAATCTTATCACCGCTACCCCGATCTCAGTGGACGACACCCGTGCTTACCGCTTTGCTTGTATTTATACTTGTGAACGCATCGCATAGGTTTTATAAATTGTTTTGACGGACGGTTTTCTGACGGCAAAAACCTTCTCATCAGATGGTCGGCCAATTGTTGCCTACCTCCTTGAAGGAGAGCTTCCCGAAGAGCCCGACCAAGCCCGAAGAATTAAAAGACTCTCAGTTTGATACTGTATGGTAGATGGGCATTGAGAGAGGTCCACTCTAGGGACTATGGGAACCACATAGGTGGGGAAGCTCTAGCCTATCAGGTGCTTCGTATGGTAACAAATCTTGCTCGAGGCAACAAATCTCAGTTAGCACCCTTAAGATCATTACCACGTAGGTGATGACCAATGGTGGAACATATATGTGTATAAAATAGTGCCTAATGAAATGGCATGGAGATAGTGATTTCTACAGTTATTCAAAAGAAACAAAAATCTCTCTTTATTGATAACATATGATATACATTTCTTTATCTCTCTTTTTTCTGGGTGATAGTTGGGTGTTTGTTGTATGCCTGTCAAATAGTAGTCTCCTCTTTCTGAAGGAGGAAATCCCTCCTTCATACAGTGTCTTCATAGGTTAAAACTCATTGATTTCCCCTTAATTTTCTCATCCCCCTTTTATCGGACGGGATTTTTACCTTTAAATGTAGTTGACTTTGCGTTAATTGCTCTATTGGGGTGCGTTTGTTACGCGGGACAGGACAGAACAAGGTGGGACAACTTGTCCTTGTCCCGCGTTTGGTGCGATTTTAATGTGGGACTGGATGGGACTGAATGGGAAAAAAATCCCAAAAAACTGTCCCACCCTTGACCCTCGGCCAAGTTGTCCATGGGCATGGGACAAGAGTAAAAATGACCAAATTGCCCTTTATATCTTTAAAATATTACAAAACAACCAACTATAAATTAAAAACCATCTCTCATATCTCTCTCTCTCCTTCGTTCCACCACCAGAACCCATCCCTCTCTCTCCTTCGTTCCACCAGAAGCCATCTCCCTCTCTCTCCTTCCTTCCACCAGAACGCATCTCTCTCTTTCTCTCTCCGTCGTTCCACCAGAACCCATCTCTCATCATCTTCTCTCTCTCTCCTTTGTTCCACCAGAACCCATCTCTCATCATCTTCTCTCTCTCTCTCTTTCTCTCTCTCTCCTTCGTTCATCACAGCTCTCTCTCTCTTCTTCATTTTCGCCTCAGTCATGGCTCACGTCGCCGCAAAACCAGGGTCGTCTCCCTCACGCCGCCACATCACCCGGTCGCCTCCCTCCATTCGTTCGTTCTATACACCATCTCTGACTTTGCGATTTAGGGTTCTTGATTTTTGATTTTGGGATTTCGATTTTGGGTTCTCAATTTAGGAATTTGGGATTTCGATTCTGGGTTCCTGATTTGGGATTCTGATTTCGATTTAGGGTTCCTGATTTGGGATTTGGGATTTAGGGCCTCGATTTCGATTTTGATATTTTCGGGGAAAAAAAATGAATTCTGGGTTGGATGTTTTAATTGCACAGAACATGACAAAAAAATATATATATGGTGGATGTTGGGTTGATGTTCTGAGTTGAATTCGAAGATTGATGATCTGGGTTGGATGAACTTCAATTAGGTGATGGTCTGGGTTGGATGATTTTCAAAATGATTAACAATTTTTTTGTAATTATTCTTTTTTAATGGTTGAGATTGTATGATCCATTATAATCAACTATAATTAAGTATTAAAATTGATTATAATTGGGTTTTAAAATAATTAAGTATTAAAACTGTCTTTTAAAATAATAATAAAAAAGATAAAATATAAGTCTTTCAAAAAAAGATAATAGGGGTATTTTGGTCATTTGATCTCTTGTCCCGTCCTGTTCCAGTTATACCAAACGTATAATAGTACATTTAACAGTTCTGTCCCAGACCTTCCAAACACAATACAGAACAATATGTCCAGTCCCGTCCAGTCCCGTCCCGTCCCGTCCTGTCCTGTCCTGTCCCATCTTCGTACCAAACGCACCCTTGAGGATATCTCGGAAATCAATTTGTTTCCCATTCAGACTCTATTGCTTGTTCTGCACGTGTGTAACGTCTGTGGATATGATACTGTGTATCTTCGGATCTGGAATGATTCCCATAGGGGTGGTTGAATGTATCATGGTGTGGTGCATCGACTAGTGAGGTCGATCAATGTTCCAACCTCGATATCTGAGAAGTTTCGTCCAGCTAGGAGCCAGGTTTGGCATCCCTTGATCTTTCGAAGCTAGATGCGGCTTCCTAAAGACATCCCTCTGTATCAGCGAGGTATCATCCAGCTAGGAGCCAGGTCTGGCTTCCTATGGTCATCCCCCTGTATCAGCGAGGTATAGGTGAGTTTCTGGAGAAATTGCGAGGTGACCTCGACTTCGGGGAATTTCTTGTTTTTATATTTGGTGATACAGGCTAGATCGAATCGTCCCGGGCTCTATTTCGGATGTTTCTGGAGCCCGTCCTTGTTCCTACGGGGTGGTATCGTAGCTCAGCTTTTGGTAGAATGGTCTTTTGGTGGAAACTCTCGGGCAAGGAGCCAGTTCTGGAAGGTGGAAAATTTCTCTTTGGTCCTTAGCCAATTTTGGCTATTAACACTTGGCAAGCCTCTAGAGCAACAGCCCCGCTGCATGGCCTAGTGGCTACTCACTCCTGGTACCGGGCTAGTCAACGCCTAAGTGAGCCACTGTGTCCTGATTCATTCCAAGAGGGTCTAGAGCTACATTTCAGCTGCTGGGGATGACTAGGATCTCGAGCATGCCTCTAGACCAGTATCATTCTTGTTGCTCCCTACTTCCTGTACCAGGCCACTCAACGCCCTAGCAAGCCACCGATGTCCTGATCCATTCGGGGAGAGCCCAAAGGCTTCCCACATTGCTGAGGCGTCCTACATGCCTTAGCAAGCCTCTAGAGCAGCAGCCCGCTGCATGACCCAATGACCCAATGCCTTAGCAAGCCTCTGGATCAACGCCCAAGTAAGCCATTGTGTCCCTATTCATTCGGGAAGGTCCAGAGACATATATCAGTTGATGTGGACTTCTAGGATCCCAAGCATGCCTCTGGACGAGTACCACACTGATGGCTCCTTACCTCTCTTACTGGGCCACTCAACGCCCTAGCGAGCCACCGATGTCCTGATCTGTTCGGGGAGATCCCTGAGGCTTTCCGCATTATTGGGGCCTCCTACATGCCTGAGTAGGCCTCTAGAGCAGTAGCATTGCTGCAAGATCAGAAGTTCCTCACTTATTGTATTGGGCCCCTCACAGCGCCCATGTGAGCTGCCTAGATCACAGCTGCAAGATTATCGGTTTCTGATCTTTTATACCAGGCCACTCAACCCCCCAGCGAGCTACTGAGGTCTAGGTTTGTTCGAGCATAGTCTCGAGTCTCATTATGATTGTTGAAGACTCTCAACTACTCCAAGCAGACTCCTTATCTAGTTGCATCACTTGGGGACTACAAGCTCACCATTCTCCCTAGTATTCGTGTGGGAGTGGTAGTGACCTCAACATGGAAAGAGTTCTCATAATGATCAGTCCACGATAAAAGCTCCTTTGCGGAAAGTCACTCTATTACTTATACCCGGAACGCGGATCACCTCAGAAGGTTTTACTAATGAAGCCGGCGGGGTGAGCATTGACCAGTATCGCCTAGAGTTGTACCACCTTGAGTATGATCGTCTTGGTAGTTCTCTTACAATCGCCTTGGTAGTTCACATATGATCGCATTTCGCCTATGTTCGAAATCAGGATAGCCACATGACATTTCTGATACCTTGGCCGGGCACGACCCCCCACCAAGAAAGACCCGGTGTTGAAGTGGCCTTAGTTGCCTAGCAGGACCATCACTTAAAGACCAGGATTCCTTACACCGAAATGCCTGATGCCCTGGACCGGATTAATCCCTCCAGGAGGATCGCCTTAAAGACCAGTATAGCTAGATAGCTATCCTGATACCCTGGACCGGGTCAATCCCTCTAGGAGGATCGCCTTAAAGATCAGGATAGCAAGATAGCTATCCTAATACCCTGGACAGGGTCAATCCCTCCAAGAGGATCGCCTTAAAGACCGGGATAGCTAGATAGCTCTCCTGATGCTCTGGACCAGATTAATCCATCCAGGAGGATCTCTTTAAGACTAGGAAAATCCACATGGCATTCCTGCTGCCCTGGCCGGGCACCACCCCCTACAAGGAAGGATCTAATACGTAAGAGCGTAGTTGCCCGACGGATCAAACCTCGGCTGGGCACCACCTCCCACTAAGAAGGGTCTGGATAGTAAGAGTATAATTGCCAGCCAGATCAAGGCCTTCGCTGGGCACCACCCCCCGCTAAGAAAGACCTGGTGCTAAAGTGGCCTTAGTTGCCTACCAAGATCTTGTTGCCAGAATGTTCACCATGTGTTCGCCAAGGTACCAAGATTCCTAGAACAGGAATGCGAGGTACCCAGTTTCTCCAAAATGTTCGCCATATGTTCGCCAAGGTACCAAGAATCCTAGAACAGGAATGCGAGGTACTCAGATTCTCCAATATGTTCTCCATGTGCTCCTTAGAATACCAGGATTCCTAGAACAGGAATGTAAGGTACCCATATTTGCCAATATGTTTGCCTACGTGTTTTCACCTAAAGACTATGACAACCAAATGTCCCTCTTGCTGCATTGGCCGGACACCACGCCCCGCCAGGAAGGATCTGGATGGCATAGTTGCCTACCAAGATCGTTTTTACATATGTACCCAGATTCCTGAAAAATGGAAGGCTAGGTACCTTGATTCGCCATTATTATAGACAAATTACTAGGATCCCCTTAACAGAAATGCCAGGTATCCAGATTCGCCAAAGCTAAGAGTGTAGGGAGCGTTTTCTCTTTTCAAGTAATAGCTACAAGTAAGAAACGACGAGAAATATTCTTCAAGCAGTATAAGATCCTGACTCCAACCCTAACTTAATAGCGGTGTTCAAGTCAAGGGGAACTTCTGTTAACAGTCATTTTTGGCAAGGGTCTAAAGAAGAATTTTCCATCCGGCAGGTACCTGGTAGGATCTAGATCGGGACCGGTACCTAGATACCGGGGATGCTCTATACCATGAACAGGAAAGAAGTCAGTACAACGTCTCATAGTCTACAAGGTACCAAGCAAGGCTATACCACGATACCTCCTACCTAGTTCCTAGGTACCGCGACATCTACCCGGTACCCAAGTACCGTGATATCAGTCCAGGATCTAACCAGAATATGTATCCTACCCGCCAAGTAAGAAGAATGGAACCAGGAAGAGGTACCAGCATGCTAGAACAAGTGCCACGCCAGTATGAACTCCGGTACACCAGTGTACCATACCACCGGGATACAGAGTCATAATTCTCCTTCAAGAAACGTAAAAGAGAAAGTTGACCTCTCTGGTAATTAATGGAGATAATCAACGCCATTTATGAAGGAATCAGTCAACTCCATTAATGGCCATTCACAATGCCATTAATGAAGGAATCAGTCAACTTCATTAATAGCCATTCACAATGCCATTAATGAGGAAATCAAACAACTCCATTAATGGCCATTCACAATGCCATTAATGAGGAAATTAGTCAACTCCATTAATGGCCATTCATAACGCCATGAATGAGAGAATATTCAACTCCTTAAAGGCCAAATCAGTGTATTAATTAACTGAGTCAATGGAGTGGGCAACAAAGATGAACAGATATAAATATAACAAGTCACTCTCCAAAAAAAAGGTCGATTCCCCAATATTTCTCCAGTCCGATATTCTCTCCAACATCTCCATATCTCCAAGGTGTCTCCAATCCCAGATTTCGCCCACTTCTCCACCTGAAATATAGTTCGACATTTTCTACCATTGTATCGACTACTGTACATGTCAATTTTCTCCATGAATGTATCGGTACCCAGTGGTACCCCTCTAACTGTGACCTACCAGGTCTTAGTTTGTATTAATGTAAGCTCTCCGGAGCACCTCTCGTAATATATAAATATAAAGAAGGGTTTTTCTCCTTCTAATGGATACTGCCTAGGGGTTTTCAGCATGTGATCAATCGTGAAGCTTTTTCCCCCTTGGCCAGTCCGACTTTATACAAAAAGAGTTATCATTCTCCTATCTCTCTCCTTATGAATGCATGTATGTGAGCTGGACACCGACCCCGCTGGTCTTAGCTCTCCAGTACCTCTCCTTGCATGTTATCCAGATCAGGGGATCATAGAGGGCATATAGAGAGGTAACCAGGTACCAGGATCAGGTACCAAGATCGAGTACCAGCCTACTGCACCAGATAGGCGGGACGATAGTTCTCCTACCTAGGCACCTATCTCGCATTCACCTCGTACAAGAATCTAGGTACCTCGAGGTACCTACCGCACCATGTTGTTTCACCTTACCAGAACCATGGTACGAAGTACCTACCACACCCGCTGCGACCTCCGGGGTAGCGGGTCGAAGGTGTTGATTGAGATTTTCACCTCGGGTGGATTTTTCTATTAACAAATTTAATTAATCATTAATTCATTAATTAAATGATTGCATTAATTGGACCATCCAATTAATTTATCTTGACTCTTATTACCTTCAACCTTCCAGATTAGCAAGGGACCTAATGGACCAACAGTCTGAGCTCCAATAATCCTTAGAAAAAATTCATTAAACTCTTTAATTAATATTTCATGATTATTAACCTCAGAGTTACTCCACTAAAAACCCGATGCCGCACTCTCGTAACCGTAGATGTTTTTACACAAACCAAAAACTCAGTGTTCATCAATATAACTATTACATATGGTATAATCATCTACAAGTAGTTCATAATTAGAGTTGGGTCATAGTCCGTTATACCCCTCTAATTATATCTTTTCCATTAAGTACCATTGATTCTCTAATGAACAATTATATCCTTCATTCCTTTACGGAAGTAGGAGAGCGCTCTTAATTGTTCAAGCCCCGAATCAACCCTTAAGGGAACTACTTCTCTATTTCTCGCAAGAAGGAGTAGATTCCACTATTATGTACAGACCTTCCCAGCCACGTGCCAAACCGCGATTCCAAGATATGGATATATTGATCGGGAATGCTACTTCAGTCTCACCGATAGTAAATCAAAAACCACGATCTAACCTGAAAGGGTCAGTAAGACACTCAGGATTACGATCACCTATATACATCTATCATTTGTCGAAATATTTGAATCTCCTCGGATATTGTTGAGAGATTCACTTAGATCGTGGCCCAGTCCTATATGATCACATCATAAAAGGTGCCTCAATTCTCATATCACCATATGAGTATTCTAGGATAAGACCACCGTACTTTACGGAATGGACGGCAGTTCTAGATTTATCACAAATAAAGGACCCAACTTTATTTGCTCTCTATGGACTATTTAGATTGCACGTCTCAAACTGAATTCTTCTGTATATGACACTCATATACTCAGTTTGAGATTACATCCGGCAATCTTGAATGTTAAGCACACATAATATAAACGTATGAGACATATAAGTTGAATGGAAAAGACTACTTTTTTTATTTAAAATTTATCATCATTTAAAAATACAAGCTTTAGGGAAAAAACCCTAAAAATCTTGACCAAGAATTTGAAGACTACTTGGTTGAGCATAAGATTGTGTCCTAACTCACAACTCCTGGAACACCATGGCTGAATGGTGTTACGGAGAGGAGAAACATAACCCTGATGGAAATGGTGAGATCTGTGATTAGTTTCTCAACATTACCAAACACTACAAATAGAGGCCTACATTTTGAATGTAGTCCCACCCAAATCTGTTCCTAAGACTCCCCTAGAGTTGTGGAATGGTCGTAAAGTTAGTTTGTGACATTTCTACATATAGGAGTGTCCAGTACATGTATTGAAGAACATAACCGAAAAGCTAAACCCTAAATCAATGGTCTGTTTATTTGTAGGTTATTCCAAAGAGACTAGAGGTAGATACTTCTATAGTTCTGAAGAACAAAGTGTTTATATCGACAAATGCAACATTTCTTAAGAAGAACTATATGAGTGATCATAAACCTCGTAGTATGATTGTGTTGTATGAATTAGAGCCTGGTACGACTAGTGCTTAATCAACAAGAGTTGTTGTTCCACCTACATCTGAGAGTCAGACGGTTAATAGTCAAGCCACGCTACCACCTAAGCGTAGTGGGAGGGTTGTACGATAACCTGATCGCTATTTAGGTATTGGGGAGGCATAGGCTGTCATCCCTGATGATAGTGTGGATGATCCATTGTCATTTAAACGTGCAATAGTAGATTCAGACAAAGTGGAATGGCTTAAAGCCACGAATCTTAAGATGTAGTCCATGTACTCCAACTCAGTCTGGGAACTTGTAGACTTACCGGATGGGATAAAACCCATAGGATTTAAGTGGATCTACAAGAGTAAGAGAGGTGTTGAGGGGAAGGTAGAGACCTTCAAAGTAAGGCTAGTGGCAAATGGATATACCCAAAAGGAAGGGGTCGATTATGAAGAGACCTTCTCGCCAGTAGCTATGTTTAAGTCTATTCAGATTCTCTTATCTATTTTTGCCTATTTCAGTTATGAAATTTGGCAAATAGATGTCAAGACTGGGTTTTTGAATGGCGATCTTGATGAAAGCATCAATATGATTCAACTAAAGAGATTCGTGTCCCAAGATCAAGAGCAAAAGGTTTTCATGCTGCAAAGGTCTATTTATGGACTTAAGCAGGCATCTAGAACCTGGAACATAAGGTTTGATAATACTATCAAAACCTATGGTTCAGAGCAAAAAGTTGATGCCCCTTGTGTTTACAAGCGAATCATTGACAAGAAGATTGTTTTCTTAGTCTTATGTAGATGATATCCTACTCATTGGGAATGATGTAAGGGTACTATCGGAAGTAAAAGGCCGACTAGCAAGCCAATTTCAAATGAAATATTTGGAAGAAGCGAGTTATGTTCTTGGGATCTAATTGATAAGGGATCGTAAGAACAAACTCTTGGTATTGTCTTAAGCATCATACATCGAAAAGATTCTTGTGCGATTCTCGATGCAGAACTCCAAGAAAGGTTATTATCTTCTAGGCATGGAGTTCACTTGTCTAAGGAACA
Organism: Dipteronia sinensis; assembly: GCA_033220585.1. Taxonomy (NCBI): domain Eukaryota; kingdom Viridiplantae; phylum Streptophyta; class Magnoliopsida; order Sapindales; family Sapindaceae; genus Dipteronia; species Dipteronia sinensis. The sequence continues at coordinate 32,716,244 of CM065637.1, forward strand.
GTCTCTTAAGACACCTCAAGAGGTTGAGGATATGAGACAAGTTCCCTATGCATCAGCAGTAGGTAGTCTCGGGTACGCTATGTTATACATGAGACCGGACATTGATCGTGCCTAAATTGTTGTATATTTCAGCCCTCATTTCCTATTCCTTTGTCTCATTCTTGTGTGTATGTTCTGTATATTTTATGTCTAATAGGCTCGTTGGTGCTAATTGCAGGCAATAGATGTAATTCTGGTGTTAGAAGAATTTTACGGGAGTTTTAGCCGAAAAGGGGCAAAAGGTGGTTGAAGGAAAGACAAAGGGTCATCAACAACTCTAAAAGTGCGGGTCAAGTGCGGGTTACAACCGCACTCCAACCGCACTCTTTCCTACAGCTGGGACCTGATTCATGAAGGAAAGATAAAGTGCGGGTCTAGTGCGGGTCATCCAACTGCACTCCACCCGCACTGTTGCTCAAGACAGAGAGTTGGATTTGCACCTAACGTTAAAGTATGGGTACAGTGTGGGTCATCCAACCACATTCCTCCCGCACTGTTGCCAAAGCCAGAGAAGATGATTTGTACCTAAGAAATAAAGTGCGGGTCAAGTGCGGGTAATCCAACCGCACTCCACCCGCACTCTGCGCGCATTAGCTTCTGTTTTCATGCTTAAGTGGCCTATTTTTCCATCCTCTATAAATAGAAAAGCATGGGAACGAACCAAGACTCCCATATCTCACAACACTTGTATTTTCTATTTTCTTTACATAGTCTAAGCTAGAAACACATCTCCCTCTCATCCAAACCATCTCTACTCAATCAAAGGAAACTAGGAGACTTGGATTCAAGCATCAAGGAAGGAGATCAATCTTCAAGGGTTTTCTCTCTACACTCTCTCTTAGTTTATTGGTTTGTAATAGAACATGAGTAGCTAAAATACCCCACTATGGGGTTGATGTTATTTGTTTGATGGATATTTGGACTTTGTAAATAAACTCTATGTGTTATACTTATTCTATCTCTATATTTTATTCCATTGCTTAAATTGATTTCCATTATTGATTTGCTTGGATACACCCTCTTTGCTGTTGATTTGGATTACTTGAGTAGACAATTAGGTTGTCTAATGCTCCATTGAATGGAAGGATTTTCAGAAATCCGGCTCTACAACCATGCCCTTAATCTAATCTTGAATTAGTGGCTTTCGCTATACACCCTAGGATAGCCACTTGTGAGAGAATTAGAAGCCTCCACTATACACCCTGGGTTGGCTACTTTAGTGATTTTACGAGAACTAACCTTCGAGCAGAATTCGGTTGATAACCTCGAGCCTCATCCAATCTCAAATGGGTGGCCTTCACTTTACACCCTAGGTCGGCCACTTGTGAGGGAATTGGAAGCCATCACTATACACCCTAGGATGGCTACATTAGTAATAGGTTGAGCCATAGCTAGATAGATAAGGATTGATGGAAAAAGTCTCGATTGAGTAACTAGCCATTGTTGGTTGCTTAGGAGGGATTAATCGCTAGTAGGAGGTCTTTGCTATACACCCTAGGTTGACTGCTTGCTAAAGATATATACCAACACTATACACCCTAGGTTGGTTACATTTGTCAAAACGTGCTTAATTGAGAGTTTGTTGCAATTGCCCCAATATTCACTTACGAGTCCATCAACTCCGTAGTTACATCATCATACATTCATCACTCCATTTTCATCCCATTTTTTTTTTGCTTTCATAGTTTAGTTTATATTATATTTTCATTCAACATCACTTTTACTTTTATGCATACTAGTTATATTAATCATAATCTTATCACCACTACCCCGATCTCAGTGGATGACACCCGTGCTTACCGCTTTACTCGTATTTATACTTGTGAACACATCGCATAGGTTTTATAAATTGTTTTGACAGATGGTTTTCTAACGGCAAAAATCTTCTCATCAGACATCTGCTTCGTAGTGGGAGTTACCGGCAGGTTTCAGTCCAACACAGGATTAGATCATTGGGTTGCAGTAAAGACTATTCTCAAGAATCTTGGGAGAACGAGAAACTATATGCTAGTATATTCTGGACAGGATATAATCCCGTTAGGATAAACAGATTCTGACATTCAATCAGACGTGGATTCTAGGAAATCCGCGATTGGGTCAGTATTCACCCTTGGTGGTGGAGCCATAATGTGGAGGAGTGTCAAGAAATCATGTATTGTTGAATCCACCATCGAAGCCGAATATGTAGCCGCTTGTGAAGTAGCTAAGGAGGTTGTATAGCTCCGTAAGTTCTTAAGTGATCTGGAAGTTGTTCCAGATCTGGATAAGCCTTTCACACTTTATTGTGATAATAGTGGTGTTGTGGCTAATTCTAAAGAACCAAGAAGCCACAAAAGAGGGAAGCATATAGAAAGGAAGTATCATCTCATCATGGAGATAGTGCAGAGAGAAGATGTCACCATGACCAAGATAGTATCGCAGGACAATCATGCTGATCCATTTATGAAGACCTTAACGGCTTAAGTAATTGAAGGTCACCTAAAGGGTCTAGGATTACGAGATATGTTTCACCTGCTTTAGTGCAAGTGGGAGATTTTGGGGGTTTTACCCTAAAGCTTATATTATGTAAATGATGACAAATTATAAATAAAAGAAGTTGTTAACAACCATTTTTTGCATGGGGTCCAAAAACGAATTTTCCACCAAGTTGCTACCTGGTAGGAACAGTTCCCAGGTCTCTGGAAGCGTCGATATCGCGATCTAGGAAGAACCAATACCTGATAAGGCTGGAACCGCTACCTCTTCGCCCACATGTCTACCTAGTCAAAGCACCAGAACCACTGACTCAAGAAAGGGCAGGTACCGCGATACCACATGTTTGGTACCTCGTAGGTACCTAGCATCTCTTATTTGACACCTAGGAACCATGGACATCTACCCAGTACCCGAGTACCTCGACAACTACCTGGTACCCAGTACCTTGATATCAGCCAAGAATCCAACCAAGAGATACTGGCACGATAGAACAAGCGCAACGCTAGTAAGATACAGAGCAAGCTTCACGCCGAAAAAAGCAGACAGGTACACCAGTGTACCGCGATACCAGCATACAGAATCAGTTTCTCTTTCCAAGAAACATAGAAGGAAAGAGGACTGGGCCATGATCTATATGAATCTCTCACCAAGATCCGTTTACTGATGAGATTCATATATATCAACTAATGATGGCTAAATGTGGGTGATCTTAATCCTGAGTGTCTTATCAACTCCTTTAGGTTAGATCGTGGTCTTTGATATAACATAGGTGAGGTCAAATGCAATTCCTGATCAATATACTCTGTATGTTGGGATTGCGGTTTGGCTTGTGGCTGGGAAGGTATGTACACAATAGTGGAATCCACTTCTTCTTGTGAGATGTAGATGGTAGTTCCCTTAAGGGTTGATTCGGGGCTTGGACAATATAAGCGCTCTCCTAATTCCATGAGGAAATAGGATTTATTGTTCATTAGAGAATCAACGGTACTTAAAGGATATATGTAATAAGAGGGGTATAACGGACATTATGACCCAGCTCTAATTATGAACTACTGTGGAGTATCACACCATGTGTAATAGCTATATCGATGGACACCGAGTTATATCAGTCTGTGTAAAAGCGTCTACAGTTGAGAGAGTGCAGCTTCGAGTTTTTAGTGGAATAACACCGGAGTTAATAATCAAGGAATATTAATTAAAGAGTTTAATTAATGATTCCGAGGATTATTGGAGCTCAAAATAATGTGGGTCCATTAGGTCCCCTTGCTAGCCCGATCGATTTAGGTAACAAGGGTCACGGTTAATTAATTGGATTGTCCAATTAATTGTGTTACGAAAGTGACACGTATTTATTCGGGAAATAATTGAATAATGAGATTATTTAATTAATGAATAATGGTGATTAAATAAATTAAATAATAAGATTATTTAATTTTGTTAATAATCACTAAATGGAGGATGTTAGTTGATATTTGATTTTAAATAGAATAAGATAATATGATTATTTTATTTTATTTTATTAAATTAAATATTTGAAATTGAATTTAAAATTTTTAAATTCAAGATAAATATTTAATTATCTTTTAAAATAAAAGATATGAGATATCAATTTTAAAAGATTTTGTTTTAAAATCTAAAGAGATATCAATTAAAGAGTTTTAGTTATAATAATATATATATATATATATGATATATATTGATAACAAAAATATAGCACATAAAGGATATACACAAGTGTTTTTATATGATACAAACGCATATTGTGTGTAACACAAAGAGAAACAAAAAGAGAAACAAGTTATTGCGTCCGTGAATACCAAGAAGAATAAAAAACGCATAGGTGTGCGTGAAAAAGAAAAAAAAATTGATATTTGATATATTTGTTCTTTTGAGAAATTAGAAGGGTTCTAGTTTTGTTTTCTCTTAGAAGAAATTGTTTCTTCTTCATTCTCTCTACATCCTCCTAAGTTCCTAAGTACGTGACGCGCCCACACGCAGTTACCAGTTCCGGGAATAGCTAGGAAGCTCAGTGGTACAGACCAGGAGCATATTGTAAAGTGAAGGAGCCTCCAAACGTTGGTAAGGTTCTAAATTTTCTTTTAATATATTGATTACAATTTCCTTTGTTTACATATGGTATGTATAAGTTCCGGAAAAAGAATTGCGATCCTAAGTTCACTGGTCCCAGATCGTTTATGATCTGTATAAAAAAATTTAAAACCTATTTCTGCTGCGTTACCAGTGAACGGGGTTCCAACAATGGTCGCATTCTTAGGGTATAGCCAGATCATGATGTGCCCTGCCGATCAAGACAAGACTAGTTTTATCACGGGCCAGTGTCTATACTGTTACAAGGTAATGCCCTTCGGACTTAAGAATGCATGGGCCACTTACCAGCGTCTAGTCAACCGGTTGTTCAAGGACCTCATAGGAAAGTCAATGGAGGTGTACATCGATGACATGATCACCAATTCCTTAGTAGCCGAGCAGCACCAAGACCACCTCTGCCAGACTTTCCAGATAGTTAGGGAGAATCAGATGCGATTGAATCCTGCTAAGAGTGTGATCGGTCTATTTCCATACATGTCTTAGGTTCCCATTTCCTATTATTTGTGCTTTGTTCTTGGGTGAAATTAGATATTTTATGTGTTTGTAGAGCATGTGTAGGTCACATTCCTTAGATGAAGTGTTTGATGTTATTTTCATGGAGAAGAGCTTAAACAAGAAGAAAAATGGCAAAACTATCGACAACCGCTGCGTAAGTCGCTCTCCATGCATGACCTCAACCGTGGTACATCCAGTAGTATATTCCAGTTGGATTTCTATTCTTTTCCGTGGTCCATGCCGCTTCCCAGGCAACAACCTCAACCGCAGTCTACGACGCGCAACACTCCGGGAAAGGATGAATTGCAGCCAGTGCAAAACAGCCATATTTCGGGGACCATATCTCTCAGTTCCGATTGCATTATGTGTCCTACCACCTATGGATGGAAAGCCTCGGAAGATTAGTTTCCGGCACACTTTTCGGATCACAATTTTGATATTCCTAGAAAAAGTTATGCCCGTTTTAGTACCCGATAGTCAGATTAGTTATAATTCCGTGAATAGTGACGGGATTTATTTTGTAAGTTGTCAGAATGGAAAATATTATCTTCTTGGTCATGAGTGTGAGTCTTGGGAAGCAAGAAGACACCTATTCCTTATCTTCCTTCAATAAGTAATCAATTTTAATGGATTAGGAAAGAAATAAAATCCCGAAAAGGTAGAGTTCTAAAAGGGAATTGATTTCCTTGTTGTTTAAAGACTTGGCTTAGCATCTAAAGCCTATTTAAACCCCTTTGAACCATAATTGAGAGAGAGAGAGAGAGAGAGAGAGAGAGAAGCCAAGGGAGGTCTCAAGTCACCAAGGAGGCCCTCCCCTATCACACCACAACCATTGTTGCACTTGGAAGCTTGAAGAAAACATTCATGGGTTTTATCAGCTTTTTCTCCTCTTCTTTTAATCTTTTCATGTGTAGTTAATTCCATACTAGGGAATCGATGTGAACCTATGTGATGCTCTTGTTTTGATTTAATTCTATATTTATTCATCAATTCGGATTTAGATTTATTCAATTCATTATATATCTTATTCTTGACTTGTATTGATCTATAGAAATTAATTGATACTTGTCTAGGGTTTGGATAATTTATTAATTGAGATTGCGATGTAGGAATATAAGTAGTCTTAATTACTTTTCAATTGAATGAGTATAATTGTTCTTGACATAGGAATATGGGAGACAATTTTGGTTCATAAATTCTTGCACGTAATGGGTTTTTGCTATTGCTCACACCTTGGAAAAAGGTGAGTAGTGGTTGAAAGCACGTGGTTAAACCCGAATAGGAATAACGGTAATACCATAATTAAGATAAGAATGAACCCTAATTTGGATTGAATCTTGTTAATGGAGTTAATTGATGAACATTGACTATTATATATAGGGAGCATCGGTTACCTAGTTCTTCTTCCATTGATCACAAACCACCAATTCTTTTAATTGCTTTCTTTAGTTTAATTTAATTTAGTTTTAAGATTAATCGATCAATCATAAATCTTCTGGTTACTTTGCTTAATTAGAATTAGAACTAGTTTGTAATTGATAAATCACCTTTCTTCGTGGGAACGATCTCTACTTGGCATTGTACTAATCTTCACGATTCATGCACTTGCGAGTGAGTATTTTATAACACGATCATACACATCAGTGTGCATTCGGGGTGGCGGCCGGAAAATTTCTTGGATTCATGGTCCCTGAAAGGGGAATAAAGGCAAACCAGGAAGAGATTAAAGCCATCCTGGATTTGAAATCTCCAACCTCTCATAAACAGGTTCAAGGCTTAACCGGTCGGATAGCAGCCCTCAACCGTTTCATATCACGATCCATAAACAAGTGTGTTCTCTTCTTCAAAGCCATCAAGCACGGAAAAAATATGAAATGGGATCAAAACAGCAAGCTAGCCTTCCAATCGCTGAAGGAGCACCAGGCCAGCCCACCACTTCTGGTCAATCCGGTACTGGGAGAGAGTCTACTACTATACTTGGCAGTATTTGAGATAGTTGTTAGCGAGGCCTTGGTCAAAGAGTGTGGAGATGGAGTCCAACGACTAGTCTACTATGTAAGCCCAGCCCTGATAAAATCGGAGAAAAACTATACTCTCCTAGAGATGCTCAGCTTTGTACTAGTAACCACCGCCAAGAAGCTCCGCCCTTACTTCTAAGCCCATTCGATCGCTGTGGTCACCGGTCAACCATTATGACAATTCCTCCAAAGACCAGACGTATCAGAGAGGCTGGTACTATGGGCCCTCGAGCTCACTCAATACAATATCAAGTACAAGGCCCAAACCACCATCAAGGCCCAAGCTCTGGCAAATTTCTTGGTCGAGTTTAGCACAATACCTAACCCCGGTACCACCCCGAGTTTAGGCCTGGTCCCCTAGAAAGAACAAGAACCTGCAGACTGGCTTACCAATCAAGTGAGATGGGTCTTATATACAGATGGAGCATCCAGTAAGGCTTGAAGCTGATGAGGGATCATTCTAATCGATCCAGAAAAGGTCGAATACTATCATTGTTTCAGGTTCAATTTCAGCACCACCAACAGCGAAGCTCAGTATGAGGCTTTGCTAGCAGTGATGATGGTCGTTGCAGAACTCGGAGCTAATTACCTCCTTGTTAAGTGTGATTCACAGCTGGTAGTCAACTAGGTGACAGGTTCATATCTGGCCGAGGGAGATAACATGGCCGTATATCTCAGAAAAGTCCTGGAGCTTGTGACCAGTTTCAAGGGATTCAAGATCGAACAATTACCTAGGCAGCAGAATCATCGGGCTGATGTCCTTGCTAAGATAGCTGCAAGCCGAGGACAGGCATTGCCAAGAGGGATACCACTCCAAATAATCTCTCAATCAAGCATAGCAGAGGGGAAGGAGATTAACCCTGTGGAGCACCGCCGATGCTGGATGGATCTGATAGTAGACTACTTCTAGGAAGAGAAGCTCTCTGAAAATCTTGATCAAGCTCGCAAGATTAGGAGAACTTTAGTTTGATACTGCTTAGTGGAGGGACACCTCTACCACAGGGGAAGATTCATCCCCTTACTCAGATGTCTACACCCTAGGCACTCAGAGTGGTACATTCAGGGGATTGTGGAAATCATACCGGAGGGGAAGCGCTAGCTTACCAGATACTTTGCATGGGATATTACTAGCCGTCCCTACACCACGATGCGAGGCAGTTCGTGTAATCTTGTGAACCATGCCAGAAGACAGCAAATTTGAATCACCTTCCACCATAATGGCTATACTCTATCAGCTCGCCGTATCCGTTTACCTTCTGGGGAGTAGACTTAATCGGACCGCTCCCTACCGCTCTTAGTCAACAGAAACACGCAATAGTAGCCATCGACTATTTTACCAGGTAGGTAGAAGCGGACCCCTCTCCAAGATCACGGAGGCAAACACAACTGAATTCATCACGAAGAATGTGGTTTGTCGGTTCGATACCCCGATGGTCATCATCACGGATCTAGGTAAACAGTTTGACAACGCTAGATACCGGGATTTCTGTGAGAACCTGGGGATTGAACTTCGTTTCTCATCAGTAGCATATCCTTATACTAATGGCCTGGTAAAGGCCACGAACAAGACCATCTAGAGACTCATGAAGATGAATCTCCAACAGAAGAAGGGTAGATGGGCAGAAGAGCTCCCCGATATGCTATGGGCCTATCGCTCAACCAAAAGGACTGCTATTGGAGAAACCATATACTTATTGGCTTTCGGGGTAGAAGTTGTTCTTCCTATAGAGCATAAACTCACCTCCTTCCGGGTTCATCACTTTGAACCAGAAGGCAACGAGGACAAGCTGAGAGCCAACTTAGACCTCCTGGAAGAAAAACAAGATGAGGTTGAGGGAAGGGTAGCAGTCTACCAAAGCCGGATTGCCCGATACTTAAACAGGAAAGTTAGAAGAAAAAGCTTCGAAGAAGGAGACCTGGTTCTCATAAAGGAGACCTGGTTCTCATAAAGGTAACCCAGAACACCCGGAGAAGGTCTCACGGGGTATTAGCGCCTAATTGGGAGGGTCCTTACCTGGTTAGAATGGTAATCCGAAGTGGGGCTTACAAGTTAAAAGATATGGAGGGATGCCCTATCGACCACACCTGGAATGCAGATCACCTGAAAAGGTTTTACCCATAGAAGAACTGAAGATTTGAATGAGGAGCTACCAGTATCGCCCCGTATAGGTACCAGTAGATACTTGTACCTCACAAATATTTGTATCACCCTTTAATCTATCAATAAAGAAGATTCTCCTTTATTTTCTCCAATCAACATTTGTCTACGATCTATCACCATTGTTCACAATGTAAATTCGCCTATGATCGCTTCAAGATCCGGAAAGGCCAAATGGCATTCCTGCTGCCCTGGCCGGGCATCACCTTCCTCCAGGAAGGATCTGGATCGTAAGAGCATAGTTGCCTGACAGATCAAAACCTTGGCCGGACACCACCCCCCGCTAAAAAGGATCTGGATAGTAAGAGCATAGTTTCCTGCCAGACCAAGGTTGCGAAGTCGTGGCCCTGGTTGCATGTCTCTTCCTCAAGACTAGGACAAGCCAAATGGCCTCCCTACTTCCTTGGACGGGCACCACCCCCCGCCAAGAGAGACTTGGATGGTATAGTTGCCTACCATGATCATTTTCAGCCTATATACCTAGATTCCTGAAAAATGTAAGGCTAGGTACCATGATTCCCTAAAATCTTCGCCTAAGTACCCAAATTCCTGAAAAATGGAAGGCTAGGTACCACGATTCGCCAGTACAATCGAATAAGTACCGTGATTCCTTGAAATAGGATGGCTAGGTACATGTATTCACCATAAATTTCCACTTAAGTACCAGGGTCCCTAAAAAAGGAATGCCTGGTATCTTATATCTATTAGATAGTTTAGCCATTGCTGATAATGTACCTACGAAAGATGCTTTGGGACTCATTGACCAAGTACCCTGGTGCTAGTCGTCTATCACACCATATTTTTGTTCTTATCAGATTCATCATGTTACCAGGCATTAGGTAAGTCAAATTTATGCTAGGGACTATTTCTTGGATTTATGTTACAGTTAGAAGTATGCAACAGAATTCGACCAAGGAAATCATAAAGGTTAGCTAGACAGATACAAATAAAGGGGATGCTTTATTGATCAAATTAGGGAACCCAACCTTTCTTTCAGGCTACATACAAAAAATAAGAAAGAAAAGCAACATGAAATAAAATGAAAGCTTAGGCATGCCAGCTTCCTCTCTAACTTCCTGCCCACTTTCTTGACCAGCTCGCCTAACGACACTGATCTCCACCAAGACAGTTGTTGACAATGTCATCATGATCCCCGGAGGCAGAAACATGGACCATGCTGGAACCATCAACAATAGAGAAGGACAAAAGGACAGCTTTGAAATAATCCACGTTCAAGATGCAACTAGGCACAAGGTTTCAACTTAAATAAATAACGTGTACACCATCGGTAAAGGTACAAAGACATGAGCCACCCCTCCTCCCCATTTCAGGAATCATAAATCTATCCAGCCATGCTTCCCTGGTGACTCAGTCCATCTCGCACTGCTCCTTCAACACACCAAGCAATCTGCCAGTCAGAGAAATAGAATCTCTATTTCCTCTCACATGGCTAACAACGGCGATGAAACCATCATCAGCTATATCTCCCGTAGATCCAGGATCATCATTGAAACCTACCCAGGTGGCCATCAATTAGTTTACTGGATTCTTTTTTCGCTGAAGGGTAAGAAAAAATATGAGAAACGAATGAGCAGATCAGGGTATTTATAGAAGGGGGAGACATTCACCAGTGACTCAAAAAGGAAATCACTAATTAGGCACAGTGTTCGGGACATAGGAAAAGGCAGTTTCACGAAGCGTGCGCCACCGAGATATTTCGTATGAAGCAAGTGAGCCTCTCCTAAGTTGACACATGGAAGAAAAATTAAATATAGAGTCCAAACTGAAGATTCCCATACAGGAATTCCAAGAAGGGATTTTCACTGGGGTAATCTCAAATATGACGTGGACCATGACTATCTCGATTACCAAATATCAGGAAACACTGATGCTATGATCTAGCAAAGAATCGATGACCACCTCCTACCACTCCCTCAAAACCGCTACCGAGGTCCGTGTTCAACTGATGCCTTGATACCGTTTCTGGATCAATCCCGTCAACTACCGCTATTGATCGGGGTTTAAGGGAGGACCTTCCACCAAGTCTGCACCTAGGTACCAGAATTCCATAAGGAATCAGTATCCCTGGTACATGAATTCTTTCGACTGAAGTTTCACCTAAGTACTAGGATTCTCAAAGCAAGAATGCCTGGTACCGTGGTTCTCCCCAAGTAAGACCAGTTGCTAACAATGCTCCTCTGGAATAGTATTGAAATTCCTAGGCTAAATACCAGAAGATCCTCGTACCGGCTACGACTTGTGCTACGCTTCCTAATCTCCCCAAGATTCAAATATTCTTCTTTTACCAGATATCAGTTAAGTCAAGTTCATACTGGGAACTACTCTTTAGATCAGTTTCACAATCGGGTCAGAGTAGTGAACAAACATGTGTCCAGGCAAACAAGTGCAAATGCAAGAAGGAAGAAATGTATTTTTCATTGATTAAACCCAGGAGCCCATCCCCCTGTCATGGGCTACATGAAGCAAATAATTAAGTAAAAAGAAAAGTAATTGACAATTGGTCAAGCTGGATCATGTGTTCCCTTGTCCTTAGCTGGCCACCTCCTCTACAGCCCCTGATAAAGCGCCATCTCCCAGACCAGCCGGGGCCTCCCCTGCTACGTAGGCACCTACTACCACTGGGGGCTCCACTTGAGATGGATCAGCCTGTAGCTCCTCTGTTGCCACCACATCAGATTGATCCCCCACCTCTTTTGTCAAAGCAGCTTGGTCATCCACCTTTTTGCCTAGACCAAAAAAAGGGATAGGCATGTCAGAAACTCGATCATTTGAAGCAGGCTGGTCCCCTACCTCCTCAACGGATCAAGGTGGGGAGACAGGCGAGTCATGAGCTCCCCCTTCAACCTGGACCACTGTAACATCAGGAGGATTCTTCGAAGTTGAATCTGCCCCAACATAGCCTAATAAAGAGAGAGGAAATAGGTCGCTGGTCTTCGTCATCTGCCTCTCTATTTGCCCCAGCAGTCTGAGAAGAGACAGCTTCATCAGAAGGAGCAGTCCTAGCTAGCTCAGTAACTTTAGCCATGATCTCCTCCCTGTTCCACCCTTCGATGATGCTCATGTTAAATGGGGGAGGGAGAGCCAGCGCTACCTGGTAGCCCACGAAGAATTAGCCATGGCTAAAGGATGTATCCACATGAGCCTCTAGGCTAGCCATTCAAGCGCGAGGGCCTGAATCTCTTTCTCCAGCGCTACTGCCTTCTCCTTCATGGCATCCATTTCTGTCTTGCAGCATACAGACCTGAGCTACTGTATGTCCAAAGCGCGCTCCATTCGCTCCCTATCTACCCTCACCTCATCTGCTACCTTCTTAGCTGGACTGGTGCAGAATTACCACCCATTGGGCAGCTTTGGCTAGCTCTTCCTTGGCCATATCTAGTTCGGTGGTAGCATCTTTAGCCTGCTTTCAGAGAGAGCTAACTTGATGGCTCATCGCCACATTGAACCTAAAGGCCTGCCAAGTATATATTAAGGTTTAAAAATGCTATTAGCACCTAATCAAGATAGAAGTTCTGGATAAAACACTTACATCAGCTAGGAGAGCAAACCCTTTAGAAATGAGGACCTCCATAGGCATCGAAGTCATAGCTTCTAAACTACCAACTGGGCAGGAAGCAGCGACCCTCACTAGAACCTCATCCTGGCTGGTGTCCCTCGACCGCCATCTTGACCGGTCGCGAGAAGCAATTTAAGCAACAGAAATAGAGCCTTGACCCCTCTCAACCCTAGTGGGTTACTCGGTCACCTTGGTAGTAGGGGGATGGGGGATTGGTTAAGTGGCAGTAGTAGTAGTTGCAAGGACAATAGGAACTCGACCTTGCACCTGGCCAGAAGTACCCTTAACCCTAGCCATTCTAGTTGCGAGGCCCGCCAGAGGTGATCTAGCCTAATCAAGAGGAGGCGGATGATGCCCCGGGCATCGCGGCTGGGATCAATTCATGCCGACTAGACCCAACGGAGGTACCTACCCATGCAACAGGATCGGGGCGAGATGAAAGCCCGATAGAGGAGGTCGGTGGGGAATCAAGTTGACCGCCAGCCTGGTTGAGCTCCTCCTCTAGAACCGATGGAGGCACTGCAGAGACTACCAAGTCAGCTACAATTAGTACCTACATAATCAACGAAGAAATGTTATCAAGATGAGGTCAGTTACCTGGAGAAGCATTGGAAACACGGAGGTAGAGGTCCACCATTCCTGCCTTAAAGTCATCCGAGGTAGGGTACCTCGTGTTGACATAGGATCGGGCCATGATGGCTTTCAATAGGGTACCTCGTGTTGACATAGGATCAGGCCATGATGGCTTTCAAAATCTTCTCTGACTCAGTAGAGAGCTTGCCTTTATCCAATGCGGGCTTACTGCTGAAACTAGTGAGGACAGGGAACTCAGACTCTCCAATGTCGACCGAGCTAACTCATTTGCCTTTGACAATGACCCACTCCTTCTTCTAAGAAGTATCTTTCTTAGTGACCCCTGGCACCACGAACTTCAGGCTATTCTTTGTTCGGACGTAGAATTGCCCTCTTAAACCTAGAGAGTTGGCAGCAACCTGGAAGATGAATCCTAGCTCGTCTGACCTCGGTTCACGGTCGATCTTATCCTTCTCATATTTCTCCCGCCATAGCACTAGGAACCCAACCAGGTGCCTCAGAACCCAAGTGTTAGCTGGGGAGAGGCGAGCTGAAGAGCATGTAGCGCCCTGCGTAAACTAAGGTAGAGAGGTAGCCTTACTCCACTATCAAAATCTGTTGTATGAATCGAAAGTTTGCCAGCATGAAGGTGTACATATCATACCCTTGAGGTGGGACAGTGATGATAATATCTTTGAAGACTATGAAATCTCTCCTCAAGCGCCTAATTGTATATGTGGTAGAGGTCGAGTCAGGTATGCAACGATACTCATAAGGAAGAGAGAGCACCCTCCCCACTAAATCCGTAACTTTACCAGCTCGGTCTCCACCTACCCTAGCAGCGCATGACTCCCCACTCGACTTCTTGTCGACATCGACCGCACTATCGGGATCGTTCGACAAACCAGTCCCGATAGCGACATTCCTGTTTGAGCGGCGAGGCTGAAGAGCAAGGACGTCATCTCCTCTATCATCGTCGACATGAGTCCTCTGTCTATGAGCGAGGTTCCTACTAGTAGTGGCATCACCAGTGAAGAATTGCTCGATACTATCACTACCGAAGGAATACATGATAGCATAATCAAAGTTTTGTTTTTTGAAAGTGGAAAAGATTGAAAGCTGAAGAATGAAGAAGCAGAAAGCTAGGGTTTGCAAGGGTTTGAGAACTTCGTGAAAGTAGAAACAAGCAACCGGAATAATTTGTGGAGAAAGGCGAGAAGGATCGAGGTATAAATAGAGGAGAAAGCAGTTATTTGCAATGGGAAGAAAGGGTAATTAATAATGCGGGATAATCGGAAAGACATTTTCGGGAAACGCTCGCCCCCAAATCTTACCCTTTTTGAATTCAACCTATCTTGATGAGACACGTGGATAACCCATTAAATCAGCGTGTAAAAGGAGGATTTCCTTCCTGAAAGCAGTTATGGAAATTTCTCCAAGCGTTTCAAATCCTGACTCCAACCGTAACCTGGTACTAGTGTTCAAGTCATAGGGGACTTCTGTTAATAGCCTTTTTTGGTAGGGGTCCAAAGAAGAATTTTTCACCAAGTTGCTACCTGGTAGGAACCATTCCCAGGTGCCCGGAGGCGTCAATACCATGATCTATGAAGAACCGATACCTGATAAGGCCGGAACCGCTACCTCCTCGCCCACCTGTCTACCTAATCAAAGCACAAGAACAACGACTCAAGAAAGGGCAGATATTGCGATACCACATGTTCGGTACCTCGCATGTGTTAGGATTATGCTCAATGGCAAGAGTGTAATATTGTAATTGACAATCTTCTCATATTAATAAAGTGAATTCTGATTCTTACAATTACTTATAGCATTTATTATTATAATTGTCAAGGTAAATAATCATAAGGTCAAAAGACTATGAGACATGAAGAATTGTTCATACATCCGGATATGTATGAGGTAGACACAATTCTTTAGTTAGTCTTGAATAACGTTCACAACTTAAGTTAAAGGTTGGGCACCTCTATCTTGTTAAAGTTGTAGAATTCTTTTACTAGCATTTGAGTGGGATCAAATGAATATGATGAGTCTAAAATCATCGAACAGTTTTCGAGTAAAAGAATCTAGTGCACTAGGTGCATTGAACTGGATCACAATGAAATACTTTATCTAGAACCGTCACTAGATATAAGTCTTTTCATTAAAGAGGACAATCGGAGAGTCTATCTTAATCCTGAGATAAATGATGGACTTATGGTTGCAAGTGTTATCATTAGAGCTATCAATGAGTACGATTATATAGCATAGTCTATCCTCGATAGTTTGGTGGTATACATTTGTTAATCGATAGAGGACTTCATTTATAGATATGGACATCGTGGCTCCATTTATTAAATGAGAGTATAATATCATCATATGGATGTTTTGAGGTATTGGATATTAAATCTCAACGTTGAGTTTTCAATAATGATTATTGAAAACATGGCTTCTGGACAAGTCAAAGTATCCAAGTTCAAAATGTGGTCATATGAGGAAATATGGTAACTTGGAGAGCTATAGGCGGTCTATGAGCTCTTGGCGATTACTGATATTATTCACGAGGATACACCATCTCCTATAAGATTGTCTAGGGTATGAATGAGAAACATCTCCTTATTCTATCTTTATTTAAGAGTTCAATTTTAGCTCTTTAGTGGAATGAGTTAAAATTAATAGATTGGACCTAAGTGAATCATTTGTTGATTGTGATTAGGTTGTGTCTATTAAAGCTTAAATTTAGATAGCCCGCCAAGATCCCCAATCCACATGTATTTGCATGGATCACTTGATATATTCTACTGGGACGATTTAAGGGTCCATCTAGAATTGTTTTTAATATATCAAGAATATAATATGTCTATTATTTAATTAATGGGCTGCACTATTATATTAATATATTAAAAGGAGACATGTGGGCTTGTTTCTTTTAGTAAGAATGGGTCTGGTTCACATGTGGGCTTTTATTTAAAGTCCAATGGATTAAATGAAATAAGAAAATAATATATGGCCCATTTATATAAGTGGGGCGGCAAGGTGTATATATTAACCTAATATATTATTTTGTTTCATTGTTTTAATTAAATAAGAATTAATTAATTTATTAATTAATTGTTTAATTAAGAAACAAATCTTTTTCTAATCAGGAAAAATATTTCCTAAAGTTATACTATTGGTAGTAGTATATTAAAAGTAAAAGACTTGTTTGATAAGAAAATAAATAATTAATTTTATTTATTTAATCAAATAAGAAGTCTTTTTATTTAGTCAATAAAAGAATAAAAATATCTATGAGTTGGATTAGGTTTTGAAGTCTAAAGGTTGATGGAAATTAGGGTGCAACACAATCTCTTTTTGGTATGTGATTTGCGGAAACCCTAGTCCATTTAGAGGAAGATTTCGGCAATCCTAAATAGAAGAGTAAGCAAAATTTCGGCCACCTATATAATACCACATATAGAGGCCACCAATATAGTTGATTGAATGATTCAATTTTTCTTCTTCTTCTCAATTCATAGAAAAGGATAATTTTTATTCTACTAAACATAAAAGAGAGAAGAGATTATTCTTTGATAGTACACTGATTGCTTGTTCATCAATAAGCTTGTGTGTACAACATCGAATTAGGTTCACACGAGTTTCGATCATTAGATTGAGAACTCAAAAGTGACCGGAATAATCTTTGTCTTCTTTTGATTGTTTTGTGACTAACAAAAGAAAAAGAAAACTTTGTTCATCCATTCTCAGGTTTGCAATTCAAAGAAAAAAGGGAGACCACGCTCCTAGGTGATTCACATACGTGTTCGGATTGGAAGATCTCGCGGTACTGTTCACGATCACTGTTCACGGGGGGGGGGGGGGGGGGGGGGGGGGGGGGGGGGGGGGTACTGTTCACGATCACTGTTCACGCGGGTACTGTTCACGGGCATCGGAAAAGATTTTGCGGATTACCAATCGACGTAAGTCAATCGGATCACGCGTCAAGAGGTATTTAACTCTAACCGTATATATTTGAGTTTAATTAATTAAAAGTTTAAGGTTCAACTTTGAGAAAAAATTTTAAACCATACGAAATCTATTTTTCGTTTCTTCCGCTCCGTTTTATATCGATTTTTCTCTACAATTGGTATCAGAGCCTTGGTTGTACCTTTTAATTAATTAACGTATATATACGTGAATCTATTTCTTTTTTATTGTGATTATACATGTTTTAGAAAGAGATGGCACTCTAGGTATTCGCATATATAATTACATGTTGAATGTGTGGATTTATATATGTTTTATAAAGTGAATTGTTATTGCTCGATTTTGGTTCTAGAATTTCAATGTAATTTTTGTTTCGGATTTGTAACAAGAAGGATGGTCTATTATCGCCATAATTCCTTCTTGGTAGTTTCTAGGGTTTTATTTTTTTTGTATGTAAAATAAGTGCAGTATATTTTTTTTTTTTGTAATCAGGTGCAGTATTTTTTTTGTAAATCTTACTGTAGTAAAATAAAAAAATAAAAAAAATTTGCTGCAGTAATTTATTCGTAATATGATGTAATGTATTCGGGTATTGAAAATTCGAAGACACGAAGAAAAACGAAGCAACCGGAACCGAGAACGAGCACCGTGCGCACCCTAGGACTGGATTGGGCTGTGCATGGCAAGCCCAATCCTTGGTGGGCTGCGCACGGCAGCCTTGTGTGGCCTTATGGGCTGCGTAATGCAGCCCCTTTGTGGGGTTGTGGGCTGTGTACGTCCATGGGAGGAGGCCGAGGGATGAGCGTATGGTTGATGGCCACCTGAAGATCTTGTATGGTTGATGGCCACCTGAAGATCTTGTATGGTTGATGGCCACCTGAAGATCTTCCTAACAATTGTAATTTACTTGCTTTTCTAGGATGGGCCAAAATTGTTGCTATTTAATTTTTGCTTAAATATTACAATATTTGTTGTTGTATGATAACATGACATTTTAGAATAGGAGTGCCACTCATATATCTCTTTTGGTATGAACATGCATTGAATGATTTAGGTATCTAATTGGCATCTAGATAACTTGGTAAAAATCATTCTTTGGGATTTAATCACACGCCTTAAATAATTGAGTGGGAGAAGGTGTGCAAGAACGCCTATGGCCTCCAAGATTAGTTGAGTTTTATTATTTTTGGTAATCCCCCCAAGGGGAGTCCATAAATGGAATTTAACAATATACTTCCTTATAAGGATAGACTAGACAATTGACTTAAACGAAATCTACTCCCCAAGGAGGGATTTTCGTGAGAGAAAATTGAGGGTCGATATCTTGGTAACACACTCAATGTAATTTTATTAATATCCTCCCAAGAGTTCTTGTTAATAAAAATTACAAGGCTAAAATTAAAAACGCTGGTTGTTATATTAACAATTAGGTGGGACCTAGTCTAACTAGTAAATAGTGCGAACTCCCAAAGGAGGCATAATGTTTATGGATGTTGGATCACCGTTGAATTTTTATGATTGAATTATTTATTTTAATTCAAGATAAATTTTTAAAAGTGCTATTATCATGATTATTTACTTATATATGTTTTTGCTTTAATCAGAAATCATGACCCCATCACTTATGAACATCCTGAAAGATAACACCTTAACTGGAGATAACTACGTAACATGGAAAAGGAAAATTGGGTTGTTGCTGCAAAGTGAAAAACATAAGTTTGTTCTGACCACTCCTAAACCACCCCTTCCTAATAATGAATCTAATGTGATGCAAAGAGATGAGTATGAGCAGTGGAAGACTTCTGATGATATGGCAAAATGTTACATTATGGCCACTATCTCCGACGTGTTGCAACAACAACATGAAGGAATGGAGTCCGCTGCTGATAAAATGATGTCTCTAGAGGAAATGTTTGCTATGAGGTCTAGGACGACTAAGAGAGAGGCAGTGACTGCTTTTATGAATCTTAGGATTAAACCTGGACAATCTGTGAAATATCACATGATGAAAGTCATAGCACATCTCAATATTGCTGAACTAAATGGTGCTGAGATTGATGGTGAGACCAAAATTGATATGGTAGTTAACTCACTGTCAGATTCCTTTGATCAGTTCAAGTTGGACTACACCTTGAACAAAAAGGAATACACCTTGCAGGGCTGATGCAAGATGTTCAAAGCGCTGAAAAGTTCCTTGTGAAAAACAAAGGTCAATAGATTCATTTGGTTGGTAAAGTTGCTACTGTTAAGACCCGTAAGAAGGTCAAGAAACAACAGAAGAAAAAGCAACTTGGGCCTACCACGAAGGAAACCAAGAAAGTAACCAAGATCAAAGGGAAATGCTTCCTTTGTGGTGAAAAGGGACATTGGAAAAGAGATTGCCCAAAGTCCCAGAAAAAGAAGGAAGAAGGTAATGTTTATTATCTAGAAATATGTTTTCTGGCAGATTCTACTGATTCTTGGATCATAGACTCTTTAGCCACTAATCATGTTTGTTATTCCTTGCAGGGGTTTCAAGAAAAGAGAAGGTTGAATGAAGATGAAGTCAATTTGCGCTTGGGCAACGGAACGTTAGTGTCTGCAAGTGCAGTGGGAGATATTAGAGTTATTTTAGATTCTAGTAGGCATTTAGATTGAATAGACGTTTATTATGTACCTCAATTCAAGAGGAATTTAATTTCAGTTTCTTGTTTAAATAAATTTGGATATTCGGTTACTTTTAATAAAGCTTTTATTATTAGTAAGAATGACAAAATTTTTTGCAAAGGTACATTGGAAAACGGTCTATTCTTTTTGCATAGAAATATCTCTCACTCGTTAGACACAGAAATAACGAAACCTAATCATAAATGAGTAAAATTATCAAAAGATGAAACCTATCTTTGGCATTTACGCCTAGGTCACATTAACCTTAATAGGATTAAAAGATTGGTATGTGAAGGACCTTTAAGTGACTTAAAGGTTGATGATCTACCAACTTGTGAATCTTGTTTGGAAGGTAAATGACCAAAAGGCCGTTCAATACCAAAGGTGCAAGAGCCACTGAATGTTTAGGACTAGTACACACTGATGTATGTGGTCCTATGAGCATTCAAGCTAGAGGTGGATATGAGTACTTCATCACCTTCACAGATGATTACTCAAGATTTGGTTACGTGTATCTCATGAGACATAAGTCGGATGCATTTGATATGTTCAAAGCATTCAAAGCTGAAGTAGAAAATCAGCTTGAGAAACATATAAAAATCTTGAGATCTGATCGTGGTGGAGAATATCTATCTGGAGAGTTTCAGCAATATCTTATTGATAATGGGATAGTTTCTCAGCTTTCTACACCAGGTACACCTCAACAAAATGGGGTAGCAGAAAGGAGAAATAGGACTCTTTTAGAGATGGTTAGATCAATGTTGAGTTATTCAACACTTCCTATTTCTTTTTGGGGATATGCTCTACAAACAGCAATATATATTCTAAACGATGTACCATATAAATCTGTCCCTAAAACCCCACATGAATTGTGAACTGGACGAAAGCCTAGTTTACAACACATGAGGATATTTGGTTGTCCCGCACATGTGTTGAAAGGAAAGACAGAAAAGATGGAGTCTCGTTCGGAAACATGTATATTTGTGGGGTATCCAAAAGGAACTAAAGGATATTATTTCTATAGTCCTTCTAATCTAAAAGTATTTGTTTCAACAAATGCTTCATTTCTAGAAAAGGACTATATGAATAATTTTGTGCCCAAAAGTAGAATTGTCCTGAATGAGATGTCAGGAGATACAATTCCATAAGAGGTTTCACAACCCAGCCCAATTGTAAGTTCCACTCCAACACAACATCAACAACCTACCCTTCCTCGTCGTAGTGCGAGGGTTAGAACACAACCCGAAAGATATATCGGTCTAGGAGAATCTATTGAGAATCTCCTGGACGACGATGATCCCTACACGTACAAGGAAGCTATGGAGGATATTGATTGTCGTCATTGGCAAAAGGCAATGCAATCCGAGATTGAATCGATGTTCAATAACAAAGTCTGGTCCCTTGTAGACTTGCCTAAAGGGATAAAACCCATTGGGTGCAAGTGGGTATACAAGAGGAAAAGAGGTATGGATGGTAAGGTGGAAACCTTTAAAGCTAGACTAGTAGCTAAAGGTTATACACAGAAGGAAGGTATCGATTACGAGGAAACCTTCTCACCTGTGGCCATGCTTAAATCCATTAGGATACTCTTATCCATTGCAGCATCTCTAGACCTAGAGATTTGGCAAATGGACGTCAAGACAACTTTCCTTAATGGAAGTCTTGACGAGAGCATCTACATGATGCAACCAGAGGGATTCATTGAAAAAGGCCAAGAAGAAAGAGTATGCAAGTTGCAAAAGTCCATATATGGACTAAAGCAAGCATCCAGATCCTGGAACATAAGGTTCGATCAAGCTGTAAAGGGTTTTGGATTTATTCAAAACCCTGACGAACCTTGTGTATACAAGAGGATCAAAGGCGACAAGTTGGTTTTCCTCATTCTTTATGTTGATGATATACTACTCATTGGAAACGATGTAGGTGTATTGACATCAGTGAAAGAATGGTTAGCAAAACAATTTGATATGAAGGACTTAGGAGAAGCAAGTTATATTCTTGGTATCCAAGTGATAAGGGATAGAAAGAATAGAACGATTGCATTATCCCAAGCTTCATACATTGATAAAATCTTGTCTAGATTCACCATGCAAGATTCCAAGAAAGGTATGTTACCTTTTAGACATGGAATCAAACTTTCTAAGGGTCAAGCACCTAAGAATGTGCATGAAGAGCAATTCATGAGTAGAGTTCCATATGCCTCGGCAGTTGGAAGTCTCATGTATGCAATGCTCTGTACTAGACCAGATATTTGTTTTGCTGTTGGCATAGTTAGCAGGTTTCAATCGAAACCTGGTCCTGATCATTGGACGACAGTCAAGCATATTTTCAAGTATCTCAAGAGAACTAGAGATTATATGCTTGTATACTCTGGAGGGGATTTAATTCCCATTGGGTATACAGATTCTGATTTCCAGTCGGATTCTGACTCTAGAAAATCCACATCAGGATCTGTGTTTACCATTGGAGGAGGAGCAGTCATATGGAGGAGTATCAAGCAATCTTGTATTACTGATTCCACCATGGAAGCTGAGTATATTGCTGCATGCGAAGCTGCTAAAGAGGCTATTTGGCTCTGCCAATTCTTGATTGACTTAGAAGTGGTTCCTAGTGCGAATAAGCAGATCACTATACACTGTGATAACAGTGGTGCAGTGGCTAATTCGAAAGAACCAAGAAGTCATAAGAGAGGTAAACACATTGAAAGGAAGTATCACCTTTTGAGGGAAATTGTTCATAGGGGAGACGTGACGATCACCAAAATCGCGTCAGCAGAAAATCTAGTGGATCCTTTCACAAAGGCTCTACCTCAGAAGAGCTTTGATGGACATCTAGAGAACATGGGAATGAGAGATATGACACACTTGATATAGAGCAAGTGGGAGATTGTTAGGATTATGCTCAATGGCAAGAGTGTAATATTGTAATTGACAATCTTCTCATATTAATAAAGTGAATTCTGATTCTAACAATTACTTATAGCATTTATTATTATAATTGTCAAGGTAAATAATCATAAGGTCAAAAGACTATGAGACATGAATAATTGTTCATACATCCGGATATGTATGAGGTAGACACAATTCTTTAGTTAGTCTTGAATAACGTTCACTACTTAAGTTAAAGGTTGGGCTCCTCTATCTTGTTAAAGTTGTAGAATTCTTTTACTAGCATTTGAGTGGGATCAAATGAATATGATGAGTCTAAAATCATCGAAAGGTTTTCGAGTAAAAGAATCTAGTGCACTAGGTGCATTGAACTGGATCACAATGAAATACTTTATCTAGAACCGTCACTAGATATAAGTCTTTTCATTAAAGAGGACAATCAGAGAGTCTATCTTAATCCTGAGATAAATGATGGACTTATGGTTGCAAGTGTTATCATTAGAGCTATCAATGGGTACGATTATATAGCATAGTCTATCCTCGATAGTTTGGTGGTATACATTTGTTAATCGATAGAGGACTTCATTTATAGATATGGACATCGTGGCTCCATTTATTAAATGAGAGTATAATATCATCATATAGATGTTTTGAGGTATTGGATATTAAATCTCAACGTTGAGTTTTCAATAATGATTATTGAAAACATGGCTTCTGGACAAGTCAAAGTATCCAAGTTCGAAATGTGGTCATATGAAGAAATATGGTAACTTGGAGAGCTATAGGCGGTTTATGAGCTCTTGGCGTTTACTGATATTATTCACGAGGATACACCATCTCCTATAAGATTGTCTAGGGTATGAATAAGAAACATCTCCTTATTCTATCTTTATTTAAGAGTTCAATTTTAGCTCTTTAGTGGAATGAGTTAAAATTAATAGATTGGACCTAAGTGAATCACTTGTTGATTGTGATTAGGTTGTGTCTATTAAAGCTTAAATTTAGATAGCCCGCCAAGATCCTCAATCCACACGTATTTGCATGGATCACTTGATATATTCTACCGGGCCGATTTAAGGGTCCATCTAGAATTGTTTTTAATATATCAAGAATATAATATGTCTATTATTTAATTAATGGGCTGTACTATTATATTAATATATTAAAAGGAGACATGTGGGCTTGTTTCTTTTAGTAAGAATGGGTCTGGTTCACATGTGGGCTTTTATTTAAAGTCCAATGGATTAAATGAAATAAGAAAATAATATATGGCCCATTTATATAAGTGGGGCGGCAAGGTGTATATATTAACCTAATATATTATTTTGTTTCATTGTTTTAATTAAATAAGAATTAGTTAATTTATTAATTAATTGTTTAATTAAGAAACAAATCTTTTTCTGATCAGGAAAAATATTTCCTAAAGTTATACTATTGGTAGTAGTATATTAAAAGTAAAAGACTTGTTTGATAAGAAAATAAATAATTAATTTTATTTATTTAATCACATAAGAAGTCTTTTTATTTAGTCAATAAAAGAATAAAAATATCTATGAGTTGGATTAGGTTTTGAAGTCTAAAGGTTGATGGAAATTAGGGTGCAACACAATCTCTTTTTGGTATGTGATTTGCGGCAACCCTAGTCCATTTAGAGGAAGATTTTGGCAATCCTAAATAGAAGAGGAAGCAAAATTTCGGCCACCTATATAATACCACATATAGAATTCGGCCACCAATATAGTTGATTGAATGATTCAATTTTTCTTCTTCTTCTCAATTCATAGAAAAGGATAATTTTTATCTACTAAACATAAAAAAGAGAAGAGATTATTCTTTGATAGTACACTGATTGCTTGTTCATCAATAAGCTTGTGTGTACAACATCGAATTAGGTTCACGCGAGTTTCGATCATTAGATTGAGAACTCAAAAGTGACCGGAATAATCTTTGTCTTCTTTTGATTGTTTTGTGGCTAACAAAAGAAAAAGAAAACTTTGTTCATCCATTCTCAGGTTTGCAATTCAAAGAAAAAAGGGAGACCACGCTCCTAGGTGATTCACGTACGTGTTCGGATTGGAAGATCTCGCGGTACTGTTCACGATCACTGTTCACGGCGGGGGCATTGTTCATGATCACTGTTCACGCGGGTACTGGTCACGATCACTGTTCACGTGGGTACTGTTCACGATCACTGTTCACGGGGGTACTGTTCACGGGCATCGGAAAAGATTTTGCGGATTACCAATCGACGTAAGTCAATCGGATCACGCGTCAAGAGGTATTTAACTCTAACCGTATATATTTGAGTTTAATTAATTAAAAGGTTAAGGTTCAACTTTGAGAAAAATTTTAAAACCATACGAAATCTATTTTTCGTTTCTTCCGCTGCGTTTTATATCGATTTTTCCCTATAATTTGGCCATTACTCCTCGCAAGGGAAATCCCAGTACCGAAAGTACTTACCCCGCTGCCATCTATCGGTAGCGGTTGAGGGTGCTAACTGGAATTTCGCTCCCCGAGTGAATTTTCTCGTTAACAGAAGTAGTTTTTCCATTCTATTTATATGTCTCATAGTTTTATATCATATGTGCTAAACATCTAAGCTTGTCAGATGTAATCTCGAACTGAGTATATGAGTGTCATATACAGAGGAATTCAGTTTAAGACGTGCAATCTAAAGAGTCCGTAGAGAGCAAATGAAGTTGGGTACTTTATTTGTTGTTAATTTATAGCTGCGGTCCATTTCGTAATGTACGATGGTCTTATCCTAGACTACTCATATGGTGATATGAGAATGGAAGCACCTTATATGATGTGATCATATAGGATTGGGCCACGATCTATATGAATCTCTCAACAATATCCGTTATATGGGGAGATTCATATATATCGACTAATGATGGTTGTATATGGGTGATCTTCATCCTGAGTGTCTTATTGACTCATTCAGGTTAGATTGTGGTTTTAAGTTTACGATGGTTAAGATCGGAGTAGCATTCCCAATCAATATCTCTGTATCTTAGAATGGCGGTTTGGCTTGTGGCTGGGAAGGTCTTTACACAATTGTGGGATCTACTCCTTCTTGCAAGAAGTTGTTCCCTTAAGGGTTGATTCGGAGCTTGAACAATTAAGAGCGCTCTCCTTCTTCCGTAAAGGAATGAAGGATATAATTGTTCATTAGAGAATCAATGGCACTTAGTGGAAAAGATATAATTAGAGAGGTATAACGGACTTTATGACCCAGCTCTAAATTATGAACTACTTGTGGAGGATCATACCATATTTAATAGCTAGATCGATGGACACTGAGTTTTTGGTTTGTGTAAAAACTTGCATCTACAGTTACGAGAGTACAACCTCGAGTTTTTAATGGAGTAACTCTGAGGTTAATAATCATGAAATGTTAATTAAAGAGTTCAATTAATTTTTTCTATGGATTATTGGAGCTCAAGACTGTGGGTCCATTAGGTCCCCTTGCTAGCCTGGAACGTTGATGGTAACAAAGGTCACGGTTAATTAATCGGATGGTCCAATTAATTATGTTAGGAAAGTGACAAGGATTTTATTTAGGCAATTAATTAAATAATGTGATTAATTTAATTAATGGATTAATAATTGATTAAATTAAATAATGTGATTATTTAATTATATTAATAGTTATTAATTGAATAAACATTTTATGGAGGTCAAGGGTTCGAACCAAGACCAAAGCAAAGATACAAAATAAAATTGATTATTTAATCTTTAACAGGTCATGGGTTCGAGTCACAGTGACAATATTTAATTAAATGGGATTTAGAATCCTATTTAATCTAGGTCACTTGTAACCCTATCATGATATAAGTTATCAAGATATTTTGTTTTTATTATTTGATTTTGAAAACAAGATAATTGAGATTTAATTTTAAATATTAGATATTTAAAATGATAATATCATATCTGAAAATACACTCTAAAGTGTGTGTCTAACAACCTGGGGAGGGGGGTGTTGAATGGTTTGTTAATCGATTATTACTAACTTTTCGATTAGTCAATTTTAACAACAATTAACCCAACACAAACAACATACAAAATCAAGTGTAAAGTGCGGAAATAAAATAACACTTGATTTTTGTATGGAAACCCTTCAACAAGGGAAAAACCACGAGCTAACCACTTAGCCACTCCGATCTCCAAATCCACTATTGTAATGATGTTTACAACCTAGGTTGACCTCTAATCACACCATTCTTGGTTACTAACCCACCACTACTACCTACAGACTTTTATAGTGAATCCTTGATCACTTTACTTGTCAAGCACACCCTGGTTGCAAGACTTAACTTGCTTGTGCATTACACCTTGTAGTCACAAGACTTAACTCTCAATAAGAGATTAATAACCTATGTAAATGTATGAATATTCATAATGTAATTAATGTTAGGCAATACTAAATGCTTATTTAAAGATTATATGAAGGCAATAAGCAGAATCCTAGATATCAATGTCCATATGAATGCTCATAAAGACCGAACTCGATATATATATATATATATATATATATATGCAAGTCTAAAATCTAGTCATCAAACAAAGCCATATCAACATAAGTTGTTATTAATCATGACAAGGACAATAAATGCAATTAACAAATGCAATCTATGAGTCTTAATTAGCTAGAGGGCAAATATGTCCTAAATGCAAGCTATCTCAATACAAACCCAATTATGCAAAGAAACTCCTAAAAAGATGCAATAAATGATGTCCTAGCATTTACTCAACTAATAAATGCAATAAAAACATCATATTGGAAAGTATAAATAAATAATAAAGATGAGATTTTTGTTTAACTTACCAAGTCAATTTAATAATAAAGACTCATGCCTAAAGATGTTCAATGATGTATGAAGAGGATGGGTTTTGGGTTTGATTAGGTAAAAATGGAGTATTAGATCTCTCTCCCAAAGAGTCACTTGGCCTCACTTAAAAATGGTTTTTTTTTGTCACGAAAACCGAAGTACCGAGAAGAAACAAATATATATTAGATAAAATGAAAGCTGCACCGTTTTGGATGAGAAAGCAAAGGAGAGTTATCCAGTGGGTAGGCTCACACGAGAAGACATCACACACCCAATGGAAAGTCACGTCAAGGCAACACATGCAATGGAAAGAGCATGACACACCAAGACTAATGTTCATGGAATTTACACAACAAAAACCCATTAGTCTTGAAATAATATTTCACGTGGGCAGGCAGAAAAGGTGAAAGAGAGTTATCCGGTGAGGTGAGCTCACAAGAAAAAGAATTCAAGTGGTCCAATAATAGAACACATCAAATCCACGCGTAAAGCAAAACAGTAACAAACTAGGTTTCACGTGAAGGCAACACACACAATAAAAAGACCTTATTAATTCAAAATTTTCAAACAGTGGCGTTGGCTTCACGAGCTTTCACGTCAACAGAGAGGATGTGGTAGCGTGTCGGTCGCGCTTCCACGGCAAACCTTCTCTTGGTGTGGCTTTCATGCCATGCCAAGTTGACTTCCGATTTAAGCGTTCTTGGGTTCAGTTTTGATCTCGAAACTCGGAATTTGATTCCGTTTTCAGAATATAAACCCATACTCAATCATAATATGGAAAATTACTTAACTTTTCACTCTGAATTTGAAATTCGATTCCGATTTCCCACAAAAACGCAGAATGTCCCAAATGTCTCGGAAATCATCCGAAACACAAAGACAAAGTCTCTGAATCGCTAGGAACTCATCTAGAGACAAATCCACACATGGTTGGACTCGTAAAAAATGGAAAATCTCAAAAATATAATTCTATAAAGTAACAATGAGATTTTACCAGCCATACAAACAAACACAAATATTAAAATGCACAACCACATTCGAAATATGTTATTCCTTGAATCTATTTCCTAGAACATGATTTCTAATGCGTGGACATATATATTGTGAACGTGTGTGCTACAAATAAATTGCACAACAATGCAGGGACACAAATATATGATATGTGTGTGTGTGTGTGCCTAATCTCCTAAAGAGTCAAGGTCAAGTAAACTAAATCTCTTGAAGCTCTTTGGGATCTTGGAAGCTTGTTGATGATGAAGAAACAAAATAAGACCTAAGCTATCTATTACAAATAATCCCAATGTGGTTTGTCATAAAATAAGCCAATCAAAAATAGAGGTCCTTACAGTCTCCTCCTTTGGCTATTTCATGAAAAAACAACCACTCAAAAAACAATCCTCACAAAACAAATAATAAAGCTATTGGTCAACAAAGTATATTCTACATTACAATAAGATAAACCTAAGATCTAAGTCTTGACCTACACGCAATAGCAAGAAAACACTTTCCAAGAACAAGTGCATGTGAGGTGAACCAAAACAAGCATTTGCATTAAGAAACTAATACAATCAGTATAATGTAGTGCAATGCAATGCTCCCCCTAAATGGTTACTCTCTCCCAAGACTTCTCCCCAAAGCATAAAATTGCACCCCGTATATCTCTCAAGACTTCTCCCTTTTTTGTCATGAGATAGGCAAATGAGCTCCCTCTATTGGGTTGCTTTAGCAAAGAGAGATATTTGCACAAAAGATGATTGCATAATCATATACATAAACTTTATTCAACTTAATTAATTGAGAGAGATTCAAGGAATTTTATTTTAAAGAGAATGTATGAAGTTGTTGCCTTGCATGCAAGACATATAACATCAAAGTTCAAGCAATGGTATTTGGCAATGCAAACATCAAAAGGGTTTCCATAAGAATTCAAACCAATTTGTACCATTTTGTCATAGGCAAACATGATATAGTTTTAAGAATACAAATTTAGCACACAACAACTATATCAATCCTTAATGGTGAATCAAGACATTGGATCAAGAGATCCTTTCAGATTTTTCCGTATAATTATTCGTATGATAGTAGTCTTGTTTGACCATTAAGAGGAGAGAGAAGACTAATTGGGATACAAAATCCTTATTGATTGCATGGATACAAGATTCTTATTGATTAGTCTTCTCATTTGCATTCACACACATTTGCATTAAAGCAATCAAAAGCATTTCATGCATATCATTTTAAAGCATGTCATAATCAAGTTCACATGTCATGGAAATAAATTATAGTCATTCAAACGTACTTCCCAATCAATTCTTCAAGTCCAAAAATGCATGTTCGAACATAAATGTGACATGGATTACAAGCAAAGCAAGGTTACACACTTATTGAACAAAAATATCATATAGGCATATATGTGCAACCTAGTATCTAAAGCAATTAATATAGAGGCATAAAGTAGATCAAATTTTTGCACATTTCAATAATGCAAGTTCGCTCTCTTTGCTTGAGCTCCCCAAATGGGGTTAAATCTAACCAAGTCAATGGAAGGCATGAGCTCCTATAGACCAACCAAGTTCATTAAACCTAGTTGAGTCTATGGGTGACAAGTTTGTAAGAACCTCACTTTTGTGATTGGCTTGTTTCATGACAAATCACATTGGGGATGTTTATGTAACGGGTAGCATAGGTTCTCGAAGACATGCTTCCGATCATCCCAAAGAGCTTCAAGAGAGGTAGTTCACTTGTCCTTAACTCTTGAAGAGATTTAGTTGCACACACTCACATTCTATGTATTTGTATTGACATGCATGTATGGTTGAACACACACACACACACACTTCTTGCATTTTGGAGTTGATGGGCTGCACAGTGGGTTAGGCGACATGCAAGGCCATTTGTGCATGTCGCCTAACAAGTCGCCTTAGACTTGAGTTTTTCCCACAGTGTGTTAGGCGACATGCAAGGCCACTTGTGCATGTCGCCTCCAATGTCGCCTTTGTCTTGCTATTTTCCTCCAGTGTGTTAGGCGACTTCATAGGCGACTTGGGCATGTCGCCTTACATGTCGCCTCAGGCTACGTGTGTTTCTTTCCAGTGTGTTAGGCGACTTACGAGGCGACTTGGTCATGTCGCCTTGCATGTTGCCTCTGTCACCTGAACTGGACATTTTCGTCTTTTCATGACTACTCGTTTTTTCTCCTATATATGTCATCTTCTCCACCATTTAACCTAGAGCTCAAAAATTTACATCTT
Source organism: Dipteronia sinensis (assembly GCA_033220585.1). Lineage (NCBI taxonomy): Eukaryota > Viridiplantae > Streptophyta > Magnoliopsida > Sapindales > Sapindaceae > Dipteronia > Dipteronia sinensis. The sequence continues at coordinate 32,747,274 of CM065637.1, forward strand.
TAGTGAGAGAAAGTGACTCCAAGAGAGAGAGCTTCATGAACCCATTTTTATGAGAGAGAACAACCCTTAGAGAGAGAAAGCTTCAAGCTTTGTTCCTTGACTCTCCAAACCCAAAACCCATCATCTTCATGCATTTCTAAGCATCTTTAAGGCATGGGTCTTCATCATTAGTTGACTTGGTAATTTGAACAAAAACCCCATCTTTATCATTTGTTCATACTTTCCAAGATTGTGTTTTTATTGCATTTATTAGTTGATTAAATGCTAGGACTCTATTTAATGCATCTATCTATGAGTTCCTTTGTATGATTGGGTTTGTATTGTGATAGCTAATATTTAGGACATATTTGCCCTCTAGCTAATTAGGATTCATTGATTGCATTTGTTAATTGCATTTATTGTCCTTGCCATTTTATGTGACAACATGTGTTGATATGGCTTTGTTTAATGACTAGAGTTTAGACTTGCATATATATATATATATATATATATATCTAGTTAGGTCTTTATGAGCATTCATATAGACATTGATATCTAGGATTTGTACTTAGTGTCATATTTAATCCCTAGATAAGCATTTAGTGTTGCCTAGCATTATTTGCATTTTGAGTATTCATATATTCACTTAGGTTGTTAATCTCATCTTGAGAGTTAAGTCTTGTGACTACAAGGTGTAGTGCACAAACAAGTGAAGTCTTGCAACCAAGGTGTGGTTGGCAAGCAAAGTGATCAAGGATTCACTATAAAGGCCCGTTGGGTAGTAGTGGTGGGTTAGTGACCGAGAATGGTGTGACTAGAGGTCAACCTAGGTTGTAAACATCATTATAATAGTGGATTTGAGGATCGTGTGTGGCTAGAAGGATAGCCCGTGGTTTTTCCCTTTGTTTAAGGGTTTCCACGTAAAAATCGAGTGTTATTTATTATTCCCCACTTTACACTTGATTTTGTATGTTTGTTTATGAAGTGAATTTTTAATATTGACTAATCAAGAAAAATTGGTAATTAACTTGATTAAAACCTATTCACCCCTCCCCCCCCCCCCCCCCCCTCTAGGTTGTAGACACACACTTATAGTGTATTTTCAATTGGTATCAGAGCGGGTTCCTAGACATACTTAGGTGATCCTTGCTCGTGATTGTGTGTCTTGCATTTGTATGCATTTTGCTTGTTGCATTCATTTGCATTCATCTCATTCCCTAAACACTATTAGTGGCATTGAGATGATAGAGGGTGATTTGACCTCAAATGTTGAGAGGAAGATAGATGACTCCGATGAGGAGATGACTCTCATGATTGAGAGATTTAGGAGATTTGTGAAATCTCAAAAGAAGGGTTTGACCTCCAAAATGAAGGAGGAGAAGTGTATGACCTCAAAAGTTAATGAGGAAAAGAAAATGTCGAGGAAAAATGACCCTTGCCTTGAATATGGTGGAATTGGCCACATTGCCTCCAAGTGTGGTAACTTGAAGTACAAGAATGGAGGAGTGGATATGATTGCTAATCGGTGTGATAGCGAAGTTGATGTGGCTGAAAGTTGTTCCACAAGCTCGGGTGAGTGTGTGAAAAACTACTTTGCATTTCTGGGTTCCTACCGTGAAGAAACTCAAGCCATCACCAAATGTTTATCACTTGAAGATTTCAAGATGGGTGGCCTTGAACTTGGAAACCGAAGAGGAGCATGCTTGAATGTTGCAAGCCTTGATGATATGACTCTCACAATCACAAGTGGGAGAAGCTTTGATAATGATGGATCATGCTCCGGGAACTCTTGTGACAACAATGTGCATAACCAAGAGTTCATTAACTTTCTTCAAAAGTCCTTGAAGGAGAGAGAAAATGATATCCTTAGATTGGAAAAGGATAATCTTCAATTAAAGGCTAAGTTAAATGACTCATTGAAGTCGGACGTGATTGATATGTCCGAATATGAGAAGGAGATTAAAGATTGCCATCAACGGATGAAGGCCATGAAAGAAGAACTTGCCAACAAAGAAAACTCCTTGAAGATTGTCAAGGAAAGAGAGATGAGGTGCCTTGAAGAATTAAAGAAGGCCAAGGTCAAACAACCTCAAGCTCAAGGCAAGAGCAAAGCTTCATCCAAGCAATCTTCCACTCAAGGAAAGTCCATACAAGCCTTGGCATCCCAACCAAAGCCTAGGCAATCCAAGAAGAAAGGACAAGTCCTTGAGAAGTCTATCACCTCCTCCAAAAAGCCAATTATGAAGAAAGGAGGTGATCATAAGAAACATGCTCAACCAAGGTGGCATGATCAACCGGCTCAACCACCTCAACAAGCTAGACCACAAAGGTGCAACCAATCGGCTCAAGTTCCAAGGAAAAGCCAACCGGTGCATCATCAAAGACAACCTCATCAACATGGCGATGCCTCGATGAGATCACAATGCAATGGTATAAATTCTTACTTTGTACCTACTTGTCATTTTTGTGGTATGATTGGTCACTTAAGACCAAAGTGCTTTAAATATATTGAGAGGTGTAGATTAAAGAGCATGAAAGAAAAACAATTGAAAAATAGGGCAAGTTTGCATAAACCTAGGGAACCTAGAAACATGTCTATGACCGCTAAAAATGTGAAAGTGGAACCTAGGTGGGTTAGAAAGAATGAACCCGCTTGCCTTAGTGCCCATGTGACTCTCGTAGATGCAATTAGGTCCATTGGACTTGGTAGGTCTATAGGAGCTCATGTCTCCCATTGACTTGGTTGGAATTGACCCCATGAGGGGAGCTCAAGCAAAGAGAGCGAACTTGCATGATTTGCCATATGCAAAAAGTTGATTAATTTTATGCTCTTTTATAATTGCTTGAGATGATTGGTTGTACATATGCTTATATGTTCTTTTCTTAATAAGTGTGCAACCTTGCTTTGTTTGCAATCCATGTCATATTTTAGTTCAACAATGCTTTTTTGGACTAGGAGATTTTGATTGGGAAAGTACATTTGAATGACCCATAATTTAACTCCATGACATGAGAACTTTTAATGACATGCTTAAAATGATATGCATGAAATGTTTTTGATTGCTTTAGTGCAAAATATGTGTGAAAGCAAATGAGAAGACTAAACCCAATAAGGATCTAGTATCCATGCAATAAATAAGGATGTCTCATCCAAATTTAGTCTTCTCTCTCTCTTTATTAGTTGAACAAGGCTACTATCATACAGGTGTCTTACCCAGAAAAATCAAAAAGGGTGCAAAAGTCGCTCATGTCTTGTTTCGCTTATAAAGTTTGATATAGTTGCTCATTTCATTGAAATTCTTTTTAAAAAACTATATCTTGTTTGCTTATGACAAAAGGGATACAAATTGGTTTGAATTCTTTTGGAAACCCTTTTGATGTTTGCTTTGCCAAATACCATTGCTTGAACTTGAATGCTATATGTCTTGCATGCAAAGCAACAATTTCACACATTTTTTTATTGTAAATAAAACTCCTTGAATCTCTCTCAATTATTTAAGTTGCATAAAGTTTGTGTATATGATTATGCAATGTAATTGTGCGAATAGCTCTCTTTACTAAAGCAACCCGATAGGGGGAGCTCCTTTGCCTATCTCATGACAAAAAGGGGGAGAAGTCTTGAGAGATATAGAGGGAGCATTATTTATTCTTTGGGGGATAAGCCTAGAGAGAGAGTAACCTTTTAGGGGGAGCATTGCACATGCATTTCTTTATATTGCTTTATTGAGTGCAAATTGCCTTTTGTATTTGTTCACCTCACATGCACTTGTTCTTGGAAAGTGCTTTCTTGCTATTGTGTGTAGGTATGATGATCTACGAAGAGATTGATGACCTTGAAGACTTAGATCTTAGGTTTCTCTTATTGTAACGTAGAATATATTTTGTTGACCAATAGCTTTCTTTTTTTTTTTGTGAGGATTATTTTGTGGGTGGTGATTTTATCATGAAATAGCCAAAGGGGGAGATTGTAAGAACCTCACTTTTGTGATTGGCTTGTTTCATGACAAATCACATTAGGGATGTTTATGTAACGGGTAGCATAGGTTCTCGAAGACATGCTTCCGATCATCCCAAAGGGCTTCAAGAGAGGTAGTTCACTTGTCCTTAACTCTTGAAGAGATTTAGTTGCACACACTCACATTCTATGCATTTGTATTGACATGCATGTTGTAGGGAAAAATTGCTTAAAACCGCAGCGGAAGGCGAAAAAATAATTTTCGTATAGTTTAAAATTTTTCTAAAGATTTGAACCTTAACCCTTTAATTAATTAAACTCAAATATATGTTTAGAGTTAAATACCTCTTGTCGCGTGATCCGATTGACTTACGTCGATGGTAATCCGCAAGATCTTCAATCCTAGCACGTACGTGAATCACCTAGGAGCGTGGTCTCCCTTTTTCTTTGAATTGCTTACCTTAGAATGGATGTATGGAATTTCTGATCTTGATCTTCAATAGTAAAACACCAAGAGCCTAAACAAATAGTTCCGGTCACTTTTGAATTCACAATCAATATGATTGAAACTCGCGTAACCCTAAATCGAAAGTGTGCACAAAACCTTTTGATGTTAAAGGCTTGTAAGTGCACTATCGAATGAGAACTTATTTTCTTTTTCTCTCTTGGCCGAAAATCTATGTGTATAGAGTAGGATTTTTATTTTCAAAACAAACAAAAATCTCTCTCTATTTTGCTTCTTCTAGGTGGCCGAAAATTCATAACCTTATATTTATAGGTTGGCCGAATTTTCTCCTTCACCAAGTAGGGTTGGCCGAATTCATTGAATAGGAAATCTAGGGTTGGTTAATTTCCTTACTTGAAAAGGAATTATCCTTTTCCCTAATTCCTATCAATTCAAGAATCCTAACCCTTGTAGGACTGGTGGTGGCCGAATTCTTTGTATAATAAGGAGTGTATGTGGACTTAATCCTTACCACATTAGGACTCTATCACTTAAAAGAATTCCAACCCTAATCCAACACATAGTATTTAATTTACTGATCAGGAAAAAATTTTGATTTAAACTATTAATTAATTAATTCCCATTTAATCAAAACAATAAAATAAAATAATATCTTGGGCTATTTTATTTAGCCTTGCCGCCCACACCATATATATATGGGCCTAATATTATTTTTCTTATTTTATTTAATCCATTAGACTTTAAATAAAAGCCCACATGTGAACCATACTTATTCTTACTAAAAGAAACAAGCCTACATGTCTCCTTTTAATATATTAATATAATAGTGCAGCACATTAAATAAATAATAGACATTATATTCTTAATATATTAAATGCAATTCTAGATGGACCCATAAATTGGTCCGGTAGAATATATCAAGTGATCCATGCAAGTACGTGTGGATTGTGGATCTTGGCGGGCTATCTAAATTTAAGCTTCAATAGACATAACCTAATCACAATCAACAAAAGATTTACTTAGGTCCGATCTATTAATTTTAACTCATTCCACTAAAGAGTTAAAATTGAACTCTTAAATAAAGATAGAATAAGGAGATGTTTCTCATTCATACCCTAGACAATCATATAGGAGATGGTGTATCCTCGTGAATAATATCAGTAATCGCCAAGAGCTCATAGACCGCCTATAGCTCTCCAAGTTACCATATTTCCTCATATGACCACATTTTGAACTTGGATATTTTGACTTGTCCAGAAGCCATGTCTTCAATAATCATTATTGAAAACTCAACGTTGAGATTTAATATCCAATACCTCAAAACATCCATATGATGATATTATACTCTCATTTAATAAATGGAGCCACGATGTCCATATCTATAAATGAAGTCCTCTATCGATTAACAAATGAATACCACCAAACTATCGAGGATAGACTATGCTATATAATCGTACTCATTGATAGCTCAAATGATAACACTTGCAACCATAAGTCCATCATTTATCTCAGGATTTAGATAGACTCTCCGATTGTCCTGATAATGAAAAGACTTATATCTAGTGACGGTTCTAGATAAAGTATTTCATTGTGATCCAGTTCAATGCACCCAGTGCACTAGATTCTTTTACTCGAAAACCTTTCGATGATTTTAGACTCATCATAACTCATTTGATCCCACTCAAATGCTAGTAAAAGAATTCTACAACTTTATCAAGATAGAGGTGCCCAACCTTTAACTTAAGTTGTGAACGTTATTCAATACTAACTAAAGAATTGTGTCTACCTCATATATATCCGGATGTACAAACAATTATTCATATCTCATAGTCTTTTGACCTTATGATTATTTACCTTGACAATTATATTTATAAATGCTATAAGATTTTGTAGAATCAGAAATCACTTTATTTATATGAAAAGATTGTCAATTACAATATTACACTCTTGCTATTGAGCATAATCCTAATAATCTCCCAAGTGCACGAATCGTGAAGATAAGCACAACGGCAAGTAAAGTTCGTTCCCACAAGGAAAAGAGATTTAACAATTAAAACTAATTCTAATTAAAGTTAAACTAAAATTAACAAAAGATTTGTTTGAGATTTGAATTAAACTAAACTAAATTAAGAAAGCAATTAAAAAGAATGGTATTTGTGATCAATAGAAAGAAAGCACTAGGTTATCAATGATCCCCAATTATGAACACTCGATATATGGAATTAATTTGTAAACAATATTCAATCAATTCTAGGGTTCATTCTTTGTCTTTAATGTGACTATTACCGTATGGTCATGGGATGAGTCACGTGCTCCCAACCACTATTCACCCTTGGTCTATGGTATGAACAATGATCGGAAACCCTTTAAGCACAAGAATTAAGAACAAAATTCTATACTTTGCTTGGCCTATGCTAAAGATAAAATTCATTCATTCAAAAGAGCATTAATTAAGATTAGGTTTGGTCTATACTCTAACCCTAATTCTCAGGTAGTCTTAACCCTAAAATCATGCCAAATAGTTATTCACCCTTGGTCTATGGTGTGAATAAATATTAAAATTAATGAGGATCAAGCAATTAAGAACAATGAATAAATCAAGAATTTTAATTGATGAAATAATAATTAATCCATATATGAGCATTCACAAAAGGTTCACATTGATTCCCTAGATATGGGATTAGTTACACATATTGAAAATAAAAAGAAAAGAGAAAGAAGAGATAAAACCCATTAAGATCTTCAATTGTAGTCTTCTTCGTCTTCAAATCTTCAATGTGTAAAGATGGATGAGTGTGTTGTTGTTCTAGGAATAAAAAGTAGAAAAAGTGAAAAGTCCTTCTCTAACTCTCAATAAGAAGTATTTATATGATCTCCAAAAATTAGGGCTTCAAGATCTCCTTCGAAAACAAGGAATGTGCACGACCGCTCTCTATACCGCTTGGCGGACTCATTCCTGAACCGCGGTCTGTGCAGCTATGTACCTACTGATCTTTAGCGCTCGGTGGACCGCGATTGAAGTAATTATTTTCAAGCGGTATGAACCGCGGGTAACAAACGAGTACATACTGATCTTCAGCGCTCGGTGGACCGCGACTTATGCAGTGCATGGAAAGCGACCTCCACAGCGGTTCTTCACAGATTTGCCCCTTTTCTCACTTTTAGACTCCTTTTCTTGGAAAAATTAACAAACGCCTCTTTTAAGGAAATGTGACCTACACATGCTCAACAAACACATAAAATACCTAATTTCACTCAAGAACAAAGTGTAAATAATAGGAAATGGGGACCTAAAATATGTATATAAATAGACCGATCAAATACCCCCAAACCTATCTTTTGCTAGTCCTTGAGCAAAACTAGAATAAAACAAAAACTAAAAACAAACAAAACCTAAAAACCAAAACAAAATTCTAAACTAAGCCATTTTTGTAGGGAACATGATAGCATTGAGCGTATGCTACAAGCCTTTAGATTCCTAAGTACAACACCTATAAACCTCTAAAGTTATCCTGCAAATACCTGTCATCCAAAATATATTTGAAAAGTGCCCATATTGAAACAATGCATGCAAAAACCAATAAGTAAAAACTAAAGTTAAGTCACGAAACTGAATGCATTGCTCAATTTACTGGAAAGCCCACACTCAAAACGTTCAAGTTTCCAAGCTGCCTTCACTAGATGCCATAGATGTAATTCGCCTTGACTCTACTTCTCACAGTATGTCACTCATTAATTCACACAGAACCTAGGCTGATACACTCATCAAGCATATGCGATAGAAGTTATGCACAAGAAAATTCAAGTATTGATCGCATATGAATTTATAATTGAAAGAACGCTCAAATGTATGCAAAAGATCTCATGAAAGAATCAAACATTATGAACAAGATAATCACATGAATTATTTATACTTTCATAGCAAGGACCAGTAGATCAGTTAGACTTTCATTTAGGTAGTAATGGGGCCATTGGGTTAAGGTTAAGAAAGAATGGGAAAAAAAATGGAATTCAAGAACCTATGACCATACCATGAGAATCTTCAATTGCTCTTCCGGCTTCACATAAATCTTCGTAGTCTTCATTGAATTCATTGTAAATGAAATTTTCATTCATCTCAGTCAAAATCTTCAAAAGTCACCATTTCCTTCTTAACAAAACTCCTCTTGAGTTGATACAATTTTGCAATATAATTATCGTAATTTCACTAATGAAAAATTATTCTCTGATTCTCTTCAACTACTTTCCTCTTTTTTTTTTTCTTCTTTTTTTTTTTTTTTAATTTTTGAATAATTCGAATCAGAGAATTACATAGAAATTCACAAATATCAAACTTACACTTTTGGATTGAATGCAGCTCTTCCTTCAATGGTCTTCGATTAATATACACAAGCAGAACCATCACGTCTTCCTCACTTCCTCAAAGCATGATCCCAAGTTATAAGGTATGGCTAAGTTATGGCTTATTGGGTTATATTAGATGTGGTGAAGAAAGAAAGGCTTATTCAGTGTTTGGCTTCAAACAGGGCTATGGAGCACACATAAAAGGTAGGAAATAGTTAAGGCCTTTTAAATGGTTCATACACACATATTCTAATCATCACTTCCACTGGTTCGACTCACTCAAGATCAAAATAAACATGTGAAATCTTTTATTGATGAAAGTTCTATAATGCTCAATGTATAACCTATAGAGATCAAATCTAATGCTAAGAACCTACTGAGTGTTTAGGAGTAGAAACAAATCCCTCATAATGTATCATTTATGTACGCTTTTTGGCTTAGTGAACTCACAAGGGTAGTCTCCACTATTAATCATGGCAATCCAACTAAGCATCCTATCCACTATCACATCAAGAGCATGTCATAAATTTTGAAAAAAAATGCAATGTAATACTCTAAGTGGCAAGACGTTAGTGTAAACTCAGTGAGTAATGCATATTATCTCGGGGCACAATTCAAAGTAGTTTATCAAGGATTCACAAGAAAACAGACTCTAAAAACAAAAAGCTTAACTTAAACCCTCTACCCCTAAATACACCCCCAAACCTAAATTCAGCATTCCCCCCAATGGTGACAAGAAACAAAAAATGGGGTGAAAAACAGAAAATAAATCCAAAATGAAAGACAGAAAATAGAATATCCAAACAAGAAAATAAAAAACGAAATCCGAAAGAAACAAAAGAAAACACGAGAAAAAGAAATGCATATCCTCTCTCTGATCCGTCGTCCTCGTCTGAAAGGTGCAGAACTTCGGTTCCCTGATCCGAATCTGGGTCACGATGTTCTCCATCATGAAAATGCATCACAGGGGTTCCATCTTCGACATCAGGCTGATAAAATCCGGAACCATCTCCTGCATCAAAATCTGCCCCTGAAGCAGAAGTCTGGAAAAGGGCACCACTCCCGCTAACCACAGAAAACCGGCTAACCATCGAACGTACCTCCTCAATACTCGCCTGAACACCCTCAAAGCGCTGGTTCATTCGTCCCTCCAACTCTCCTAAACGTGAATCCTTATGGTCCTTCAAAGCCTGCAAGAAAAAATCAAAATGACCAGAATCTGGCTGTGCATGGCCTGGCTGTGCACCTGGCAGCTGCTCCTCCATCTCAGCATCATGAGCAGCCTGAGCTTCACGTGCCTCACGCTCCTCACGGCGACGTCGTCGCTCTCTATACGGTCCAATAGTGGGAAGGCCGCGAGAATGAAGCAGATTATTCCAATGAGTAAGACCCATCATAGTAGGTGTCTGCTCCTCTAAACCAGTGTCCACATCAATACCCATATTCCGAAAAAAGGTGGTAATCAAACATGGAAAAACCATCGAAAGGGTATCATCGGACCCACTCTGACAAATATCTCGAAATATAACTCGACCAATATCGATTGGTCGGCTCGATACCACACGATGCAACAATCTAGCTGGTTCATAAAATAACTCTGTCCGATGTCGAGTCGGCATCAATGAATATGAACTCAGTTCCAAAAGGCTGCATCAACCCGAAGATCACGCTGATACAGTTTAACCATCTGGTTCCACTCCTCTCGACCATCCATCCGAAGAACAGCAGCTAATCGTCCCCTGTACTGATCAACCTCTTCTATCCATTCAATTCCACGGTCGGTATTAAACTGAACCTCTGGAGCAGCAAAGTATTCAGAAATAGCTTCAGGAGTAATGTGAACAGACACACCCTGAACCAAAACAACTCCACCCGTCAGAAATCTCTCTGGGACCATACTGGCATAAAACTCAGCCACCACTCTCTTATTCGGCCGTGGAGGCCGTTCAACATATCTCGCCCAGTGGCGAGCAGCCACCATCCCAGGGACAGGAGTATCTGCCAAACTGGAGACATCTATCCCCTTCTCAATTATCCATGGCCGGTCTTGATATTTAGATGAACGGCTTTTGAAATCTTTGTTTTGAGCCAAACGAGGTATAGCTTGTTGCTTTCCTTTCGCAGAAGCACTGGTCCTGGGTCGCTTGGCCAAATACGTGTTTCTCATCTTGTGCAGGAACAAACAAACAAAGAAGTTAAGCCAAAAATTCTGTAAAAAAAATGGCAGCAATTCGACTCAATGAGCGCATTACTTCTTCCACATCATCAAAAAGGAAATCAACACAATTTAACATCAAAAAGTAAACACATAACTTCTCATAAGTTAGTAAAAATTGCAAATTGAGTAATTCCCATGTAAAGGCAAACGGAATCCATATATTGAAGACATTTAGTTGAATCAATTCAATCCAATTCTTCTCTCTCCATATTCATCTCATGGAATTTTAAATTAACTAAAACAATCCAAATCAAAATTTAACAAATACATGTATATGTATAATGCAATTAATTCAAAACCCATTAATCATATGTGCATGAGAACCTCAAATTCCATAGACACAGAATAAAACATCTCATTAATCCTATTGGCACTCAATGTAGCAAACGAATTTAAAAGAAAATCATAAGAGAGAGAGACATACCTTTACTTTAATGAACAAAACAAATTTGGGAAGAATTTAGATGAAGTATAGGAAGAAGAAAACAAAAGAGAGGGAAGAGAGAATTGGCGCAGCTGCTGTGGGAAATTTGAATTCCACGAGCTGCGCTGTACCTTATAACCACAAAATTGTGCCCTACCGCGGTGCGGGTCACTTACCTGCGTCGCGATACGCCACGCTGTGATGCCTAAATATCTTCTCCTGAACCTGTAAAACGCACCGTCTTATTTAATATAGCGCGGGACAGGCAACTTACTTGGAACGCGGTGCACAAAACGGTACAGTCCAGTGATGTTACGCTATGTAGCCCGCGGTGCGGACAGACTGCCCAGAGCACGGTACAACCAGCGGTACATGTCAGAATGCACACGTTCGCCAGACCGCGATGTAGGTATATGCCTAAAAAGCGGTATATGAGGCGGTAAACTTCAGAATACGCATGCTTTTAATACCGCGGTCCAGGCAATGTGCCTAGAAAGCGGTATGTAGAGCGATACGGATTTCTCCTTCTGTCTAAACCTGTTCTGTTCAGCTCAAATATGCACACATTAAAAAGTATCAATTCTTAACTTGAAAACTAAACCTTCGAGATACCCCCAAACCTGAATTAAACATTATCCGTCAACAAAATTCAAAACAAAATAAAATGACAATGTTCAACTCAAATTAGAGACACACTATTATATGACAAAATAGAAGAAAATAAAAATAAAATAAAATAAACTAAATGAAAAGAAAGAAAATACCTGGGTGGGTTGCCTCCCACCAAGCGCTTTATTTAACGACTAGGCAAGACTTATGAGAGCTCTACGGCTCTACGACCACAATCCATTCAATGGTACGGATTTCATTTGATGGGTTCAAATAAGGTTTCAACCTATGGCCATTGACTTTAAACAATCCTCCTCTCTTTAAATTCTGAATCTCGACTACTCCATTAGGAAAAACTTGGGTAACACAGAATGGCCCCATCCATTTCGTTTTTAGCTTTCCTGGAAACAACCTCAAACGCGATTGATATATATGGACTAACATTCCAGGATGAAATTCTTTCCGACGAATATTCTTATCATGCAGTTCTTTAGTCCTCTCTTTATATATCTTGGCATTCTCATAGGCATTGTTCCGAAATTCTTCTAGTTCATTCATTTGCAAACTACTCTCTTCTCTAGCTTTATCTAAATCGAAATTCAACTTCTTCAGGGCCCAGTAGGCATTATGTTCCAATTCCACTGGCAGGTGACATGCTTTCCCAAAAACTATCCTGTAAGGACTCATCCCAATTGGGGTCTTGTAAGCAGTTCTATATGCCCATAAGGCATCATTAAGCTTGAGCGACCAATCCTTCCGATTTGGTTGCATCGTCTTCTCCAAGATCTGCTTAATTTGCCGGTTACTTACTTCAACTTGTCCTGATGTCTGAGGATGATATGGAGTTGCCACATTGTGTTTGACACTATACTTTTTCATTAACGAGGCAAAAACCTTGTTACAAAAATGGCTCCCTCCGTCACTTATGATTGCACGAGGAGTCCCAAACCTGGTAAAAATATTCTCCTTGACAAACTTCACCACCACTTGGCTATCATTGGTCTTGGTTGCTATTGCTTCAATCCATTTCGAAACATAGTCCACAGCAACTAAAATGTAATTATATCCGTACGAAGATGGGAAGGGTCCCATAAAGTCAATTCCCTATACGTCAATTATTTCCACAACCAACTGGTTTGATAATGGCATCTCATCTCTTTTTCCAATGTTCCCAGTCCTCTGGCACCTGTCATAAGAAATACAAAAAGTATAAGCATCTTTAAATAATGATGTCCAGAAGAAACCTGATTGAAGAACTTTAAGAGCAGTTTTTTTAGCACTAAAGTGCCCTCCACAATGAAGATTGTGGCAAAATTTCAGCACATCTTGCTGCTCTTCTTCAGGGACACATCGCCGAATGATTTGATCGGCACCAAATTTGAACAGGTATGGTTCGTCACAAAAATAATGCTTGGTGATGCAGAAAAATCTTCTCTTTGCTTGCGAGCTCATCTCAGGTGGTATGATTCCATTTGCGAGATAATTCACAATGTCCGCATACCATGGATCTTTGCCTACTATCTTCAGAAGCTGCTTATCTGGAAAGTTCTCATTAATGGGTAAGTTCTCAGTATGCTCTTTTATTTCATCATCTTCTACTAATCGAGAGAGATGATCTGCCACCACATTCTCGCTGCCCTTTTTGTCCCTGATTTCCAAATCAAATTCTTGCAGTAAAAGGATCCACCTGAGTAATCTCGGTTTCGCTTCCTTTTTAGTTAGCAAATACTTTAATGTACCATGATCAGAATAAACAATTACCTTAGATCCTATCAAATATGATCGAAATTTTTCTAAAGCACTAACAACAGCAAGCAATTCATTTTCTGTGGTGGAGTAATTTAATTGTGCATCATTCAAAGTACGACTAGTGTAGTAAATAACATGAGGTAATTTATCTATTCGCTGTCCTAAAACAGCTCCTACAGCATAGTCAGATGCATCACACATTAATTCAAAAGGAAGGGACCAATCAGGGGGCATAATTATAGGAGTAGATGTCAATTTACTTTTCAGAGATTCAAAAGCATGTAAGCAATCATCATCAAACACAAATGCAGTATCCTTGGTCAAGAGATTACATAGGGGCGACTAATTTTTGAAAAATCTTTAATAAAACGCCTATAAAAACCTGCATGACCAAGAAAACTCCTCACTCCCTTCACCGAGGTGGGAGGTGGAAGTTTTGCAATTACCTCAATTTTAGCTCTATCTACTTCTATCCCTTTTTCAGAAATAACATGCCCTAAAACTATTCCAGATTTAACCAGAAAATGGCTCTTCTGCCAACTAAGTGTCAAATTAGTCTCAGTGCATCTTTTCAAAACAAGAGTTAAGTTATCAAGACAATGGTCAAAAGAGTTGCCAAAAACAGAAAAATCATCCATAAATACCTCGATAAACTTTTCTAACATGTCGGAGAAAATTGACATCATGCATCTCTGGAAAGTGGCAGGAGCGTTGCATAACCCGAAAGGCATTCTTCGATATGCAAAGGTGCCAAAGGGGCATGTGAAAGTTGTCTTCTCTTAGTCCTCTGGAGCAATGGCAATTTGATTGTATCCTGAAAATCCATCCAGGAAACAATAATAAGCATGTCCTGCCAGGCGCTCAAGCATCTGGTCAATGAACGGCAAAGGAAAGTGATCCTTTTTGGTTGCCGTGTTGAGCTTGCGGTAATCTATGCACACTCTCCATCCTGTTGTCTTTCTTGTTGGAATCAACTCATTGTTCTCATTGGCAACAACAGTGATTCCTGACTTCTTTGGTACCACATGGACCGGACTCACCCACTGACTATTAGATATTGGGTATATAATACCCACCTTGAGTAGTTTCAAGACCTCTTCCCGTACAACTTCTTTCAGGTTTGGATTAATCCTTCTTTGAGTCTCTCTGGAGTACTTTGCATCATCTTCTAATAAGATCTTGTGCTTGCAAATGGAAGGGCTTATTCCCTTAATATCTGCTATAGTCCATCCAATTGCAGCTTTATGTTCCTTGAGCACCGTAAGTAACTTCTCTTCTTTTTCCTCATCTAGGTCAGAAGCTATGATCACTAGGAGGGTTTCATTCTCTCCTAAGAAAGCATATTTTAGAGTAGAAGGAAGTTGTTTGAGTTCTAATGCTGGGGGAGAACTCGTAGATGGCACCAAGAACTTGTTGATTTCATCTTCAATTTCTGCAATGACTTCTGTAATATCAACATTGTTTTCTATACCCTCTTCTTGTTGTTCTTCTTCATTATCTTCGAAGACGTCTTTCACCCAGTCCAGTAATTTGTCAAGGCTTTCATTTGATAATTCCTCTTGGATTGCGGAATTAACCACTTCAACCGAACAACAATCGACCGAATAGCCATCGTCGGCTGCCTCAGGCAATTTCAGTGCCTCAAAGACCTTGAACTCCACAGTCTCATCTAACACTGTCATTGTTAGCTTCCCATTCTGTACATCAATAAAGGTCTTTGCAGTCGCCATGAAAGGTCTTTCCAATAGAATTGGCTTGCTACCTCTTTCCTTGGCTCCCTCATCCATGTCAAGAATTAAAAAGTCAGCAGGAATAATAAGATTGTCTACCTGAACCAGTACGTCTTCAACATAACCTCTTGGGTATCTGAATGAACCATCAGCTAGCAACAATGACATGGTTGTCTTCTTTTGATCATTCAACCCCAATTGCTCATAGATATTGTAGGGCATCAAATTGATGCTGGCTCCCAGATCTAACATTGCTCTCTCCAAGGTGGTACCTCCAATAGTAATATTGATGCAGAAACTTCCGGGATCTTGGAGTTTTGGTGGCAGAGACTTTTGAAGGACAGCATTGGCGCTTCCGGCCATGAATTCCTGATGATTCTCTAGAAACCTTGGCTTGTAAGTGTGGAGACTCTTGAAGAATTTTGCATAGGCTAGCATCTTCTGGATCATCTCCAATAGAGGCAAATTGACATTGACCTTTGACAGGATGTCATATATATCTTTGTATGATTTTTCCAATTTTCTCTTTTGCAATCTTCTTGGGAATGGAACCGGAGGAACATATGGATTTGGAGATTTATACAGAAGTGGTGTTTTCTTTGACTTTTCCACCACTATCTCTTCTTCTTTTTCTGGTACCATGTTTGCTTCTGAAGGACCTGAAACATCAGTAGAATTATTAGAAAGTTCAGCAGGTCTATTATTAATTAATTCCTTACCATTCCTGAGAACTGTCATGGCCTTCGCTTGTTCAGTATGGCTGGGAAATTTTCCTGGTTCGCTCCTTTGCTTAGCTTCAGCCATTTGTCCAATTTGAGCCTCTAGCTTTCGAATAGACGCATCCATGTTTTGGAATCTTACAATATTATCTTGTTCAGCTTGATTCAATCTTTGATCCATATTTTGTATGAATTGCTTCATTGTATCTTCCAGCGACGAGTTCTTGGATTGATATTCAGGATTCTTGGCACCGGCATTATATTGTCTCTGACCATAATTATTGTTGTTTCCCCATTGATTTCCGGTATTTTGATTATTGCTCCATGAGAAATTTGGATGATTTGTCCACCCCGGATTGTAGGTATTTGAGAAAGGATCATTCCGTGGTCTTGAATTGAAATTTTTCATGGCTTGAACTTCTTCCTCTTCATTAGGTCCAGTACCTCTTGCTTGATAAGCTTCCATGCCATACCCTGGTTGTTCACATCCCATGTATTTATTTTCTCTCATTTGTCCTACCTGGTTCACAAGTAATTCGATGGACTTTTGCATTTGTGACATTTGCATTGAATTCCCGGTATTAGCATCGACTTCATAGATTCCCTTCCTTCTCCTAGAACTCTTTTCATGAGAATTACTGGCTAATTTTTCAAAGATCGATTTCAGCTCTTCCGGTGTCTTGTCAGTCATGGATCCTCCACAAGCGTTATTCACCAAAACTGTTGAGACGTCATTAAGGCCATCATAGAACCATTGACAAAGTTGGTGGGTATGGTACCCATGCTGAGGACAATCAAAAAGAAGCATTTTGTAACGCTCCCAGGCTTCATAGAATGTTTCTTGGTCTCCTTGGAAGAAATTAGTAATCTTGGCCCTTATCTCACTGGTTTTCTGAGGAGAATAGAATTGATCAGTCAGCTTCTCCACTACCTCATCCCAGGTTGTCAGTGAGGCTGGAGGCAGGGTCAACAACCAAGTCTTCGCTTTGTCCTTCAAGGCATGTGGAATACACCTCATACGCAGCTAGTTTTCTGTCACCCTATTGTTTGGAAAGGCTTGAATTGCTGCATAGAATTCTCTGAGGAATTTGAGCAGATCTTCATTCGGTAGACCATGAAAAGCTGGCAGCAAATTATAATGGAAGCTCTTCAGCTCATAGTTTCGTGCTGCCTTATCTAGTGCGATGCACAAAGGATGGTTGTCAACAAAAGGCCTACTATAATCCTTCATGGTCTTGATAAGTACAGCTGGTGGATCTGGAACCTGTTGAATGTTGCGATCTCCATCGTCTGCCATTGCTCTCAGTCTAATACGATCAATGTTGTCGTTCAACGGTAGTAATTCACCTTGCAGTGATCTTCTACCTTGCATTCACCGTTGAAACCCTGTAACCAAAGACAGACACACAGTAAACTACAACAATAAAATAAAATAAAAATAAAAACTAAAAAAATCTAAAAATTAATGACACGACTACCTAAGCTAGACTAAATCTATTAACTAAAACTAAAACTAGAATTAACCAATAAATTCAACTTTTTCCCGGCAGCGGCGCCAAAAACTTGATGGTGAAAATCGTGTTATTAAAAACTATACTCGCAAGTGCACGAATCGTGAAGATAAGCACAACGGCAAGTAAAGTTCGTTCCCACAAGGAAAAGAGATTTAACAATTAAAACTAATTCTAATTAAAGTTAAACTAAAATTAACAAAAGATTTGTTTGAGATTTGAATTAAACTAAACTAAATTAAGAAAGCAATTAAAAAGAATGGTATTTGTGATCAATAGAAAGAAAGCACTAGGTTATCAATGATCCCCAATTATGAACACTCGATATATGGAATTAATTTGTAAACAATATTCAATCAATTCTAGGGTTCATTCTTTGTCTTTAATGTGACTATTACCGTATGGTCATGGGATGAGTCACGTGCTCCCAACCACTATTCACCCTTGGTCTATGGTATGAACAATGATCAGAAACCCTTTAAGCACAAGAATTAAGAACCAAATTCTATACTTTGCTTGGCCTATGCTAAAGATAAAATTCATTCATTCAAAAGAGCATTAATTAAGATTAGGTTTGGTCTATACTCTAACCCTAATTCTCAGGTAGTCTTAACCCTAAAATCATGCCAAATAGTTATTCACCCTTGGTCTATGGTGTGAATAAATATTAAAATTAATGAGGATCAAGCAATTAAGAACAATGAATAAATCAAGAATTTTAATTGATGAAATAATAATTAATCCATATATGAGCATTCACAAAAGGTTCACATTGATTCCCTAGTTATGGGATTAGTTACACATATTGAAAATAAAAAGAAAAGAGAAAGAAGAGATAAAACCCATTAAGATCTTCAATTGTAGTCTTCTTCGTCTTCAAATCTTCAATGTGTAAAGATGGATGAGTGTGTTGTTGTTCTAGGAATAAAAAGTAGAAAAAGTGAAAAGTCCTTCTCTAACTCTCAATAAGAAGTATTTATATGATCTCCAAAAATTAGGGCTTCAAGATCTCCTTCGAAAACAAGGAATGTGCACGACCGCTCTCTATACCGCTTGGCGGACTCATTCCTGAACCGCGGTCTGTGCAGCTATGTACCTACTGATCTTCAGCGCTCGGTGGACCGCGACTGAAGTAATTATTTTCAAGCGGTATGAACCGCGGGTAACAAATGAGTACATACTGATCTTCAGTGCTCGGTGGACCGCGACTTATGCAGTGCATGGAAAGCAACCTCCACGGCGGTTCTTCACAGATTTGCCCCTTTTCTCACTTTTAGACTCCTTTTCTTGGAAAAATTAACAAACGCCTCTTTTAAGGAAATGTGACCAACACATGCTCAACAAACACATAAAATACCTAATTTCACTCAAGAACAAATCGTAAATAATAGGAAATGGGGACCTAAAATATGTATATAAATAGACCGATCAGCTGCTAAAGTCGCTATCCCTTCGACTCAAACATCTGATTCAGCTGCGCTTCCAACAACCAAAACCTCAGAGGTTTCTGGGAAAGATGTCGTTCCGGGGAAAGGTGTCGCGAAGGCTCCTTCCAACTGTTCCCGGCCTCAGTCGAGCTCGACAGGGCATGATGAGGTCTTGGAGCAGTTCATAGCATCATGTCCGGGTGGCGGGATCTCCAAGATGGCTTCTATGCCTGTGGACGTCCTTATAACCAAGGGGTCTACTATCTTGGCTGAGGTAATTGTATGTCCTTCACGCCTTTTTTTTTGTTAACTCGTTCAGTTTCTAACTCAGGTTTTATATTTGTAGGCCTTTAAGGTCAATGTCACGATGGGCCAGCAGGTAGCCCTTCTCCGTGATCGAGCTGCAAAAGCCGAAGCTGAAGCCGAGAAGGCCGGGGAACTGTTCAAGCAGGCTCGGTCTCTAGTGGAAGAGGTGACTTCCAGCCAGGGCAAAATTGAGCTCGAGATGGCCGAGCTTCGCTGCGATCATGAGAGGATGAAGCAATCTTTCGATCAGGAGCGTCTTCAATCTCTCCGGCGGGCTAGGCAGCGAGACTCCTGGAGATCTGAGGCTAGGAAGCTGGACCTTGAGAACTGGTCTCTGATTACTCAGGTGGCCAAGCTGCAAGCCGATGCGGAGACCTCCTTCAGCGATGGGTATTTTTATGCTTCCTTTCAGGCCGCAGAAGCTCTTCCTCCTCCTTTTGATTTGTTGTCTATTGCGGGCTGGGACAGACAGGAAATAATGCTCAAAGCTGCTGAGTTATCTCGTCCTGAAGGTGACAAGGTGGTCCCTTCTAGCCTGACAGGAACTGGGATGCATCCCACTCAGTCAGATCCCTCCTTCCATCTTCCTTCCTTTATCCCCTCAGATCCTGGGGAATCGTCCAGCAAAGTGATGTCCTCTCGATCCGAGGAGGACCAATCGGGAGTTGGTGAAGAGGTTAGGAGCCCATCTGATGATCCATCTTTAACAGAGATGGAGGTCGACAGGAGCCAGATGGGGCCCTTGGCTGCTCTTCTCGACGCAGCTATTCCTCCTGAAGTTATGGATGTGATCAATGAAGTTTTAGAGGAAGATCCAGTTGATCATCCGATAGAGCCTCTAAACGGAGGAGCGGTCGGTGAGGATAACCCAGATGGACAGCTACCTGTTGAGGGGGTTGATGCTGAGGATCAGCAGGAAGGAGGAGGGCCAGCGGAGGGGAGCCATGATAGCCCCACAGCTTGAAGCGGACGACTTGTTTCTGATTGCCCGGAAAAGGGGGTGGGCACCCTGCTTTGCCATTGTCAGTTTTTCTTATTTTTCCTTCTTCTTTTTGTAGCCCGAATTCGGGGGTTGGGCTCCCCATTTGGATGTAGCCTTATCGGGGGATAGGCTCGTTTTGTCCTTAATGATAAATTTACTCGCCTCTTTGAGAATTTTATTCTGCTTCTGGTCTTGAATGGTATCCAGAGTAGCATCGGTAGCATCAATTAAGATTTATGTAGGCAATTATGATGATTTTGATCCTGCACACGAAAGCAAACATTATATACGTGGGGTGATAACCCAACCAAGACATCAGGAATGCTACTTAGCTATTTCCTAGTCTTTGAGATCCGGCTGGCAACTATGCCTTTACACTCAGATCCTTCTTGGGGTTAGTAGCCGGACCAAGGCATCAGGAGGGCTATCGAGCTATTTCCTTGTCTTGAGATCTGGAAGGCAACTATGCTCTTACACTCAGATCTTTCTTGGGGGTGGTAGCCCGACCAAGGCATCAGGAGGGCTATCGAGCTATTTCCTGGTCTCGAGATCTGGAAGGCAACTATGCTCTTACACTCAGATCCTTCTTGGGGGTGGTAGCCCGACCAAGGCATCAGGAATGCTACTCAGTTATTTCCTAGTCTTTGAGATCCGGCGGGCAACTATGCCTTTACACTCAGATCCTTATTGGGGGTAGTAGCCCGACCAAGGCATTAGGAGGGCTATCGAGCTATTTCCTGGTCTCGAGAGGTAGTCTGCTTGAGAACTCCTTTCAAGGGTAGAATTTCTTCAAATGGTCTACATTCCAAGTGTGATTAATGGGTCATCTGTCCATGTCTTTGAGTTTGTAAGCTCCATTGCGAACAATTAGCTTTATCAAATATGGCCCTTCCCAATTTGGACTTAAGACTCCATCCGACATTTTTTGAGTATTCAGTGTTACTTTCCTAAGTACCAGATCCCCTTCCTTGAATTTTCGGGCTCTAACCTTTTGGTTGAAGTATCTAGCGATCTTGCTTTGATAGATCGCCACTTTCTCTGCTACCTGGTCTTGCTTTTCTTCTAAGAGGTCTAGACTAGCCCGGAGCTTGACTTCGTTACTTTCGGGCTCAAAGTGCTGTACCCTGAACGAGGTCAATTTATGCTCGATGGGGAGGACTGCTTCAACCCCGAAGGCCAGGGAGTAAGGCGTTTCTCCAGTAGCTATTCTTTTGGTAGTCCGGTATGCCCAAAGGACTTCTGGTAGCTCTTCGGCCCATTTACCTTTCCTCTGCTGAAGCTTCTTATTCAGAAGTTTCTTGATTGTCTTGTTGGTGGATTCCACCGGCCCGTTAGTTTGGGGATGAGCCACTGAAGCGAACCTGAGGTCGATCCAAAACCCCTGGTAGAAGTCTTTGAATCGGGCGTTGTCGAATTGCTTCCCTAGGTCGGCTACAATGATGAGAGGGGTCCTGAACCTGCATAACACGTTAGTCTTGATGAACTTGGTTGTATTCATTTTTGATATTCGAGCTAGAGGCCCTGCCTCGACCCATCTTGTGAAGTAGTCAATAGCCACGATAGCATGTTTCATCTGTCCCGGAGCGGTAGGAAGTGGCCCAATT
Source organism: Dipteronia sinensis (assembly GCA_033220585.1). Lineage (NCBI taxonomy): Eukaryota > Viridiplantae > Streptophyta > Magnoliopsida > Sapindales > Sapindaceae > Dipteronia > Dipteronia sinensis. Next base: position 32,769,297 of record CM065637.1, read on the forward strand.
AGGTCGATTCCCAACATGGCAAAGGTGTAAGGTGAGCTGAGGGACGACAGTCGCTCGGGTGGCTGGTGGCTCAAGTTTGAGGTTCTTTGACAAGGTTCACAGGATTGCACAAAACTCTTTGCATCTTGATAGGATGGTCGGCCAATAGTACCCCATACGAAGCACCTGATAGGCTAGAGCTTCCCCACCTGTGTGGTTCCCACAATCCCTAGAATGGACCTCTCTCAATGCCCACTTAGCATCATCGGGATGCAAGCACCTAAGTAAGGGGAGGGATCTGCCCCTCCTGTAGAGGTATCCGTCCACCATACAGTATCAAACTGAGAGTCTCTTAACTCTTCGGGCTTGGTTGGGCTCTTCAGGAAGCTCTCCTTCAAGGAGATAGGTGACAATTAGGTCCATCCATCAAGGTAGGCGATCCAGGGAACAAATTTCTCCATTTGTGGCTATGCTTGGCTGGGTGATTACTTGGAGGGGAATTCCCCTTGGTAGGGATTGTCCTCCGTTCGCCGTTATCTTAGCCAGAACATCTGCGCGACGGTTTTGGTGTCGAGGCACCTGATCGATCTTGAGTCCCTTAAATTTGCTTTTCAGCAACCGAGCTAGATTTAAGTAGGCCACCATATTATCTCCCTTTGCCTGGTAGACCCCAGTCACCTGGTTTACAACAAGCAACTGAATCGCTCTTGACCTGCAGGTAGTCGGCCTTTAGCTCGATGGCTACCTTCATCCCGGCTAGGAGGGCTTCATATTCTGCTTCGTTGTTGGTAGCTTTAAACTCGAATCTGAAATAGTGACAGAATTCAGTCCCCTCCGGATCTATCAAAACTATGCCAGCTCCTCCTCTAGCTCATTCGGATGCTCCATCTGAAAAGAGGATCCATGGCTTGCAGCCCTCCGGCCAATTTTCGACCTCGGATATCTTCTCAGGGTCCTCGTTTGATACTGAGGAATCAACTGGATCTGGCATCGCTGAGAATTTTGCCACGAAGTCGGCTAAAGCCTGTGCCTTAATCGTAGTCCGGGGCTTATATTTTAAGTCAAACTGAGTGAGCTCTAGTGCCCATAAAACTAACCTTCTTGACACATCTGGTCTTTGCAAGAATTGACGGAGGGGTTGGTCTGTTACCACTGCTATTGTGTGAGCTTGAAAATAGGGACGGAGTTTCCTCGCTGAGATCACCAGAGCATAAGCGAGCTTCTCCAGGAGAGCGTAGTTCCTTTCTGATTTGGTCAAGGCATGACTCACATAGTATATGGGTCTTTGAAAACCGTCGCTACAATCCTTGGCCAAAGCCCCGCTTACTGCAGTTTCTGATACAGCCAGGTAAATCTGTAGCTCATCTCCGAGAACCGGCTTGACTAACAAATGGGGGCTTGTTAGGTATTCCTTCAAAGCTTGAAACTCCTGCTCGCTCTCCTGGTTCCATTTCATGTTCTTTCCTTGTTTGATGGCCTTGAAGAAAGGAAGGCATTTATCAGTGGAGCGAGAGATAAACCTGTTGAGTGCTGCCACCCGTCCAGTCAGGATCTGTACTTGCTTGAGCGAGGTCAGGGATTCCAAGTCCAGGATAGCTTTGATTTTTTTCTGGGTTGGCTTCGATACCTCTCTCATGAACCATGAAGCCCAGGAACTTTCCTGCCGTTACCCCAAAAGCATATTTGGAGGGGTTCAAACGCATCTAGTTTTCCATCAGTATGATGAAGGTTTTGTGAAGGTCTTCCTGATGTCCCTTTGTGGTTGGGGATTTCGTGATCATGTCATCGATATATACTTCCATCGTCCTCCCTATCTCGGGCTTGAACAATTTGTTAACCAGCCGCTGGTATGTGGCCCCTGCATTCTTCAAACCAAACGGCATCACCTTGTAGCAGTATAAGCCCTGCCCAGTAATAAAACTTGTCTTATCTTGGTCAGCCAGGTGCATTTTAATTTGGTTGTATCCTGAGAACGCGTCCATAAAACTCAAAAGTTTATTTCCGGATGTGGAGTCAACCAGCTGGTAGATCTTTGGCAAAGGAAAACTGTCTTTCGGACAAGCCCGATTGAGGTCGGTGTAGTCGACACACATATGCCATTTTCCATTCGCCTTCATGACCATGACTACGTTGGCGATCCATTCGGAGTAACGTACCTCTCTGACGAACCCCGCTTTGATCAATTTATCAACCTCTTCCTGTACCGCCGCGTTCCTATCAGTGTTGAAATGACGCCTCTTCTGCTTGACGGGCTTGACTGTTGGATCTACTGCTAGCAGGTGGGTGGCCAACGATGCCAGGATTCCAGGCATTTCATTATGGTTCCAGGCGAAGATGTCGATGAATTCCCTGAGAAGATCAATCAGTCCTCTTTTTACTTCTGGATCAAGGGCGGCTCCGACCTTGACGGTCTTGGAGGGATCGTCAGTCCCGACGGATATCTCTTCTAGTTTATCCATGGGCTACCCGCTGGCCCATTCCTTACCCCTTTCTTCCTCGTAGGGCATGATAGGTTCATCCTCCGGATGCCCAATATGTTCTGTGGGCTCCTTCTCCTCCTGGATTATCTGGGATGTATCCATGTCTTCTTAGATTACTGTCACCTGTACACACTGCTTTGCTAGGGCTGTAGGATTGGCAGATACTGCGTAGCATTTCCTGGCTGCCTGCTGGTCTCCGCGTACCTCTCCTACCTTGGTTCCAACAGGGAATTTCAAAACGTTGTGGTATATGGACAAGACTCCCTTCAGAAAGGACATGAAAGGTCTCCCTAAGATGGCGTTGTAGGCCGATGGGGTGTCCACCACAACAAAGTCGGTCATTACGTTCTATTGGAGCGGGGTGACCCCGATGATTACTGGGAGGATCATTGACCCCACTGGTATGATCGAGTCCCAAGTGAAACTGTAAAGTGGAGTGGTACAGTTGTTGTAGCAATGTTGCTTCAGGTTCAGTTTTTCCAGGGTATCTTTGAAGAGGATATCTACACTGCTTCCTGTATCCACGAGCATGCGAAGGACCAGACAGTTGGCGATCTGTATTGTGATGACCATAGGATCATCATGAGGTTGCACAGTGTTGAAGACATCTGCTTCGGTGAACACGATCTGAGCTGACTGGGCGGGCTCTGTCGGGCTCTGGCTGACTTCGAAGATCCCCCGGCTCTCTCCAAGGTGGGGAACCTTTCTTGCGTGGTTTTTTTGGGAGTTATTGGAAACGCCGGCCAAGGTAGGACCCCCGCTGATAGTGTGTATCACCTGGATCTGTTGCATTAAGTCAGCCTGCTCCCCTTTCCTCTTTTCTGCATCCTCGCGGATTTCAGCTTGTACTTCCCTTCTGGTTCTGATATTATCTCTGACCTGTTGTAAAAATTCAATCAGGTATCCTCCCCTTATCAGAGCCTCAATCTGGTTGCGCAGGTTATAGCACTCCGAAGTGTTGTGGCCCACGTCTTCGTGAAAGTCGCAGTACTTGTACCGGTTTCTCCTGTCGGCTGGGGCCTTCATGGGAGCGGGCTTTTGGAGCAACCCTTTATCCCATATGGCAAGGTAGACCGTTTCCCTGGATGCATTAAATGGGGTATAGTGGTCAAACCCTTTTTCCCCTTGTGTTACTGGAGCCACGGTTCTGGGAGGAGGCGAAGCCTGGGGAAGGGTTCGTTTTGCTGGATATCTTTCTTGCTTATGTGGAGGAGCAGAGGGGTGATAGGTCGACCTGTTGGGAGGTTTATTTTGAGCTCTCTGCACCGGCTCAAATTTGGGGGCTTCTTTCTTCAAACGTTTTGCCGTTCTCATGTCGTCATGCTCTATCTTGACCTTGAGTTGTTCGTCGATCTCGACCTGCTCAAGAGCCCGATTATAGGCCTCCTGGTAAGTCTCGGGAGGTTTTTTGGCAAAAGAATGGAAAAGCTTTCCTGCCCAGAGGTTTCGCCTGAAGTTGGCGAGGGTTTCTTTTTCAGTGAAAACTCCCATCTGTATGACCTCCTTGTGAAACCGCTCCACGTATGATCGAAAAGTTTCACTCCGTTCCTGGATCACATATTGGAGGTGTATGGGATATTTCGGGCGAGGTTTAACTCCCTAGAATTGTGAGCATAAATCGGTTGACAATTTTGTGAAAGAATCCACGCTACCAACGGGCAGTTTCCTGAACCAGGTTTTCGCATAGTCGGTCAAGGTTGTTGGAAACATCCTGCACATGGCTGCTTTGGTAGTGTTCTGGACCTCCATTTGTTGAATGAAGCTCTCTAAATGGCTTAGAGGATCTTCCGTTCCAGAGAACTTATCTGCTGGCATTTTGAATTTTGGGGGGAGCTTTGCTTCCCGGATCCTCCTAGTGAAGGGAGCCTTCATCTCGCTCAGGGGATTCTTTTTATCTTCCTTACGCTTTCCCTTCCTTATCTGCTGGACCTCCTTTTGTAGCTTTGCCAGCTGATCCCTCAGTCGCTTATTTCCAGGTCTCTTCGAGTTAGCCTCAGATTCCTCACTGTCGAACCTTTCTGATGAACTGGCAATTTCTATCCGGTCCTCCTCCTGGACATGATCCATTCGGGGAGTTTGTCGGCTTTCCTCCTCTAGGGCCCAGATAGTTCTCCTGGATGTAGTTGGATGAGATAGCCCTCGCGGCTTCCGGTTAAAAACATCTGCGGCAGATGATCGGGCCAAATATGTACTATATTTAGGCCCTCAGATCCTTACCTTATGTTCTGTTTTCGTGCGTTTTTGTGTCTCTTATGGGTTGTTTTGTCTTATTTGAAGGAAATGATGCGGAGACAGGCTTGGAAGCATATTATGGTGATTCCAGCAGAAAGGGGTGAAAGCAAAGGCAAAGGAGCACAAACCGGTCTACAGTGCGGGTCCAGTGCGGGTCCAGTACGGGTCGCAACCGCACTCCAGCCGCACTCTAGTCGCACTCATGTGCATAGCCGGGACAGAATGCAAGTACAGAGATAAAGTACGGGTCCAGTGCGGGTCAGCTAACCGCACTCCACCCGCACTATTGCCAAACCAGAGAAGCTGCTCAGACACCTGACATTAGAGTGCGGGTTCTGTGCGGGTCAGCAAACCGCACTCCACCCGCACTTGCACCAAGAATAGAAGAACAGAATCGCACCTGACTTTGGAGTGCGGGCACTATGCGAGTCATTGAACCACACTCTACCCGCACTTGCACCAAGAACAGAAGAACATAATCACACCTGACACTAGAGTGCGGGCACTGTGTGGATCATCAAACCGCACTCTACCCGCACTTGCATCAAAAACAGAAGAGCAGTATTTGCACCTGACATTAGAGTGCGGGTATTGTGTGGATCATCCAACCGCACTCTACCCGCACTGTTGCTCAAGACAGAAGGTAAATTTTGCACCTGAGAGGGAAGTGCGGTTACAGTGCGATGCCAAGTGCGGGCCAAGTGCGGGTCAAGTGCGGGTAATTCAACCGCACTCCACCCGCACTAATGTCCTGATCCGAGAACTAAAGTTGCAGGAAACCCATACAGTGCGGGTACAGTGCGGGTAAATCACCCGCACTCCACCCGCACTCCGAGCGGGCCAGTCTGATTTTCAAAGCTTAAGTGACCTATTTTTGTATTTAGTATAAATAGAAAAGTATAGAAACGTTTTGAGGAGCTTTTGACTCCGTTTTAGACAGATTAAGCATTCTTAGATCTAGTTTCTCTCTCTACCTCTCATCCTTACATTCTCTACTCAACTTCAAGGAAGTTAGGAGATTGGAGCCACTTCAAGGAATGAGATGTTCTCCAAGGGTTATTTCTTTCTCCTCTCTACTGATTTCCTAGTTGTAATGAGTAGCTAAATCCCCTCTAAGAGGTTGATGGAGTAGTTAGTTTAATATTGGGCTTGTACATAAACTTGATATTATATTGATATTCATGTCTATCTTCCATTGATCTATTCTTGTTGTGAATGTTTATCATTGGTTTCTTGTGTAGATACATGATCTTTGCAAGATTTCTTTGTATTATGTATGAGTATTGCATCTAGATATACATCCTATTTAGTTGTTTAATGCTCTAAAGAATAGACGGAAAGTCATGAATTCCGACTCTTGAACCGCAGTTTTAATCTAACCTCAATCGTATTTCCGGCACTATACATCCTAGGTCGGAATCCGTGAGAGAGTTAGAAGTCATCACTATACATCCTAGGGTGACTATTTGTAATCGGTTGAGTCAATGTTAGGTAGACGAGCTTCATTTCTAGAATTCGGTAAACAATCAACTCTATACATCCTAGGTTGGTAGTTTACAAGGATTAATCCCTAATAGGTGGTCCGCACTATACATCCTAGGTTGGCCACCTTCTAGGGATAAATAATCGACTCTATACATCCTAGGTCGGTTACCTTGAAGAGCCGTGCTATTGACAAGTTTGTTACATTGCCTAGTATTTGCTTTCGAATCCATTCGCTCCTTAGTTTCCATCATCTATATATCCTTCACTCCATATTCCCCTTTCATTTTATTTACTTATTTAATTTAGTGTTATTTAGAGTTGGTTCACAATCTACATTTTCACCAATTCATGTTTTGCTATTATATATATATACATACCATTGCTTTAGCATTAACTAATTTGGCTAACTCTGCTCCCTGTGGACGACACCCACTTGCCGCTATATTTATGTTTGTAAACTGATTTAGGCTTGTGTGGTTTCTTAAAATATTATTGACGGACTGATCTTTTAAAACGACATAAAGGAAAAAAGTGTCTTTGTCAAATGGCGCCGCTGCCGGGGAGCGGCATGTTAGTTTAATTAGTTATGCATGAGTAAGGCTAGTCTAGTAATATTCCTGCTCTGCCCTATCTGTTCCTCGTTTACGTTGTGCTTTATTTGTTGTGAAATTTCAGGATTTTAGGTATATGCACGGACGAAGATCGTTGAGAGGAACAGTGTTGCCAGTTAGCGATAACATCAATCGGCTGGGTAGAAGAATAGAGCAGTTAGAGGGAAATATGGACGATCATAATCAGCATGAGCAGCATGCTAGAGAGAATGAGCAACAGGCTCGAGAGAATGAGGGAAGTGTACATGGGGACGAAGAGCTAGGCCTCACCATGGGCGAGTACACTCTCCCGTTTGTAGGGAATGTGCCCACTGCCATAGTACTGGATGATGTAACAAGGCAGTACGAGTTGAAAACTATGCACATCAGCCTCCTACCGTCGTTTAGTGGGCGAAGTACCGAGGATTGCCTCCAATTTATGAAACAATATGGAGCCACCCTAGAAACCTTCCCTGTAATGGCTCGCCAAGCAGTATTGACAAGAGAGCAGCTTCATCTGAGGTGTTTCCAATATTGTCTGAAAGATGCAGCCATGACTTGGTACATGAACTTGAGGCCGGGATCACTGGTGACATGGAGCCAAGTCTGTAAGGTTTTCTTCAACAAGTATTTTCTGTCACAGAAGGCTAAAGACCTAAGGTTGAAGATATCTTCTTTTGTCGAAGAGGACGGTGAACCATTCCATGAGGCATGGGAGAGGTTCAACTTATTGTTAGCTCAAATGCCACCGCATATATACCATCCAGAACTGAAGGTTAACTCCTTCTATAGTGGACTTTCATCGATAACCCAAATGATGGTGGATAATGCATGCAGAGGTACCATTGCAGACAAGAGGGCAGTTGAAGCTTATGACATTCTGGAGAAGATTGCCCAGAACTCACAAAAGAGGACATCACATGTGAGGAGGGGTGGAAGAATAGAAGTGGGTCAGGATACCCAAGTGCAAATCCAGATGTCTAGAATGAACAAGGAGCTTCAATCAATCAAGGAACTGATAACCGGAAAACCAGGGCCCTCCCAAGGAGTTAGTCAAGTCATGGGGGAGATTGAAGGGGGAGAAGGGAATTTCAGTCAGGAAGAGCAAGCCCAAGCCCTTGGAGAATTCCCAAGGCAGCCTAGGAATGACCCATATTCGAATACATACAATCCAGGGTTGAGAAATCACCCAAACTTGTCTTGGTCCAACAACAACCACCTAGGAGCAACCACTCATCAAGGTGGCAACAACAATTACCAAGGTGGAAACAACAACCAAGGGTACCAAAATCGGGGGTACAATAGATACAATCAAGGGGGAAACAACAACAATCAATGGAGAGGTTCAAGTAGTAACCCACCATCCAACTTCAATTCCCACGCTTCCACTAGCCAACCAAAGGACAAGTCTCTAGAGGAGATAGTGAGTACAGTTATCAAAACTGTTGGTATCAGGTCGGAAGCCCTCAAGAACACCTTGCATGCCTCTGAGCAACGAATGTCAGCTTACATGCAGTCCAATGATCAGAGAGCCAACAGTCATGGAGCGTCACTGAAGAAGATGGAAACTCAGTTGGCACAGATTTTTGATGCATTGATGAAGAACAAGGAGAAGGCATCAAGCTCCGATGAACATGTTAACGTGTTAAAGGTGGTCCAGTTGGGAGGTGAAGAAACCGAAGCAAGTATGGTAGAGGTTGCGGATAAGGAAGATAGGGGAAGTGACATAGGCTCCCCCATTAAACTTGAAGACCCCGGGAGTTTCGTCATAGATGTACAAATTGAGGATTCACCAAAGATGGGAGCGGTCCTTGATATGGGGGCTAGCATCAATATGATGCAATTAGAGGTCTACGAACAGCTGAAGATTAAGTCAATCAAGCCCACCTCCCAGACTCTCCTCATGGCTGACAATTCTCCCAACACCCTAGTAGGTATTATGGAGGAAATTTATGTGAATGTGCACGGTTTGATGGTGCCGGTAGAATTTGTTGTGTTGGATTGCAAAAGAGGAGAATCCAGCGGTAGAGACTGGAAACTACTGTTGGGGAGGCCGTTCATGGCCTACAGCAAGTATGGTGATCGATATTTGTTCTAGGGACATTTCCTTCAGCTGTGGAGGGAAGAGTGTGAACTTCAAGGTAACATCCCTTAGAACAAGCCAAGTTAGAGATTGTTTAATCTTGGAGGCACCAAATTCCAGAAAGAAAAGGAGCCGGGTGCTCACCCTTGTGCAAGCCTTTGAAGGTGTCAAGGAGATGGAATTGGGAAACCAAGACTGCATCAAGGAGAGGCAAGAATCAGAATTCAAAGAGGAGGAAGCAAATACTGAACTCTTCGATCAATTAGGTGAGCTTGAACAAGACAACACAAAGCTCAAACTGGAGGTTTATTTGCTGAAGACAGAGAATGTACAGTTGAAGACTAAATTGCATGATCTCTCATCAGTCAACAACGGGTTAACTGAACAAGTAGTGGAGCTTGCCACCAAAAAGGAGTTAGTCTCCAAGAACTTAGATGCATTGGCAAGACTCTCAGAAGAGTTTGAGGAAGACTATGGGAGAAGGATAAGGAAACTTCAACTAGGTGTGGAGGAGTCCGCAAAAGCGGTAAGGGAATTGCATGAACAGTTGAGCTCAAAAGATGATGAGTTGAAACGGGCTAAGGTCAAGGAGGGGGATTTGATTGAACAACTCGCCGTGATGGAAAACAATGTCAAATCCCTCAGATTCGGACAACAAAAAGTGGCCCACGCCAATGATCGAACAGGGAGTTTCCCTAACCGTCCTATTACTTGCTACTTTTGTGCCAAAAAAGGGCACACTAAAGCTTATTGCTTTAGTTTCCAAAGATTAAAAGCAAGTAGAGTTAGTTCTAGGATGAACCCACCAAAGGTTAAACAAATATGGGTTCGAAAGGACTTAGTGGGACAAATGAGGAGAGTGAGGAGAGATGCAGTGCATAGGCATTTGGCACCGGTTTGGGTGGCCAAGTTGAATGTGCTTCCCATTCCGGTCAAACCTCCTTTGGTTGATCGGGTCCCACTTTGAGTACATTGCACTCGTTTTTGAATTTATTTTATTGTTTTTGTTTTTATTTTTACTTTTCGGATGGTTAGTTTTGTTGTTGTAAACTTTTGAGACTGTTTGAGTTTGTTTTGGTGCAGATACAGTTGCATGGCAGAATTCAGGAGTCTGTCCAGGGGAACAGTGCGGTTAGAGTGCGGGTCAGTAACCCGCACTCATCCCGCACTCTGAGGGCATCAGGTAATAGAGTGCGGGTAAATTGCGGGTCAGTCACCTGCACTCCACCCGAACTTTTGTCGCGCAGTATATATATGCCTGTCGTTTTCTAGGGCTCCACTTGCCACAAAAGAGCAAAACCAACTGCAAACTTCAAACTTTTTCCCTCTTCCCAACTAAAGGTATTCCGTGTGTGCCACGTTTTCAATTTTTCGGCAACTAAGGTATGAATTCTTACTCTAATTTCATTTCACAAATCTCTAATCCAAAACCCTAACCCTCTTTATCACAATTTTTTTTGCCTCTTATGCATAAACTTCATTAGTTAGGGTTTTGACCCCTTGTTTTTGCTTTTGCTAATGTCTAAGAGAGTGGAATGTTGGGTGTTATCTATTTTTCATGTGAGGTATTCATTGTTAATTGATTTTCTATTGCAATTAGATTTTCAAACTATGAAATGGGTTTATATGGTTGAATGGAAGCCTGTACATGAGTTAGAGTCATTTTGTTGTTGATTCGTTCGATGATGAACTGGAATTTTGAGATGTATACATGAATTGAACTCTGTATTTGCTGGTGTCTGGTGACGAGTTAGAGTGCGGGTACAGTGCGGGTCACTCACCCGCACTTCACCCGCACTTTATCCTCTTAGCAGAATTTTTGTCCTTTCAAATTCCTGCATCATAAGCTCTTGTTTCTTTGATCCGAATATTGCCTTAAAACTGTGTTTAATGTGCAGATGTCAGGAAGACCCAGGAGAACGCCTAGGCAAAGCAGTCAGGGTTCCGAACGAAGACCGAGGCGAGGCCCCTAAGTTCCACCACCGTGCATCAGGCACCCGGATTTCGAGGAACGCTTAGAATATTTCAGGGAGCGAGACATAGTGGTGGAGAGGGGGATAGCGGTTGAAGAACTGGAAGGCACCCTAATTCCTCTAATGATTGAAGCAAGGGGATGGGAAACCTTTGTTAGCCCCCCCCCCCCCCCCCCCGATGTATTGTCGACGTGTGGTCGAAGAGTTCTTTGCTGGGTTGGTACCTGAAGCTTTTCAACGCTCTTCTTCGGTTCTGGTCCGTGGGGTAGAAGTCCGGATAACTATAGCGGACATTAACAGGTATTATAGGACTGAGCTTCCAGTTGATCCCGAAGCAGTCGGACGTCTAAGGCAAGGGGTGACTTGGAGCGAATTTTTTGTGACCCAAAATGTGGACTTTGCAAATCAGTTAGTGATCCGTCCGATGGATTTTTGGGTGGCCCCTGATCACCGTATGAAGCATACCAACTTAAGGAGTGAGTTGGCTTTCTGGCATGTATTCATCTCTCATTCCTTGATCCCCTGAAAGCACAGTACCTCAGTGAACTTCAATGCAGCCATGATCCTGTACTATATACTGCAGAATCAGTTGGTCGACATCGGCTTTCTGATCAAGAGAGAGATCCTTGAAATGGGAGGGGTCAGGGTGGACAAGCAGCCACTCATTTTCCCTAACCTCATCACCGCATTCTGCAGAACAGCCGGAGTAGATTTTGGATCCGATCCTTTCGAATGCGGTTTGGGGCCAGTTGGGCGATTCACATGGAAAGACCAGGTCAGGAAGCGAGACCCCTCTGGTGTCAGGGTCCGAACAGGGAGGAGAAAACCTGCTCGAGGGGGCAGTACGAGCAGGCAGTCGGAAGACATCCCGGAACCACTAGATGTGGAGCCAGTTTACATCGATTATGGTGATTATAGACCCGCTGCTTCCTCACCCCCGCAGGAGACATATGGAGAGGTTCCTTGGCAGACTTTGCTTACCGGATTGGAGAACCTCAGGACCAAGGTCGCCAAAAATAGGAGGCAAATCACTGAGAGCAGGGCGAAAGCAAATGAGTACTTCACAGGACATTTGGGGCAACCTCACAGACATGAGGGAGGCACTCAGTCTTTCGAGTTATCCACAGAAAAAGAAGAGGTCAGCTGCCTTCTCACCTCCTTCAGGGGGTCCAGCCATTGACCCATATGGGGAAGAGCTCAGAGCTGCTATGGAGAGATCCAGGAGGGAGCAGGAAGAGCCGATCAGATCTGAGATTGACCCCAAGGGCAAAGGGATCGCCAGTGAACCGGAAAGGGAGTTTTCCGACGATGATTGACCATCCTTTCTTTTTCTTTATTATTGATCAGAACTTTTACTGCTTGTATTTATATTTGTATTATCTTTTAAATGGTTTAGACTTATTTTTCTTTTCTTTTCGCATTTAATTTTCGTTGGTAGAGTTGTTGTGTGGTTTTAAGCTAGGTTGTGCATCTTTTGGGAAGCACATAACAACACGCATGGACATCGACCGATCTTCCTTCTAAAGGGAGTTTTCTACTTTCGGTTTTGTACTTAAGTTTTTAATGAATGCGATTTAGTTTTTGTTATGATGAATGAGCTTGGTCGAATGTATGTCTAGATTCGGTTTGGGGCTGTTGATCCCTCATTCCGCCATTTATTGCGATTATGCTTATTCTTTCCAACAATTGGGACATTGTTGAGTTTTGGTTTGGGGGTGCATCACTCCTCCGCCGTGTATAGTTTAGTGTCCAATTTTTCAATTTTTTCGCTTGTCCATTTTTCAAACTGTAATCCAGTATGGGTATGATGCCTCTAGAGTGTGTTTTTGACGAGTCTCTTATATGTGCTCTGACCTTGTGATATAGTTTGGTGCCACTTAAGGCTTAGCTTGCACCATTATGGGTTAGTCTCACCCGTTGGTATGAAGTATTGGGGACTCATTGTTCCCATGTCTTGTTCTAATAGTGGAGATACCCGTGAGATCACAAACGCAAGCATGAAAGTGCGTTTTCTGAGTGCATTATTGATTATTCTTAAACACGCCTCTAGTCATGTATGTCATATGCCATAGAGACTTGCATTATTTTGTGAATGCGTGATGGATGTTTTCATTCCCTTTTTAGATGGTTGTGGAAGTGATAGTAGGGAATGCATGTTTATTGAAGTACCTCTATAGCCTAAACACCACTTACCATATTGTGTGTTCCAAAGCCGATTTGAGGCCAAACACTTACCCTTTCATTTGGTACTACATTCAACCATATACCCAATAGCCTAAACACATGCCTACCCTTGTACTAATCATGTTAGGATGGGAAAATGGTAGGGAGAAAAAGGGTTAAAATGGTCCCACAGTGGGTAAAATGAGATAGATGTTGAAAATATGAAAGAAAAGGGTAAGTTATGCACTCGAAATGCCTAAGAAAGGGAAAATGGTAACAACTCAAATGGAGTACAACATTGTTATTTGGAAATTGTTAAAAGAAAAATTTGAAGAAAGATTGTACTTGAAGTGCCATAACGAGAGTGTTTTATGCTAAAAACGCCCAAACGGAATGCAAATGTGGGTTAAATGGTTTCCTAGAGGGTTGCATTTAAAGCAAGAAAAGAACATGGTGTGGGAGTAGGGATTTATTCTAGCATGATTGGTGAGTTGAACTCCTAAATTTCCATATTCTTTTTTTTTTGTGTAAACTCATTCAACCCCACAGCAACACTATAACCGGTTGAAAAGCCCTATTTGATCCATGTAAGTCTAGTTTGGGAATGTAGGTTGAAGCACGATCTTTCGCATCCATGGCATGGTGACTCATTCCTAGGATAGTTCATTGCTTAAATCTTATGCAGAATCTTCTTTGCATACTTGTTGTGTGGAACTTAGGACTCTTGAGGAAAGAAAAGAGGGAATCCATGTGAGCTTTAGAATTGAAGCGAATTATGTTCAAGGTATGGGAGTAAGTGGTCCTAAATTCATGAATGCCTTTAGGCGTGGGATTCGTGTTCGTACGAGCCTCCCTTGGGTGTCTCCAAATTGCTCTTGATCTTGTGCATATGTTTTTCTCCTCTCGATCGCATCTATTTGTATCATATCACACATGGGACTTGCAGCATTGTTGATGCATTGTTTAGGTATTTAGAAATTACTTTCAGCTTGTGTCTTACTGTTTTGAATAGATTTGCTCGAGGATGAGCAAGTTTATGTACTATATTTAGGCCCTCAGATCCTTACCTTATGTTCTGTTTTCGTGCGTTTTTGTGTCTCTTCTGGGTTGCTTTGTGCTTATTTGAAGGAAATGATGCGGAGACAGGCTTGGAAGCATATTGTGGTGATTCCAGCAGAAAGGGGCGAAAGCAAAGGCAAAGGAGCACAAACCGGTCTACAGTGCAGGTCCAGTGCGGGTCCAGTGCGGGTCGCAACCGCACTCCAGCCGCACTCATGTGCATAGCCGGGGCAGAATGCAAGTACAGAGATAAAGTGCGGGTCCAGTGCGGGTCAGCTAACCGCACTCCACCAGCACTATTGCCAAACCAGAGAAGCTACTCAGACACATGACATTAGAGTGCGGGTTCTGTGCTGGTCAGCAAACCGCACTCCACCCGCACTTGCACCAAGAACAGAAGAACAGAATCGCACCTGACTTTGGAGTGCGGGCACTGTGGGGGTCATTGAACCGCACTCTACCCGCACTTGCACCAAGAACAGAAGAACAGAATCGCACCTGACACTAGAGTGCGGGCACTGTACGGGTCATCAAACCGCACTCTACCCGCACTTGCATCAAGAATAGAAGAGCAGTATTTGCACCTGACATTAGAGTTCGGGTACTGTGCGGGTCATCCAACCGCACTCTACCCGCACTGTTGCTCAAGACAGAAGGTAGATTTTGCACCTGAGAGGGAAGTGCGGTTACAGTGCGATGCCAAGTGCGGGCCAAGTGAGGGTCAAGTGCGGGTAATTCAACCGCACTCCACCCGCACTAATGTCCTGATCCGAGAACTGAAGTTGTAGGAAACCCATACAGTGCGGGTACAGTATGGGTAAATCACCCGCACTCCACCCGCACTCCGAGGACGCCAGTCTGATTTTCAAAGCTTAAGTGACCTATTTTTGTATTTAGTATAAATAGAAAAGTATAGAAAAGTTTGAGGAGCTTTTGACTCCGTTTTAGACAGATTAAGCATTCTTAGATATAGTTTCTCTCTCTACCTCTCATCCTTACATTCTCTACTAAACTTCAAGGAAGTTAGGAGATTGGAGCCACTTCAAGGAATGAGATGTTCTCCAAGGGTTATTTCTTCCTCCTCTCTACTGATTTCCTAGTTGTAATGAGTAGCTAAATCCCCTCTAAGGGGGTGATGGAGTAGTTAGTTTAATATTGGGCTTGTACATAAACTTGATATTATATTGATATTCATGTCTATCTTCCATTGATCTATTCTTGATTGTGAATGTTTATCATTGGTTTCTTGTGTAGATACATGATCTTTGCAAGATGTCTTTGTATTATGTATGAGTATTGCATCTAGATATACATCCTATTTAGTTGTTTAATGCTCTAAAGAATAGACGGAAAGTCATAAATTCCAACTCTTGAACCGCGGTTTTAATCTAACCTCAATCGTATTTCCGGAACTATACATCCTAGGTCGGAATCCGTGAGAGAGTTAGAAGTCATCACTATACAT